>LPNX010395025.1:311031-420786 GCA_001517045.1 Pseudotsuga menziesii | reverse complement strand
CTAGAACATATCGTGACCGTCGGATTAGAATATTTACAAATGTATACTAATGCATACTAAAGAAACACACTTTTACCTAACGGATATATTACACAAGTTGTCATAATCAACTTTCTTTCTTGGAGCAATTTATTATGCAAAAGAAAGAAATTTACATGAGCTTCTCATAATCGATCAACTAGCCAAGGACCCTCTATGCTCTTTAAATAGAGATCATAGACCAATCGGGTGTTAAGCCACGGATCAATGGTAGGTATGATCTAAGAGAAGTTGAACCGTCGGATCACTCTATGTCTAGAACATATCGTGACCATCGGATTAGAATATTTACAAATGCATACTAATGCATACTAAAGAAACACACTTTTACCTAACAGATATATTACACAAGTTGATCTTAACTAACTCCTAAGTTTCTAAATATCCTAACAATATTCTTTTTTCACTAATGCATGATCTACCACAAGAGAAAGGTATGTGATATACACCTTTTGTATTAGTATATCCACAAGGTATTTGACCAATTTGAAAAGGTTCCTAATGGTATTGGGGGGTTGAAAAATAGTCCTAATTTGCTTCTTGCTTCAAATCCTGGCAATGTTTTTATAAGTCTCTTGAACATAAGGGATAAACACATTATGTTCACAAGGTCTATGGGTTATATTATCCTTCTAAAATGCTTTCTTGACTTACCATTTATTATAACCTATTTCTTTGAAAATATTGATAAGGTGGATTTTTTCTTCATCCAAGTGTTCTTTATTAAAGATTCTTAAATATTGAGAGGTGAAGTTATCAATAACTCCAACTTTTGGTGAATGATGATGGAGACAGTCAGCATGAAGGTAAATCTCAATATTGGTCTTCTTACGATAAACTTGACGATCAAAGGAACCATCTATTTTTTTATAGAGAGAAAATATAGGAATCAAATAGAGTTATTGCCTTCTTATCCCACACTGAACTGGATGTTCTTAGATTAACTATTTAAATGATCCACAAATTTATTGATATTATCCATGCCATGTGGCCAAATCACATTGGTGTCATCAACATATCTAACCCAAAGGTCAAGTTTCCAAGGACATGAGTAAAGATACCTGGTTTCGAAATGTTCCATATAAAAGTTGGCCACCACAGAGGATAGAGAGGACCCCATATCAACCTCACATGTCTACTCATATACCACACATTGGAAACTAAATAAAGTGGATTTAAGATAGATCTTAACTAAATTTGTAGTTTTAAGATCAATGTCATTTTCAATTATTTGCATGGCATCATTATTGGGGATTATGGTTAAAATAGAAACTACAACGGGATTAAGAAATTATTTATCTTCCACTTTAATACTTTTAATCTCATTAACAAAATGGTTAGACTATCAAACACATGAATCAATGTTGTACCTACCAAACACTTTAGTTTGTTAGAGAGGTATTTGACTATGATAAATGTTTGCTAGCTACTACTTTTGCTTATGATCATGTCCTTGTAGTTTGCTGTTCCTTTCCAAAATCCAAGGGAATATTGCATTTTTTTCGGCCTACAAAAGTGTATAAGATTTTTGATCGGAAGTATTAAAAAATACGGTCACAATTTCAACAAGGTTGCGATGGGACGAGATGAGAGTAGGTCGAATCCGTAAATTTGGCAAGTTTTTGAGGAGACATCAAATGTAAGTAGTGAGTTAAGTTAGACAAGTGGTCCACTTTAGGAAGTGGGCATGGATGTAAAATCAGACATTAGAGCCTATATAAATGTAAAAGGGATTTTTTGGGTTGGTAGATCTGGAGTGTATTTTTTGTGGATTGTATTTGACTTCTAATTGAGTTTTAGTCGACTGCTAATTGAGTACTAGTTGAAAAAGCTTATGTAAGTTAAAGGGAGAGAAAATAATAAGAGTCATAAATTTATATAATGTCAATCCATAAGTTGTGTGTCTAGATTGAATCTATTGTAAGGTGATGTCGAGATAATTTCTATAGGTTGTGTGCACAGACCATAACCATTCAAGACATGACTTAGTCTAGATGAAGTGTTCTTTTGTGTTTTTTCCCATATGGGTTTCCACATTAATCCTTTGTGGCAATTATGTTTGTGCATATTGTGTCTAAATCTTTGTGTGTGTGTGTGTGAGAGAGAGAGAGAGAGAGACAAGATTTACATCATATCGTTGGTAATAATTGAACCCTAGTGGAAACTACATTAGCCCCTCGCCTTTACCAATTGATAAATCCACCCTTGACTTTATAATCAGAAAAATGGAGGTGGGATTTGATTAACTTATGTGTGCGTGCCTTGTTATATTTTGGTTGGTTTTAAATCATTTTCACTTAACCATGGGAGTGCTTCATATGAACTGATTGCTATCCTCTTTATTCTATTTTGGGTTGCTTACATTTGGATACCTTAGTGGGTGTATTCTTACATTGGGATCATTTATAGGGAGGCACAACTCTTGATGTGGTAGCTGGCACCCATGTAGTAATTTGAAATCTTCTATAAGGGAACACTTGTTAAGAAGGATGAAGGATGAGCACTTGGGACATGTAGAGTGACCATCGTGGATGATGGATTAATGAACTTAGAGGGTGGGAATGCATCCCTAGGAGCATTGTAGTCACCTTGCACATATATTGAGAAGATACACTTCATTTGAGGATCCATTGTTGGAGGAAAAAACATCCTTCTTAGATAATAACTTGATATGTGGACACTAGTACTTGAATCCTACACCACATTGGGGATTGTACAAACCCAATTTTTCCATATGGAATTCATGAGTAATGTAGCACTCCACTTGGACATTTTTTTAACTTATTCTAGGGTTTATTTCTAGACTTAGTTCATGTATTATTATTGGCCTCCCTCACCTATTTTCTATATAAAGTGACCAGAGTGTCTTAGAGAATTTTAGTTTGTATGATGCTAACTATGTGAGGCATCTTTGAAGGTCATGCATTTACTCTTCTAACAAGGATATTTCTTACATGATAAATGCACTATGGTTACTTTGCTTATGAAATGCAAGTAAAGAGTATGTGAATCTTGTGTGATGTAAGTACTTAACCTGAAATAGTTGGAGTAATGCTATATTTATTATAATATCCTTAAAGATGATAATTCATCTTAGTAATATTCCTTACTAGGCTTTGTTATTCATTATTAGGGATTGCAATGATTGTGGATTCCCTAGAAAAGGTTTGAGAATCTATAAATACCTCAATCTGCGCAAGCACCAACTCACAAACTTCAAGCATTGACCTAAACAGATGTCTGCCTGTTTATGAAAGACGCGAATTGCAGTGATCAAACACTAACCTGTGAATACTATGATCTCCAAATGTTTCTTTAGCTACAATTCAATGGAAGCACCAACTCCTAAATTATAATTACCAGCTTCGGCTAGAAGGAGGCTCCAACCCCCTAATTATTTTACAAGATACCACTAGAAGGAAGCACCAACTCCCTGATTATTTTACCAACTGCAAATAGAAGGAAGATTCAACTCCCTTTTCCTTTCCCTGTCCTGACTTGCTAAGAAATTTTACCACCACCTACTAAAAGGAAGCTCCAACTCCCTATTCCTTTTCGCTCCTTCCTCCCGAAGAAGTTTTATCAACACCTGCTAGAAGCAAGCTCCAAATCCCTATTAATTTCCCCTTCCTTCCTCCTTGATATAGAAATAAGTATGTATAAAATAATTGGAGCATACAAATTACCTTATATATGATGCACGTCTTCACCAAACTGCAACTATTGTAGTTCTTCTGGTGTATGTATCTCCCTTGATTATGTGTGTCAAAATATCTAGTTTCCTTATCTGTGATGTGTGACTATAAATGTGACTTATTCAATTTCTATGCATCGGACAATATTTAGATATTTGTGCTTATTCGGTGCTCAACGAGCCATTGATATCCCAAGAAATAGAATCTTTCCCAAAACATATTATCTTCAAGTATTCATTCTCCAAGATTACTTCAACACGTTCATCTCTTGCTTATTTATAATCTTTCTAAATCAAGATATGTGTTCACTCGCTGAAGGTCCTTTTACTTGAATAATTTCCCAACTTGTTCGCATATTTATCAATTTATAATCTATGTCATCATGCCATTTTTCGCAATTCAATTATGTGGGGTTTGACACACACATGCCTTTGGTATTTCTCACACAAGTACGTATCTTTGAATTTCATTTTCTTCTTCCTACTTCTTACAGAAGTCTCGTACCAAAGTGATATTTGAGCACATCCTTATTTTTAATATTTTTCTTTCAAGGTTGTTATATGTGCACATATGACCCATGCCATAGTGGGATATTTGCACTTCATGAACTTCCACATTTTTCTCTATGTATTTCTTTAAAGTGGCTTTGTATGAGGAAGATTTCAAACACTTATGTCTATCAGATTTGGTGTTTGAATTTAACCCTTCATTCTCCTTTGACATCATTGATAACACTTAGGTTCAACATTTTGTCCTTTGACATCAATGATAACACATGTTCACCAATATTCCCCTTTGGCATTGATGCCAACACCAACTTACCATAAGCTCCCCGTGAAAGTGAGATCTTCTTTTGTGCGCAATAAGGATCCCCCGGTGTTTGTGCATTTGATTATTTTCTCTGTTAATTTTTGCAAGTCCATCTTCAGTTCCTTTTATTATCCCCTTTTCATTTTTTAAATTTATTTCATTCTTTTGTTATTCTCCCCCATTGACATCAATGGAAAAGGGATTATTTCTATCATTAACTACCCTAGATTCATGCTCATAACTTCCTCTCTATCTTCCCTCTAGTGTGCCAGGTCATAGATGGTCCATTTCTGCGTCAGGTATGCTGACATGTGTTATTCATCATTGTCACAATTATTTTGGAGTTGAAACTATTCCTAGTTTCCCTCTCAGATACTCAAAGGTTTCTCTAGGAAGTGGCTTTGTGAAAATGTTTGTGATTTGTTCCTTCATATCCACATACTCCAACTTGACTATATTTTCAGCGACTTGTTCTCTTACAAAATAATATTTTATGGGAATGTGTTTGGTTTTAGAATGCATTGCCATATTTTTTTAGATAATGATTGCACTTGTGTTTTCACATGAGATTAATATGGTCTAGCCATATTCTACTTTAACATATTTTAAATTTTGATTCATCCATAATACTTGTGCATAAAATGCTCCTACAACAATGTATTATGCTTCTGTTGTGGATAAGGACACTGAGGATTGTTTCTTACTTATCCCAGAAACTAAGCACTTCCCTAAGAAGAAAGCGGCTCCACTTGTGCTCTTTCTGTCATAAATTATTCCTGCTTAGTTTGCTTATGTGTAGGGTTCCAATGTAAGGTTGTCACTACATGGATACCATAATCCAATATCCAAGTTTTTGTTTCGATAAATGAAAATCCTATTTACCGCTTGGACATGAGTTTCTTTGAATGTAGCTTGAAATATTGCAACTAGGCCTACAACATGCATTATATATGGTCTTGAGTCCATCACATATAACACACTCCCAATGATTGATCAATAGATATTTTCATCTACTTCATTTGATTCATCTTCTTTACTTGGTTTGCATCCAGTAATCATGGGAATACATACCACTTTTCAATATTCCATGTTTAATCATTTTAGAATTTCTTTTGAATACTTAGTTTGAGAGATAAAAATGCCATTCCTCAATTGAGATATTTGTAGTACCAAGAAAAAATATCTTTTATAATGGACATTTCAAATTCTTTTTTCATGTTTCAGGAAAACTTTTGACTAAGGATTTTGTTACTAGTTCTTGTTGAGAGTACAACTTCAGGAGTCATTCCCATCAGACTTGTTTTGTATCAAGTATGGAATCTATGTTGTATTAGGTTCATATTCTCTCCATGGAACTTATGTCGTATTAATTTCACTCAAATATGTTGTATTAAGTTAAATACCTTACGTTGTATTAACTTAAAGAGATTATCTTGTATTAAGCTAGGACCTTGTCCTATTCAGGAGAGATGCTTGTATTGGGATCTTATGTCGTATTAAGATCATGAAATTATGTTGTATTAAGGTCAGAGACTTATGTTGTATCAAGTGTGCACTTGTGTTGTATCGAGTTAAATGATTCTCATAGACGGTACCCTATGATATGGTTATCCTTAACTGGAGATGGTCTTGTGTTGTATCAAGACCACATGACTTACGTTGTATTAAGTCTTGAGGATATACTATGTGATGCATGGCTAGTCATGGTCACCATGTTCTACAACTCTCCTTTAGGGATTAGCTACCCCTAGAGTGATTTACTTTAGCATATAACTATATGACCTAAGGTAATACATATCATCATAGGTTCAGAACAATTCTTATGAGTATGATATGATATAGATGGTTAATTAATGAACCACATATGAATCATGCATGGATAATTACTATGAGCACAAATATAGAGAGAGAATTTGAATTTCCCATGTATGCCTCCAAGTGAACTCGAATTAATAAGATATCAGTTGATTCTTAGTTGTGATAAACAAAGTTCATTTAATTAAGGAATCAACTCCTTAATTTATGCAAAGTGGTTGTTGAAGATGACACTGATGGAGAAGCACTAGTTACATTCAATTCTACTTAGCATTCAGTTATGTTTAGTTACATTCAGTTACATGCAATTCCATTCAGTTCAGTTCAGTCAGTTAACAACTCAGTTAGAGGAAATTAAACTCGGTGAATTAATGGAGGGCTCGCATATTTAGTGTGGGAGATAATTATGAAGTGCCAACTTGGAACCAAGTATGTGAGAGTGCATGGTTGAATATGTAACAATGTTCTTAGTGTTAACAAGTTACTAAAGCATGAAAATATTCACTACCTTCTTTGCATGACTGAATTTGGCTTGTTATTAAAGTGTTATGAACTTGGAAAGACCAATACAGTGTTCCATTTGATCTTTCCTCTCTTGTGCTCTCTGATCAAGAAATCTACTATTGTTTTATAATCATTCTCTATCGATTATCAATCATACTCTAATATTTTTTGCTGGATTTTTTATCCTTCGAATCAGTGGAGGGTTTTCCCAGGGTACATCATGTGTTCTATGGTTTGATTTATTTATGTGCTTGGATTATTGTTGAGATTTATCAGCACTGTAATTGTGGATTAAAGTTTTAAAGTTCAATTATCCTCATATTTTCTCAAACACTAATATGGTATCAGAGCAAGGGCATGCAAGAGATTAGTTTTTCCCATGCAAACTAAATCCAATGTGATATTGAGGAGTTGAGCAAAATCTTGGATCCATGGCGTCGATCTCCGTCAAACCAGAAGACTGAATTGAATGTGCTTCCAACTTCAACACATAAAAGGAAATGGTGTTAAAAATTATTGAGGAGCATGCTCTAGATGTCCATGTGACCTCAGTGAGTGAGGAGTCTTTATCCAATCTAGAGAAAATTAAAGATCAAAACAATATGCACCATTTTCGTCACTTTTTAGGAGACAAATTTCACTAAGATGTTCTGATCAATCTGTGATGAATAAAAAAACGGTTGAAAACCCACTTCTCAAATGGGATGATTTAGCTTAATACCTAATGGATTTAAAATAAATCATAATTTTTTGAGAGATACAATCATTTATTTGAAGATGAAATTCTTAGGAATTCGTGTTATGGCCATTTTCTCAAAGTGGATGAATTGATGGAACAACCCCAGGTTCTGTGGTTTGGATATTATCATTATTCAATGGATCTTGTGTATAATGAGATCCTCATAGAATTGATATCTCATCCAAAGAAGAGAATTATCATTGGAAGAAGATAATTCGCTTCGGGTTGCATGGAACCAGTTTCTCCATACAAAGATTCACTACCTCATGCATGCACTCAAATTTTCAAAGAGATAAAGACTGAGGGACTCTGGTAATATCCGAAAGGAAGAAAAGATCAAGAGGAGTCATATAGAGATTCTATTTATATCTATATACATAAGTACTTGTATTTTTTATCATATTCTATTTATATCTATATGCTTTTGAATGTTTTCATTATAGTCACATAGAGATTCGTATTTATGAGATTAGGGATTGTGAGCATATATGTTAATTGTCTTTCCTTTATTTGCACATAAACAGAATCCATAAGATATGAATATAAAGCATGAATGATTTTTTCATAAGATATTAACATAGAGATGCATGATTGTTTCATGGGAGTTATTGTGTTTGTGTTTAAAGTGTGTTAAGAGACCATTTTTCCAAGTCGGGTCATTCAACCTGTATGTTCATAATGGTTAAAATTGAAGGGGTGTGAATGGTTAACATATATATAATTTTAAACACAAATATATACATAAATAATAATAATAATAATAATAATAGTTTTTCGAATCTTATTCAATTAGGATCTTTATTTGAAAGAATAACACGCACATCAAGATACATAAGATGCCCAAGATATATAAGATACACAAGACACTAAGAATTTCCTCAAGGAAACCATAAAGGAGAAAACCTCACAAACTTCCTTAGAATAGTTTTGTCACTAAGACAATAACACAAGATGGTAAAACCCAAGAATGAGAAGTCTTCTGCATCTCTATCTCTTTCCTCCTTCAATGAAATTTTCCTCTCTCTCCTAAGGCGCACATAAGAGAGTGTGAGTGTGTATCCAAATAGGGAGGGGACCTCCCTATTTATATTATTTTGTTGAGTAACTTACTTAACTAAATAGGTCGTACATGTAACCTATTTGGGGCTGACCTACCTACGAATACTCAATAATACGTTTTACTTTATTTATCTTAGGGACCATTTCCCTAACTTATAATAAATGATTTACCTCAATGACCATATACAATAATGACATCCCGAAAGGAGGGAAACACATATTCGATCAGGGTACATCAATATACAATAATACTATACATCAGAATATCTTCTGAAGTTACAAATACAATATCACTCCCTCTTAAATAGGAAGGTATTCTCTTGCCACAATAAATCAACACATTTGGTCATGTCATTATCATGGATTCAGCATCGTAGCTGCTTCCATATCCCTCATCTTTTCAATAATTGAATAGTTCCTTCTGTCATATCTATCTATCACAACAATTTTCTACATAGTCACCCATGTTTTATGTTGGGTGTAGGCCTAGTCCCCATCTAGGTATTCATCATATCCACAATAAATCCATCACGTAGGTACATCCCAAGACCATCCATTACATTACCAATGTAATCACCTATGTCTCCTATCGTCATCTCATTGTATACAAATCATCTCATCATCATATGCGGAGCAAATCCCAAATCCATATCATAGACCACCTACGTTCTACCAACATAGGAGCACGTCGGGACTCATTACATCAAGAATAAAACTCGTGTCTTCTACTATGTGAGAATCACATAGGAGCACACCAAGTGCATTACATCTCACAGTCAACCTACATTCTATAAACATAGGAGCACTCTAGGACTCATTATGTCTCAATGATGACCTAGTTCTACCACTATGTGAGAACCTCCCATGAACACACCAAGTTCCTTGTCACCTCTAATCATATCCAACATGGGAACACACATAAGGACTAATTACATCCAAGAAAAACCTGAGTACCACGACAAGAATTTTACATTCAACGACAACCTCAAGGAAGGATTACATCTAAGTAAAACCTACGTATTATTCTAGGACTGGTTACATCCAAAGAAAACCTTCAAGGAATCATTACATATAAGGAAAACCTATGTATAATTCTAGGACTAATTACATCCAAAGAAAACCTGACAAGAATGACTACGCCCAAGAACAACCTGCATACCACATCGGGACTTTTACGTTCAAGGAAAACTTCTATACCTTCCCATCTAATGTCTCATGCATCTGCATCTTCCGATCTCTTGTCATCTCTAGAATGGGAGCATGTCGAGACTCATTACGTCACTAAGGAAACATGTGTCTCCAACCATGATGGAACTCATTACTGCCTCTTTCTAGGGACCTTGTTTTGGAACACACCAAGTCTCTCTCTAAAGTACTCAAACTTCACTCTGGTTAGCATCTTGGTCAACATATCAGTTGTCTTCTCATCCATATCCATGTACTAGAGCTTCACTGCTCCTCTTTGCACCATATCTCGGATATAGTGGTACTTGATCTCAATATGCTTCGACTTGTCATGGAACATGGGGTTCTGTGACAACTTCATGCAACTTTGGTTGTCACAAAAGATACAAGTCGCTTCTAACTGGAGATCAAACAAATAAGATAGTAGCTTTTGAAGCCAAACTTCCTCACAACTAGTCGATCAAGCTACAAAATACTCTACATTAGTTGTACAGAGCGCCATATAAGAATACCTCCTTCTAAACTAGGTGATCATGCCGGATTCCAAATTGAAGCAGCATCCCAAAGTGCTCTTCCTATCAGTGGTGTTTGCTTCCCGATTTGGATCAACATAAATGTGTAGGTTAATATTCTGATTTGCATCATACTTGATCCCATAATCAAATGTACCCTTTAGGTACCTCAATACATGCTTTGCAGCAACTAGGTGAACATGTATTAGATCCATCAAGAACTGGCTCAAGGTGTTCACATCAAATCATATGTCTGGTAATGTATTCATCCGGTACATCAATGATCCAATCATCTGAGGAAATATCATGGCATCAACCGACTATGATGAAGCATCACATAGTAGCTTCAAGTTCGATGCAATAGGTGTGGCTATCTCCTTATAGTCCAACATTCTGAATATATTTAGAATATCCACTACATACTTTCCTTGATCAAGGAAAATCCCATATGCACTATGCCACACCTCCATGCCTAAGAATTAGTGCATCATTCCTAGATATTTCAACTCAAACTAAGTGGAAATATTCCTCTTTGAATCTACAATGATTTCATCTTATCCTATCAGAAATAGGTCATCAACATATAGCATGAGCATCACTAGTCTTCCACCTTCAACCTTGAAGTAAAGTTTGGAATCCTTTTTACTCTTATTAAATCCTAAGCTCATCAGGAATTTGTCCATCCTGTCGTACCATGTCAATAATCTTGAACTCTGATATCTTATGTAGTCACTCTCTCTAAAGAGGAGCATCATCCTCCCTCTGCATTTTATACTATATTTATCGGAACATTATGTACTGTAGTGACATGTAGCCTCCTCTACTACTAATATTCTATGTATCCATCCATGTCATCCCTCAAGGTCACTGTATACCAAGATCCTCTATCTCAAACTTTGTTGAAAGTTCCTCTTGCACCCATCTATGAGCGTTTCATCCTCTATAGGATTCTATCTACAACCATATAGCAAAGGTTGAGATCTCCATCACTCTAGGTGATATTCAATCTCCTCATGTAACTGTATGTGATATCCCAAGGGTGATTTCTGAGATCATACAAATATTTTTTCACACATGTGGTTCTTTTCTTGATACTTCTACTTTACTAGAGAAGTTTGTCTGGTTAGTGGAGCATGTCTCGCCATGATCTTCTCCCTCTTGAGAGAAACTACAAACCTTTCTTTGTATTTCTTAATGTTTCCATCTACTACATGATTGATCTTGTAGATCCACATGGAATACAATACAGAATTCCCTTCGTGTTTCAAAAGCACATCTTGTACATCATGATCAACTCATACTCTTTGATCATAGTCTCCTTCCATTTCTTCTGTCCTGCTTCGTCATAGCTAGAATGATCTACATCAATGATGTCACACAACAATGCTACATAACTGGAGTGTTTCCTATGCCTCTTCCTTTCTCTGTAATTCCCATCATACTTTTCTTCATCTTGGATGATCTCTCATGCACAAGATGGTATTCATCTCTCAAGGTGGATCTACCATTCTTTGTGACTTATTCATATGACGATTCTTTTAAAGCTCTTTCTTATGTCATGGTATCTTTGTCCCGGGGAGCTTCATGTTCTTCGCTATTTTTTTTTGGAGTGAATCTTCTAGTTGAAATGTCATCACTTGTTCTTTGGAACAAGTCTCATCCTTCTTCTCTTGTAGGTGATTGTATGTGATCTTTCCTATAAGTCAAATTCAATTGCATGATTAGAAAATTTTCATAATTTCCAAAACACATTTTAATAACACCAAATTCTTATGTATATGTCACACAATCATGCAACTATATTATCCCGTGCAACATTTCACCATATCCCATATATATACCGTAATTTTCTAGATTACTTCCATCTCTACCATAACATTATTACGAGTTTACGCTACTCCCAATATGTCAACAAAGAGGTTTCATTCTAGATAAGTAGCAATGGAATGTTATACAAGACTATAGGCTACTTACCCATCATATGCAAGCTAGTATTATAATGTTCATAAATGCATACACTCAATCCTACATAAGACATCAACTAAATATAAATATGTGCATAACTAAAGAATATCATTTAAGTAACTAGATATATAGGCAAATAAAATTTAAGCACTTATCTTTGTTTGTTTGGTTGGCGGACTCACTCTTTATCCTTTTGTTCTTGCAATAATTACTAGAGTCTTTGACACTATGCTTTACTTCATCATCTGATTCTGGGAGCCTTTGTTTGTATTTCTCATGCTTGAGCAAGTATTCTATATAATAGACCACATGGGACTCCATACTGGTTCTGAATCTGAGTGTCACTTCTTTATTCACAACTGCATCCCTTATTATACAAATATTGAGACATATAAGATGTTTTCCTTTTGTCTTGGGTCAAATCCTTATGGATTAAAGTACATATTCCTCATCACTTGACGAATATTCCCTTGCTTTCTTCTCAGCTACATTATATTCAACCTTGGTTTCATTAAGAGAAACAACGGTCTGCTCTCTGCAACATGTTGAAGTTCTATTTCTGACATTTGCATCTTCACATCCTTGAGTTAAGTTCTCAAGGCCATATTATTGTTGATGTTCCTTCCTTCATACAAGTTGGTAATTTCATCAAAGATATCCTTTGGAGTATTTAAGGATGATACATGTGAGATCTAATAGACATGAAAATAATCCTCTTGGCTTTAATTAGGTCCTTCTTGAGCTTTGCTTTGTCTTCATCTCCCTCTGGATCTGCATCTTATTCTTGACATAGTTTCTCCAAGTCATGATTCATCAATTATGATAAGCACTCTATTATTCCATGCTTATAAGTTCTCATCTCCTTTAAGCTTGTCCTCAATATTGGTATTGTTTGTCATTATGACAAAAATGAGAACCTCAAATGGAAATAAAGAGGATAAACCTTACAAATGATATTTCTTCAACTTGATGTTTTCTTGAAAGCTTTTCTAGAAGACTACTTTTGCTGGACCTAGGGTTTGATAAAGAATCCCTAATTTTTAAACTTAAGTAACTTTCATATCTAATTGTATAGAAATATTCACCTCCTCAAGCCGAGCTAAGCAGTATACACATTTTCTTAAAACTATGGACATAATTGCAAAATATTTGATGCCATAGTTTTCTCAGCAATAATGTTAGGTCAAAAATTGAAAATCCAAAGAGTGAGAAAATTCCTCCATAGAAATATGTGCCCTCCTAGTTCGAGTTTTATGGTCCTTCTTTTTCAACTAATCGGTGGAGGGAAGTGCCCAGTACAGGAAGCCTTAGTTTCTCCAATTACTTCTGTCGAATTGTCTGATATTGATTATGATGTATCTCTGAAATTCCTACTCCTAAAGGTTTGAGAATTTGTACTTAGATATAATGATATGTCTTCTTTCCAACACCATAAGTTAGAGAAAAATCGATTCCCCAAGTGGAACTTATGTCAAGTTTCGCAAGGTGACTTATTTGAGGATTGGTTCAATATAACGAACTTGTACAGACTTCCATCTGTCACTGTTTCAACTTCGGGCTATGAAAATTGGACCAAAAAAACTATAGTGTGTTCCCTATTTGCAACATGTTTATAAATTTTATTTGGAGCTTCCTATCCCAAGATATAGCAACTCTCCCTAAATCACCTATTTAAGACTGAGTTTTGGAGGAGGATGAAACTCTGATTTGGAGGAATCTTATATCCTAAAGTATAGTGAATATGAGGTTGAAATGTGCATACAACATACATAAAGATTTCATATTTGTATTTTCCAAGTTTAATCTCCTGATACTTCTCCAAACTCGAGTTCTAGCGAAAATACCAAGATGACTATATTTTGTCTTCTAGGGCTTTCAAGCATGAAACCCTAATATCAAGTAACTACAATTGTGGCAGTATTTCAGCTAAACAGTGTCTTATTTTAGAGTGTCTCTGATACCATGTTATTTTTTCTAATATTATTCAATTAGGATAATTATCTAAAAGAGAAAAAATATAAGAAATATACATAAGATGCACAAGATATATAAGATACGCAAGACACAAATATTTTTCTCGGGGAAACCGTAAAGGAGAAAACCCCGCAAAATTCCTCAGAATAGTTTCACCACTAAGACAATAACACAATATGGAAAAACCCAATAATGAGAAGTATTATTCATCTCTCGCTTTCCTCCTTTATCTAACTTGTCCTCTCTCTCCTAAGGCACACAGAAGAGAATGTGCGAGTGTATCCAAATAGGGAGGGAGCCTCCCTATTTATATTCTTCCATTGAGTAACTTACTTAACTAAATAGGCCATCTAGGTAACCTCTTTGGGGCCAACCTACCTAGAAAGTTTCAATAATTAAATTTTACTTTATTTATCTTGGGGATTATTCTCCCGACTTACAAGGGAGGGTTTACCTCAATGACCATATACAATAATGACATCCCTAAAGGAGGGAAACACATCTCCGATGGGGGTACAACAATATACAATAATAATACACATTAGAATATATTTTGAAGTTACAAATACAACAACAAATAAGATACATAAAAATCAAACAAACAAAATTTAACTCAAATTTCAAATTTTCACGCATACGCACACATCTTCCTATGCAACATCTCATCTATTATTGGAGTGGTGGAGTTCATGTGGAGTATCAATGACCAATGAAAAATCTTGCACTGACGATTCTTCCTCTGCAACATCCTGTCATGTACTCATATCAGTGACCTGTGATTGGAGAAATCTTCTTAAAGGTAGATATTATTCATTGCATATCCCCATCCATCGACCCTTTCCCATCGACCCAAATTTCCTGTGATTTCTATTTACCCCACCTTCGAATGCGATATGGAAGTAAGGAACAAGAAATATTGGTGTATCAAGAACAAGCAACTCATCCATTAAGGATTTTCATATCTACCCGACGATAAAGAAGTGGGAGAGGAGATTTGGACCAGTGGATACTGAGGAGAGAAGAGTTCAATTGCGCAAGGGGAGATGGATACCAAGAGGAGAAACTATAAGAGGATCCAATGCTTCCCAAATCTATGAGTATCAAACCCTAAATCATTTCGATTTGACAAATTTTAAAATGATTTTGCAAATCATTGAGGTTTCATTGCTAATTCGTTGTGCCAAGGGAGTTTCATTGCTAATTCAATTTTCCTTGGGGTTTCACCTCCATCTCATGTTTGGAGACTGGAAAATATCAAGGATCACTTTATTTTCTAGGATAGCTGCAACCTTGGTCTTTTCTTAATATGATCTAATTGTTCCTTTAATGTCTATAAACCATACAATGTTATTTGGGTAATTAGCGAACACTTCTTATATCCATACATGAAATAATTTTAGTTTTATATTCTCCCAATTTTGTTCAATGAGCCCAAACACATTATAATAAATTGTAGCAATCCCCTATTATCGGATAAATCTACTCAATCAAAATCAAGCCAGATCTCCCTATTCCAAGTGGATCTAGAACAAATAAATTATAGAATACAACCCACTTTTCTAGATCAAATGGAAATGCAAAGTAACAGATAGATCACCTACCTGAAATATGCAGATCCTCTTCTCTCTTTGTTGATCCAAGCTCTAGAATCTTTAGATATTCAACTGAAAAACCCTGTTAAGCAAGTGGAAACAAGAAAATAGTATATGTGTATCCAAACATATAATTGATCTAAGCTAACAGTTAAGGAATAAAGCTCTAAACATTATTGGCACAATAACATTTATGGAAATATATTTGTATTAATGTAATCAAGGAGATACATAGAATTACATAAAAGAAGGAATGCCACATCCTAGACTTAACGCTGCAACTTTCCATCCAACAATCCAAGCCAAAGCCAAGTTTCCAAAGGATGATAGGGATCACCCAGAAATTCCACCAGCATAAGAGTACCATAGTCCTTCCACCCTTCTAAATGGAGAGACAATTTAATTTATAAGGCTAAAGGGATAGAGTGGGTTGAGGATTAGGAGGAGGGATCAAAGGGATCTTCCCTATAGGTTAGGAACTGAATTCCACCTCACCTAGAAACTAGGGATAGACCTCCACCTCATCCACCTTCAAGAAGGGTATTGAAGCTCCATTTTTTGCCCTCGAAACAACACCAGCGCACTTTCCAAAAAGGAAAAAAGTATCGTCAGTGCACCTAGGAGTGGGAGACAGAGCACATACAACTGAGCGCCTATCATGAAGGGAAAATCACCTTTGGCACACCTAGAATGAAGGACAAGAGTGCTGACCATCCTAGAGAGGGAAAAAAGGTAGAAAAAACCTCAGCATCAATCCAGTTTAGCAGAGAGAAATTTGGGGATTAAGAAAAGGGTTGACACATGGATTAAGAGTGCAATATTTCAGTGCAACAGGAGTTTCATTGATAATTCGATTTTCCTTGGGGTTTCACCTCCATCTCATGTTTGCGGATTGGAAAATATCAAGGATCACTTTATTTTTTAGGATAGCTGCAACCTTGATCTTTTCTTAATATGATATAATTGTTCCTTAAAACAAATTTCTATAAACCATACAATGTTATTTGGGTAACTAGCAAACACTTCTTGGATCCATTCATGAAATAATTTTAGTTTTATATTCTCCCAATTTTGTTCAATGCACCCAAACACATTATAAGAAATTGTAGCACTCCCCAACTATGATTTGTCCACAAGGATCCCATGTCTCAAAAATGTTCAAAATGAATTGGACACCTTAATTCATGAAACTTTTGGGAAATTCAAGATAGAAAGTACACTTTAGTTTTCACTAGATCCTTGTGTTGATTGTTGAACTCATGAAAACATTCTATTGATCCCTTCAAGGAGTTAAATATCAACCCAAAACTAGTGGATATTAAGCTCCATCAGTTTTGGGGTGGAATAACAACAACAAATTAAATATGCAATGTCATTGGTTTTCAGAAAATGAAAGCACTTGAATTCCTAGCCAATATGAGTTGTATAGGAGCTCTATCCCTACCCAATGTGGAAACAACTACAAGTAACATTAGTAACTTAACTTAGACCATATATCATTGATGGGGAAAAATAGTATTAACTAAATTTATTGTTAGACATGAATACACACAACTAATGGAAACCTTTCAAATTTGGACAACAAATTCATTATGGAGTAAGAAATGGAACTTGGACTATTGATCCAAGAACTATATCGGGATGGAAACAAAATACCACATGGCATAATTTCACTTGACATAACCTTACTACCCTAACTTACATAACATAACTTACTTATCCCACATAACCTAAATACATAATCAATAATTATTTATGAGGGATGCCCTAACTTACCTAGCCTACATAACCTAATATACAATATCCTTGATAAATATAGGAGTATTTTTAATTGGAAATTTTCCAAAAATAAGGTTCTTGTCATTAAAATGTAGGTAATTTTGAATTAAAGGGTAAATTATTGAAATAATATTTCGTGAGCAACTTTGTTGGCTTTGAATGTCCACCCTTTATTTCAATTCCACATTCTTGACAAACCAAGCTAAGCATCAAGATGGGAAGTCATCCTACCCTTGATCTATGTATATCTATGATAAATGAAAATGAACAAATAAAACCATACCAAATAAATTTAATAGTGAAATGAAAATACCACCACCGATTCTTTCTTAGCATAATCCAAACCCAAAACATTGAAGCTTTTATCCCATGGTGCAGGTAGAACCAAACAGGTATCTGTCATTTATCTCTTCCTCGAGTGTGGGAAGTTTAGGAAGACTAGAGAAAAGTGAGTCAAAAGAGGGAGATCAAGTAGATGCCAAAATATCATAAGAAAAATCCTTAAAAGCATGGATTTTTTATTACTGAAGGGGGGTCATGTTCTTATGATGAGGAGACCATAGGAGACATCGAGGTGCCCTTGATGTAAAAAAATCTATTGAAACAATGGGTACATAAGGATATTCCTCAAATAAACATAGATTCTTTTGTGAACGAGAGGATATATTGGATTGCACCATAAAAATATTTGAACCTGAAATCTGACAAGAAAATCCGACGAAATCGACCTTGTCGTCGGATTTCATCTTTGTAATTACATTTTTTTAATTTACCCTAGTTTACGTCGAATTGGATATAGACGTCGAATATTCGACTCAATAGTCATATTTTTGGCTTCTGTAGTCGAAAATACATCGACAATGGAATAACCAACTACAATGGTCAATACATCAAGGTTGTTGCATATTTTACGGATCTACTATTTTCAGAAAGTATATATTAGGAATATTCTGACATGTTTTTTATAGAAGCGATGGTTTGCGAAAGTTATAATCTTTGCATGGGATGTTTTACATACAAAATTCCATGATTATTTCAATTGTTAATGTGATTAAAAATAGTGAAGTGTAGAGATTTATTTTTTAAGATCGATAATCAGGAGTCAAGCTTGGCATCAGAAAATGTCACAACATAACAATATTCCTGATCCACATGATCGAAATTGTGGATTGCTTGCTATATTGTGGGATGGACTGAAAATAAAGGGTGATGGAAAATTTTATTCTCCATGTAGTCAATGTAGGGGATTTAAAAGGAGAAGAATAAATATCACAATAGCCAAAACAAATTGTAGGGAATATGGACATGCTGAGGGGGGACATGACTATCATCCATTGGTAAGTATTTCATTATATATGTATTTATATTGATCGTTTTTGTAAATGTATATATAATTTTAATCTATCTTATATTAAGTAATATCTCTTGATGGTTTCATGTAATTATAAAGCAAATACCTCCTATGACATATCACCCAAAGGATGGGATTTCAGAACAAGCACCGGTGGAACATGGAGCTATGAATAATGATGAACAAGTTAATGATCATATTGAAGAAAATGATCATATTGAAGAAAATGATCATATTGATAACATAATTGAAGATGATAATACAGATACATTGATACATGATACATTAAATGTTAGAATGGATGATCATTATCATCATCATGAAAATGATGACTTTGATGATGTTCATGATTTACCTCTTCTTGAGAAGGCATACAAACCTCTTTATGAAGGCTCCAATACAAATCTTCTTTATGTTATATTGTTGATAATGAACTTGAAGGATATGAATGGGAATTCAAACGCATCAGTCACACATATGTTAAGGTATGTAATCTATCCCATCACACACACACACACACACACACACACACACATATATATATATGATTGTGATAAAGGTTATCTTTGTTCCTCTAATAATTTTATTGTTAATTCATAAGTAAAATTAATACGGATGAAACATGTTTCGTTAATATTACTTATATATTATATTAACGAGTTATTTACTTTAATTGTTCTAGGTTGATAGCTGAATTTTTTTTTACATCACCATCAAATATTTTTCCTCACACATATCGAGATTTATCTTTCATCATGAAATAAATTGGAATGCAGTATGAAGCAATTGATGCATGCCCCAATGACCATATTATATATTATAAACAACATGAATTTGAAACAAAATGCCTAGAATGTCATATCAGTAAATATCCAACATATCAAGTAACGAAAAAAGGTTCCTCACAATGTTCTTCGTTATATTCCCATTATTCCACATTTGAAACGAATTTTCAGGTGTAAAAACATACCACAATTTATGGATTATCATGCACATAATAGAAGTCAAGATGACATTCGTTGAATTCCTGCATATGGTTTTGCATTTAGATATATGGAGGAAAAATGGCCACACTTTAAAGAAGAAACTCGTAATGTTAGGCTTTCTTTGGAAGCAACTGGTGTCAATCCATTTGCAAAGATGAGATCTATTACTCGGTGTGGCCTATTTTTTTTATCAGCAATAACATTCATCCATGGCTTTCAATAAATAGGAAGCACATAATGTTGGAAATGATTATTCCATGTATGTGTCTACAATAATTTTTGTTTAGTGTAGTGGCATGTCATTTGTTGTATTTTGTTGCATAATGTCATATATTTTTTTTTCTTTTACTCTTGTGTATTATTTATATATCTTACTGGTTGAATAATTATAGATTTGTATATGTTCGAATCAATCAGGTAAGTACCAAGTTAAATATATGAATGTATATATCTAGCCTCTTATTGACGAACTACTAAAGCTATGGAATGACATCACTATGTATGATGTATCTAGACCAATACAACAAAGGCAATTTAAATTCCATGCAATGCTTGTATGGAAAGTACATGATTCCCTAGGGTTAACCCATTTTTGTGGTAGGTAATTATAACATCCAATTTAATAGTATTTCATTTTATGAAGTTGATATATTATGGATGCATGCCTTTTTTAAATAATCCATTCAGTTTATATAATTACAATTGACATAGTTAATCCATCTCTTTATGTAGGTATTCAAACAAAGGAGTAAATTTTCATGTCCAGTTTGTGGGCCTAAGATCAAATCCATTCGTTCAAAATTTTTATGAAAGGATGGTTTTCATGAGTATAGGAAATTCCTCTCTAAGAATCAATTGAACTACCAAAAAACATCTATTCAATGGGAAGAAAGAGACTACATTGAAACCTCAGAGAATGACACCTCACCTATGGAAGTTGCAAAATAATAGAAATCGTCAAGGTACGTACATATCAAATTGTCTATCTATCATCATATATGAAATTTTTTGAATTTTTTTATTGCCTATTATTTATTGTAATTGAAATTGATTTTTGTAAATTCTTTATAAACTATAATTCATGATGGTCATCGTGATCATGAAGGAATTAATGGGCTTCCATGAGGAATAAAAAGTTATCCTAAACAATTCAGTAGGTTTCCCTACTATGAGCACCTACAAGTTTCTCATCGGTTTGATATAATGCATATCGAAAAGAATGTGGATGAAACATTGTGGAAGATATTGGATGGAAGGAGCGACAAAGAAAAAATTCTCAAAATTGGCAATGAAATTCAGGAAGCCAATCATGCAATGGAAGATGTCATTCAATTGAATAGAAACTAAGACCAAAATAATATAAACTCACTTCCATGGTTTCTAATGGAGCAATAAAGAAATGTTGTAAAATAATTCATATGAAAAATTAAATTTCCCATCGGGTTTCGTTTGAACGTGAACAATATCATAACCAAGAAAGCTGANTATCTTCATAAAGGTAATTATTATGGTATATATATATATATATATATATATATATATATATATATATATTATTCTAGTGTATATTGTTGGTATTTTTTGTCTACTTTTTGTAAAAAATAATGAAACATTTTTTATATTGTTACAATATGTTCTACATCTATCTCTCTCAGACAACTTTGACAACAATGTCAAACAACTTATATTTTATCTTTGAAAATACATGAGGTAAGTAGGATATTTTGCATGCATAAAGTGTTTGTTTAATTCATTGTAGAACTTATATTTGATATTTCTTTTTATAATTGTTATGTAATATAATGTTTTTTTGTTAAATATCATGATTTGTTTTCATCACTTGTGGATGGTTGTCATGTAAAGAAATACATAAAGAAGATATAAAGTATTGGAGGAGGGAAATTGCTCATCTCATGTGTGAAATGAAAAAAAATATACCTTCAACATTTTTTAATGCACGAGAACACTACCTCATACACCAAGTTGAGGAGATTGAATTGTGTGGACTTGTACACTCAAGGTCCATGTGGATGGTTGAGAGGTACTTGAAATTTCTGAAGGGTTTGGTTAGAAAATGAGCACATCCTGAGGGTTCTATGTTGGAGGGATATATGGTATGCCAAAACATGATGTATATTAGTGAATACCTTCCTAAATTGGAATCAAAGGTCAATTTATGTTGCATTTGTGATCAAGACTCCAATAACAATTTCAAAGGGGAGTACCTGAAGGGGAAAGGTAGATCGAGGAATATGAAAGCTCGTTATTATCTAATGGAGATTAATTATAGTACATTTGACTATTGATTTTTATGTATATATCATACTTATTTCATTTTTAATATTCAATATGCATCAATTAAAAGTGTATACCATGTTAAGTGAATATACATTTGTACTTAATTGTAATTTTATTTTCTTCAAGTAGTTAGTCATGAGTGGGATGCACTTCATTTATAAATTGCAAACAATCTTGATTGGATGAAGGTGGATTGAACGATGTGAACAATCTGATCATGGAATATCATGGGAAGGTGTGGCTTCATTGGTTAAAGTAGCTCATCGCAATGGAGATACCAATATTACATAAAGGAAAATCGATTTAGCATATGGTTTAAAAGATAAGTAGGAAACCATATTAATTAGCCATACTATTTAATTTTTTCAAATATATTGATGTACATGTTGATTTTTTCCATGCAGAGAATCAACATGAACTTAATCATGATCAATTCAGGATGTAATCTTTATGTGTATGGCTTGTTGCAGGTAAAATAACATAAGGCTATCTGGTGCGCTGGTCGTAAATTTTGCATCAAAAATTTGGATGAAATGAAAAAAACTTATGATTATGGGATAACCATTGTCTTTGAGGTAAACAATGTTTCCTCTAGAGGTGACAAACATCTACAACTATCAGAAAATCAATACTATGGGTATTTTGAAGATATTATTCAGTGTAATTTTAACTCCTTCAAATTAGTTATGTTCATTGTCAAATGGTATATGTTACAATTGAACCAACGTGATCTCGGTAGAACTATTATTGAACATGCTAATGGATTTACCATGGTTAATACAAGGTTGTTTGAGCAAGGAATGGAGCCCTATTGATCTAGGAGGATCTCAAAGTAGATCAAAATGAATTTCTTCAAAAGAGGCATTGGAATCTCTGATGGAATTATATATTTGGACAGTGTATGAATTCATGAGGTTGGATGAGATAAAATTATTCAATATAATTTTTTGTTATGCACCATATACAGTATCCAATTTGAGTGAATCTATGCATGTTTTATAAGAAAAATTTGTGAGTTCAATTGATCTAAGCTTGGGCTTCATTTTCACACCTATGTTATTCATTCACTCACAGACCAATGGTATTAGAGAAAAGGTTGATATTTTGGTCAAGAGATTTTAGGGATTGAAATAAGTTGTGGTCTTTAATTAGAATATAAATTCATTTAGGATTTTATATTTTGTACTTTATATGATCATGAACTAAAGTATGGTTTGTTTTTACAGGAGTTTTTGCATCCACATACTAGTGGTAAGGGGGTGATAGTACTAGTGATGCTTGTGGAGAGTCATCACATGAGACATGTGAATCCACTTGCATCTCATGTGCCAATATTGTCGACTGAACAATCAACAACACATTCTGCGACACCCCTGAGGCATGATGTCAGTGCAACCTCTAATGATCGACGCACGCCAGATCATGTAGAACATGGGGTCGATGCATATCCTACTATTAATATTTCTCAAGGTTAATTTACTAGATATTCCCATTTCAGTAGCATGGGAGAACTATAGATCACATTTTTTGTGGACAATAATCTTGTTCCCATAAACATAGAGAAAATACCAGGTATTTAAAAATTGTTTTAATATTGGTATATAATCTAATTGAAATTTACTTATAGAAAATTATTTTTCAACTAATGATTACATGATCATTTTACATAAAAGGATGTTTTTTATAAACATATAAATGATTTACCATTGGATATCTTCGGTCCTACCATTTTCTCAAGGTGGGATAAAAGAAGTAAAAATTTAAAATAAGAGCTCACTAATCGCTTAGTTGGGCTATTTAGCAATGAGACCTTCAACCAAGTTGTGGTACTCAAGAAAGTTGGCCAACATATCAATATTGTGACAGACCAATATAGGGTTCATCTAGAAAGGAATTCTAGCTATGAGTGCCTTCCCTCAAATGATTCTAGAAAGGGAGTGGAAGGCCCTGGTGGATTATGGAAAAGAGAGGGCTTTGAGAAAAGAAGCAAAGATAACACCATGCACAGGAAGGCATGGAATACACTCAACAATGTAATTATATGTTTATTACTATTTATTTTTAGATCAAATTTGCAACATCTAATGTATTTCAACATTTTCATAGGTTGACAGACACATCAAAGGAAACAAAGGAAAGACAAGAAATTTTTTTCCAACACAAGATTGGTCTTGGTGGTTATTCAAATCTAGCAGAACGATTTGTAAGTATCAATAAATAAAATATTTCATCCATATAATAAATTGAAAATAATTTTGGTTTTATTTACATAAAAGATAAATTCATGATCTTATGTAAAATTATAGGTCGATCGATTCAAGGAAGTTCCCACAGAGGAAGACTTGAAGCTTGGATTCTTGTACAAATTTGAATTCATTGTTGAATGCCGAAAAAATCTTGTCTGGAAAAACAAAATCTTCCGGTAATTGATCTTCAATGAAAGTAAATAAAATCAACAAAGTTTATTTAAGATTACTTACTTGTGCAATCTATTCATTATAAAATTTGGCCATAAAATATTGAGTCTATTTTAAGTAGGGAAGAAATGATCCACATAATGCCAAGGATGGAGAACAACCCTACAAATGTCAATCTTTGCATCCTCGTAATGCATGTAATCATGTGCTACAAAAAACGTAGCATAGATTACAATTTAAAATATTTCATTGTAAATGGCATTATAATTTTAATTTTTCATGTTTCAACTCCAAATCATGCGGAGGGTCATCTTATACAAGATGAGGCTAGACAAGAAGATGAAGTACATGATGTGGCCCCATCAGGTAAAGAGAACCTCTCTAATGTTTTTTATTAATGAAATAATTGTAATAATAATAACACAAGATATCAACTTAACATTTCTTCATTTTTGCAGCAAATCCAGACCCCTTGCAGCAGTCTCCACGTCATGAGCGCATAACCAGGAAGACATTAAGACAACTGCATATGCCATAATAACTGAACATGAATTTGTAAAAGATGAGTTGATTGTTAATTTTGTTAGAAGAGAAAAAATAGAAAAAGAGGTGACTACAAAAACATTATGAAAACAACTTATTTTTGAAAATATAATGTCATGCAATATTTTTTGCATACTGAATAAATGAGTGAATTAATAATTGTTATATGTTAATGAATGAATGCTAAATGTTTCTTTATGAAAAAAACCACATGTTTACACATAAATTCATTTATTTTAAAGTACATGCATTGGGTATAGGTAATTGAGAGTGATGTGAGGCGGGCGAGGGGTCATAATAGCTTCCACCATCACGTGGTTGGCCATGTTCAGTAGATAATATTAAACTATTATAGAAACAAATTGAAGCTCAATAAGACATTGCACTTTGTTATTATGTATTATAGAGTCTTGTAAATTTTGAAATCTAAGCTTATTTCTTAAATTATTTATCATGAATCAAACATTTAATGGTTTTTACATTTCTACGAGACTTCACACTAGGAATTACAACTGATCTGTAGCCTATGTGGATATGTTGCATCAATTGTAATCAAAGGTACATAATTATACTCATGAATTAGTCTTTTTAAATGTTGTTTTAGTTATTTACCTTTTTTGTGCATTCTCGTGGTTTACTTCATTTATTCTATGTAGTTTATTTCATTCATTCAGCTGATGGTATTTTAGAATCCATGCAATGTTCCATTTTCATAAGATTGTATACATTAGGATATTTGTATTACAATATCCTCATATGTCTTGGTGCTTCTCACAAGCATGGATTAGAACTAATCATTCATTGATTCTTCCCATTCAAGTAAACCACTCACTTGTACCAATTCAAGAATTGTAACACTCCACACTTTTTTTAGGAGATGGTTCATGTTACATATGAATTTATGAAGGTGAGTGGTTTACCACTCACTTGTACCAATTCGAGAATTATCTTTCCCCTATAAGATTTTCCCTTCTTTGGATGCCAACAAATGTCATTAGATTCACATATCTCGTCATTATACTCCTAAATATATGATAAGACAAACACCATGTTTTCTTTTGTTATTAATCCCTATATCCCTTCAAAAGAACCAACGATCCTCACCAAAAGAAAATGAGACCCCCCACCACAACTCCTTGGCCTTCTAGACAAACCCAAATATGATGAAAGCAAGTTTATTCTCAATGCTTTAGTTCCTTATGGGTTGAACATCAATACAAGACATCTTCCATGGAAACTAAAGCTACATGTTTCCATAAATTGGTCTACATGTTGGTATAGGTATGCTCAAGGCTCCAAATGATGAAGTTTCAGAATTTTTTCATTGTTGTTTCAACGTTTTTTGAACATTTCTACTTTATAATAAAAATATTAAATATTTATACTGTTATTTTGGGTCTTAAATGAACTCACTCTTTCCCACGGGTGGATGTTAGGATCGTATTCATGCCCATAATTGCAGCTACTTATCAATAATTCTTGGTATTAGGGATGCCTCTTGTTAATTACGCCCATAACTTAGAGGATGATACCTTTATAATTTTAATACCCAAAATCACCCACTAGTTGTTTCTTTTTATCATTACTATTGTGTACTAATGTTAGATGGTAAAGATTTGAGCTTAGGGCTACAATTATTCCTAAAACTTCAAAAAATACCGTTGCTTGGGGTTAAATATGTTCCCATAATTACTTCAACTTGGAAGATATGAGATTTCATTATGAAAAGAGCCCACACATATTGCAAAAATCACCTAACATGCACTCAAACTTGGTTTTAAACATATGAAGTTAATCCAAATATTTCTTTTAGGTTTTCTTACACCCCTTTTTATGAAGAAAAGGAACCAAAATTCATAATAGTGATGTACATTGCTCACATGAAATTTGTATTAACTTTAGAGGAAATATGTAATAATGTTTTAATCTAATGAACCAGAGCATCTACGATGAATTCCAACTCATTTATTTTCATTTCAAACACATGAGAAAAAAACACAAAAGGAATGATACAAGAAACACATTCACACAATAATATTTACATAATGAAGAAAATGATGGCACATGATTCTATGCTTATAAGAACTATCAAATTCTACTCTCAACAACTTTTATTATTCTCAAAATTTGAGATTACAAAACACAGTAGTCATTTTTCGAAGAATCCAACCCTTGTTACATTGCAAAATGTGATGAATAAAGTTGTCATTGATCTCAAACTCTGTATGTATATGTCCTCCAAAGCAGTCCCCTTATGGTGTAGAGGTTATGCATGGCCCTCATAGGAAGACATTTTGTGATGTACACATATGGAATAAAACCCTAAATAAGTCTCTAAGGTTTCCCTTAAGGATTGTTGAAATAAAAGGTGAAGAAACCCATAAACAATGGTGTTTGGTCCACTTGCCCATGAATTTGGGGTTACATGGCGCATGGTGAAGAAGGCCCTAAAGATTCCCCAAAGTTGGTATGAATCAAGTTTGTGTGAATATTGAAGTATCCCTAAAATAATAATGCTTGGTCCACATGACCCCAAAAGCTGTGGTACTTTGGCCCATTGGACTACTTGAAGTGGCAAGGATATCCGCAAGAAATAATGGTGTAGCCACAAAGTATGATGATGTGGTTAAGCCCTAGGGCCCCCTTTGGAGAAGATACAGAGTTATTTTGAAGTTTTGGCATGAAATTTCATGATGGATCCTTTAGGTGGGGTACTAACTCTTGAGACCCCCTTAAAGTATGGAGATTCACAAATTAAGGATGAGGTTAAGTAGACACTAAAAGAAGCTACTAAATCATGATAAAGTGTATAAATAGAAGGAAAAATATTTCATTTAATCATTAATCAAGTCTCTCTTTCTATTGCACATGTTTGGAGAAAAAATATGAAACGTTTTGGAGGAGCAATTTCTGGGTATCTTTGAGGATTGAGGAGATTCACAAAAAATGGCACAACTTTATCATACGGTATTGGAATTATAGAATTCTTGGATCGTTGGAAATTTGGTTGTGAGGGATATGTGATTAATATACCTATATACTATTTTTGTTTCCATATTGATTCTTCATATTGTGATTTTGGAAAATGTATGATTCATGCTTGTGGGTTTCTCTTGTGATGGCACATGTCTTGCATGGATAGAGCTCATCTTTGATATTGGTATGTGAGCCTCTCTCTTGGTATATATATATTTGAATTCATTAATGTTATTTTTTCTGATCGAATTAACTTTATTAAGATATTTATATGAAAGAATAACAAGTACATCAATATACACAAGATAGAGCGGATACACAAGACACAAATATTTTCATCGAGGAAACCATAAAGGAGAAAACCCCACAAACTTCCTCAGAATAGTTGCATCAGTAAAAAAATATCACAAGATGGAAAAACCAAATAAGAAGAAGTCTTCTGAAACTATCTATCTCTCCTCCTTGTCTCTCTCTCTCCCCTCATGTGAACTTGAGTGAGTTGTGAGTGTGTATAAATGAGGGAGGGAACCTCCCTATTTATACCCTTCAAGTGACTGACCTCCCAACATGAATAGGGAGACTTCTAACCCTAACAGGTTTGACTTCTCCTAGAGAGAATCTGAAAGCACATTACAATATATTATAGTGGGGACTATTTACCTGATTTACAATGGAGGTTGCACCTCAAGGTCCATACATAATAATGTCATCCTGAAAGGAGGAAAACATATCCCTGATGGGTGTACATCATCATACAATGATAATATACATCAGAATGTCTTCCGAAGTTAAAATTACAACAACACTCCCTCTTAACTAGGAAGGTATTCTCTCTCTTGCCACAGTCATCAACATATCTAGTCAAGTCATCATCACTAAGTCATCATATCTGCTGCTATATTTATAATCTTGTCGATCATCGAATAATACTATTTGTCATCAGAAGTTTCTACAGAGCCAACCCTTTTTCATGATGGGTGTAGGCCTATTCCTCATCCAGGTATTAATCGTATCCACTAGAAAACCATCGTGTAGGTACATCCCAAGACCATTCTTTACATTTCCAGTGCAATAGCCTATGTGTCCTATCATCATCTTGTTGTATCCAGATCATCTATTTGTCCTACACAAAACAAAACAAAACACACAGAGCACATCCCAGATGCATACCACCTTCCTTTTACCAACATAGGAGCATTCCAGGATCCTTCACGTCACCAATACAACCTTCATCTTCCACTATGAGAGAATCACCTAAGAGCACACCAAGTGCATTACATCTCTCTACAGTCAACATGTGTTCTACCAACATAGGAGCATGCTAGGATCTTCCATGTCATCAAGACAACCTGCATGGCTGCATCTACCACTATGTGAGAATTTTCTAGGAGCACACTAAGTGCCTTGTGACCTCATCATCTCCAACATGGGAACACACACATACAATAATTGATTATGACCAAATAACGTATGTACCATGCCAGGATCATTTCCTTTCTAGGTCAACCTCATGGACTTATTACATCTGAAAAACTAGCATCCATGACCTTTTCCATTTGAACAACCTTCCAGGACTTATTATTTCTGAGTAACCTACGTACCACACCGAGATATTTTTTTTCTCTATGACAACCCACAAGACTCAATACATTCAAACAACCTGCGTCCTACGCCAGGATCTTTTACACTTGGGATAACCTGTACCAAGACTAGATAGGTTCAAGGATAAACTGTGACCATCACCAAGACTTATTACATATAAGGAAAACCTACAAGACTGATTATGTCTGAGCAACCTACATCCTATGCCGGTATCTTTTTTTCTCAGAAAACCTATCTCTTTTCCCTTGTGAGATCACATGCATCTATGTCTTCTGGTATCTTTTCATCTCTAGCATAGGAGCACTCTGGGAGCTTTTACGTTGCTAAACAAACTGCAACCTAGACTATGATATAACTTATTACTCCCTCTTTCGAGGGGTCTCGATTTGGATCATGTCAAGTCTTTCTCTAAAGTAATCAAAATTCTCTCTGGCTAGAGGCTTGGTCAATACATTGATTATTTTCTCATCTATTACCACATACTGGAGCTTTACTGCTCCTCTCTACACTATATCCTTAATATAGTGGAACTCTATCTTGATTTTCTTCAACTTTTCATGGAACATCATATTCTCCGATGACTTCACGCAACTCTTGTTGTCACAGAAGATACAAGTCACTTCTAACTAGAGATCAAACAAATCATACAATAGCTTCTGCAGCTATAATAACTCACAAATAGACGAGAAAGTGGAGACATACTCTATCTCGAATGTACTTAGCACCATGTAGTACTTCTTCCTGCTAAACCAGGAGATCATACGGGTACCTCAATACATGCTTTGTAACTACCAGGTGAACATGTCTCGAATCCTTTAGGAACTAGCTCATGGTGTTCACAGCAAGCATATCTATCATATTCGCCATGTACATCAATGATCCAATCATCTGGTGATACATCATGGCATCGATTGACTATGATGAAGCATCGCACAAAAGCTTCAGGTTCGATGCCATAGGTGTGGTTATCGCCTTACAGTCCCACATTTTGAATCTTTTCAGAATATCCACTACATAATTTCCTTGACCAAGGAAAATCCCATATAGTACACCCTTCCACACCTCCATTCCTAATAAGTAGTACATCATCCCTATGTCTTTCATCTCGAACTCAATGGCCTCTTTTCATCTTCAAAGAGTTTGTCCTCTCCCATCAGGAATAGGTCATTGACATGTAGTAGGAGCATCACCAATCTTCTACTTTCAACCTTGAAGTAAAGGTTGGAATACGCTTTACTCTTATTAAATCCTAAGCTCATTAGGAAGTTATCCATCCTATCATACCATGTCTTAGTTTCCTATTTCAATCTGTATGGCCTTCTTCAATTTACAAACATGAGTTTTCCTGTCATGTGTCTCAAATCCTAGTGGTTTTTCTACGTTGTATGCTTCCCCTTCGACTACACCATTCAAGAACGTTCTCTTGACATCCATATGGTGTATCTTACATCTCATTACTGTAACCAATGAAAATATGGATCTAATGGAAGTGTATGTCACTACGAGTGAAAATCTATCCTTGTAGTCTATTCCTTCTTCCTGTGAGAATCCTCGTGCCATGAACCTTGTCAACTTGTGTTTCTCGATGCTACCTACCATCTGTAGAATTCTTGATCTTCTAGATCCAATTCAAAGTCATGACAGAATTCATTTCCATTATCGGAACTATCTCCCAGACATCATTCTTCATAATCGATTGATACTCCTCAGTCATGGAATCCTTCCCTTCTTTCTTCTCTATGGCCTCTTCATAGTTGGAAGGTTCTTTGTCAATGATGTCACATAGTGGGGAAACATAGTTGTTGTAAGATTTTTTCCCTTTCTCTTTGCATCCCATCTAGAGCACCATACCTTTCTGCTTATTGTATAAGTTCTCGTGCCCATTTTGGTTTTCTCTTATGGGAGTTCTTCTCGTGAAGTGTCTCTATAGGCTCTTGTGTTTCTGCCATTTCTTGATCTTCATGGACTTCTGGAATTGTTTCTACAATTTTCATACCTCGGAATCTCATTTCCTCAGGTTCCTCGACCTATTCAATATGTAGCTTCCTCGATCTTGATTATGTCGAGTCTTCATCAAATGTTACATCTCTATTGATGTTGATATTATTGAATCCTAGGAAGCATATTCAGTAGGCCTTTGAGGTATCATTGTATCCTATGGATATTCCCTTCTTCCCTGAAGGATCAATCTTGGTCCTCTTCTCCTTTGGGATGTGTATGTATATAGGGCAGCCAAATATTCTAAGATGGCTGAATTCTGACTTCTCCTCTGAGGAATCCTCTTCAGGAGTCTTATTGTCGAGTATTCAATGAGGAGTATAGTTATGTACATAAACTCTTGTCCTTGTTGCTTCTACCCAAAGGTGCATTGGAATATCATGGTCATGTAGCATTTTTTCACTGCTTCCATTATGGTTTAGTTCTTTCATTTTGAAACACCATTCTACTGAGGATTGTATGGAGTGCTCAACTCCCTCTTAATCCCAGAATCTATATAGAGTTCCTTGAACTCTTCTGAGGTGAACTCTTGACCATTATTTTATCACAGAGTATCGATATTCCTTTCAGTTTGGTTCTTGAACATGGATTTGTATTCCTTAAACTTACTGAACAATTTCCATTTCAATAAATATATCCAAGTCTTACACAAGAAATCATTTATAAAGGAAACATAGTACACATACCTTCTTAGTGAGTTGGATGACATGGGACCACATACATCTAACTACACTATCTCCAGTATTCCTTTAGCTTTACTTTCACTACTGGGAAATGTCTTCTTTTCATTATTTCCTTCCGCACGTCCTTTGCAAACTCCTTAATTATTTTCCTGGATTTCTGGAAGTTCTGAGACGGATTTGTTTGCAATCAGTAAGGATATATAGTGCACATGTGAAAGCCTTTGGTACCATATTTCACTTGTTTCTATTGACTCATGAACCAATTCTTTTTCGTGTTGTCCCTTTAGTTTTTACAAGCCTCTGTCTTGTTTTCCAATTATTGTTGCATCATTCATTGACATTCCCTTAGGACACATAAAAAATTGGCCATCAACAATGCAACTCTCATTCCCTTTGCATCTAGTGTAGACATGGAGAGAAAATTCTTCTTCAATGCTAGAACATATAGCACATATTTCACATTTAGATATTTTCTAGAGTCTAGCTTCTATGAAAATTCTCCACTTCCTTTTATGGGGTATTGATAATCATCCCCAAGTTTCACCTTGTGTGGTGATTCATGCTCAAACATATTGACCAATGATTCTTTATATCCTGTCATATATTTAGATGCCCCACTATCCACAAGACAATCATTGCTTCCATGTGAGATAGTGCCCATGAGTGTTTATATTAGAACACACTCTTCATTAGGACCATCCTTCTCTCTTCTGAATCTTTTGTTTGTTGGTTCATCGTCTTCAATAGTGTGAGCATGGTATCTTCTCTTCTTGTTGAAGGAGTCCTTGTTCTTGGGACAATCTCTTGCAAAGTGTCCCTTTTCATCATAAGTGTAACATCAAATGTTGGAATGATCTCTTGTTGACTTGTTTTGTTTCTTGTCCTTGTTCTTGTTTTGATGGTGTTTCTCCTCCTTTCTGTAGTTTCTTCTAGTGTGAGATGTGAGAGCTTGATCTTTAGTTTCTCCCATCTTTTATTCTCTTTTTATGAGTTGAGATTCTTCTTGTGTGCATTATTCTTGGATTCATATAAAAGATACCAGCTTCCTTCTTGCATAGATTCCTTGAATGAATGAATCCCATGATCTTGGGAGACCATTCAACTTAGTCATCACAATATCTCCTTCTACATTCTCTTCAACTACTTCAATTTGTTCCTTGATTTGAGAAACCCTTGTGAAGTAGGACTATATAGTCTCTGAGTTCTATATCTTCACATTCTTCAACCGGTTCCTCAAAGTCATCTTCTAATTGGCATTCTTTTATTTGAATATATTTGTCAAAGCATGAAATACTTTCTTTGGTGTCTTTAGGGATGACATATGGGGGATGAGATGATCCTTAATATAATATGCAATGATTCTCATGGCCTTAACCAATTTATTCTTATGAGTATCCTTAGCCTCATTTACCTATGGTTGTGGAACTTCCTCACTGATATACTGATCCAAATCATTCTCTTCAAGGATAAGGTATATTTTGTACTTCCATGCTTGGAAGTTATCAAATACTACAATATTTTCCTCAAGATGGGTAAGGTGAGTCATATTTTCAAATGACAAACTCAAATAGAAATATAAAATATTCATATGTTACCGATTTGAGGTGTCTCACCTAGTTCCAGAGTTGGCTGACCAAGGTTTTGTCAGAGAAGCCATAATTTTCCAAACTTGGAATTTGGAAATTTTGTTTTGACAAAAATATGCGCCTCCTTGAGGTGATTTTATCATATAGTTCCTTTACTGAAGGTTAAGGTGGGAATCCTTTGAAACTTAATTCCCTAGTTTCTTCCCGTAGAGTCCCATAGTGTCCCATAATAAAAAATAAAAACTTCTCCAAATTTGAAACTGCTTCGACCAAAATATACACACCTGTAGGGAGAGTTAGACTAGAACTCTTTTCTTGATGATCCGTGGAGAAAATATCTTGAACTAAGAAGCACTAGTTTATACAACTGCACAGTGCCTTAATTTAGAGAGGATCTGAGACCATGTTATTTTTTCTGATCTAATTCACTTTATTGTGATCTTTATCTTAAATAATAACAGGTACAAAAAGGTACACAATATAGAGAAGATACACAAGACACAAATATTTTCACCGAGGAAACCATAAAGGAGAAAACCCCACAAAATTCCTCAAAATACTTATGTCACTAAGACAGTATCACAAGATGGAAAAACCTAATAAGAAGAAGTCTTCTGCAACTATCTATATCTCCTCTCTCTCTCTCTCTCTCTCTCATACCAACTTGAGTGAGTTGTTATTGTGTATAAATGAGGGAGGGAACCTCCCTATTTATACCCTTCAAGTGACTTACCTCCCAACATGATTGGTTTGACTTATAACCCTAATAGGGATGAATTCTCCTAGAGAGACTCCAAAATCACATTACAATACATTATATTGGGTACTATTTCCCCAACTTACGATGAAGGTTGTACCTCAAGGTCCATATGTAATAATGACATCACGAAAGGAGGAAAACGAATCTCCATTAAAGGGTGTACAACATGATAAAATGATAATATACATCAGAATATATTCCAAAGTTACAATTACAACAACAATTAAATATGGTATGGAGTCTATGATGATGGTTATCATGGAATTTATAGTTGGATAGATCATGGTATTATGTATAGCTTGATTTCATATAAATGATTGAACATGGAAATGAAATCTTTTGATGATTGTTTGTAGGAATTATTGGGAATTGAACTTGAGGCATGCACAACTTAATGTAGTGATAGAAACATGGTCACTGATATAGAAACATGGATAGTGATAACAGGGACACAAATACATGCACAGGTTTTCAGATATAATGATACAATGATCATTATAGATTGTTGATTTTATTCATATAAGGACAGAAGGATGGGGGAAGTATAGGAGATTGTAGTCTCTTTCAAGTTGGTGCCTCAGAATTCCGAGTTGGTTCTCACTAAGGGTTGTAATCCTCTCTACTGGTTGGAGCATGTAACCTTAGGGGGTTGTAGCCTCCTTTTAGTTGGAGATGATAAACTAGGGGCTTGGATCCCCCTTCTAGTTGGTTCTATAAAGTCAGGGAGTTGGAACTTCCTTCCAGTTGGTGCTGGTAAACACATTAAATGTAATATTCATATTATAAACGACACATTTTGTGGTTTTATTCCATTTCGGTTTCCACGTTAAATCTCTTGTGCATTGTGTATGATTTTTATGTGATGGTGAATGATATTGTTAATGGTTAGTTTTACATGTTAAAATTGGTAGAAATTTCCCAATACTGATTCACCCCCCTCTCAGTATTGTTGAATATTCCAACAATTGGTATCGGAGGAGGTTCCTTTAAGACAGTTTAACCACTAGAAGGTATATCATCATGGATAAGTATGCAGAATATTGTAAGATTGGATCACCATTATTTGATGTGTTGGATTATGCTTTTTGGATCATAAGGATGAAGTTATTCTTGCAATAACTGGGACTTGAAGTCTAGAAAGTTGTAGTAAATGGATACACTCCACCAAAGAGATATCCACCCATATGTACTACTGAAAGAAGACTTTTTGAATGCAATTCAAGGGCCATGATTGCTATTTTGGGAGGCTTAGTAGGTTCAAAATGTGTCAAGGTTATGCATTGTACCTATGAAAAATAAATATGGGACAAGCTAAAAAATGTGTATGAAGAAAATTCCAAAGTAAAAGGAACCAAGATGCAAACTTATCAAAGACAAATTGAACACCTAAAAATGAAGGAAGATGAAGACATTGCAACTTTTTTTCTTCAAGTAGATGAAATTGTGAACACCATGAGTGGTCTAGGAGAAAATATTGAAAATTCAATGATATTCCAAAAGATTCTCAGATCTCTTCCAATGAGGTTTGACCCTAAGATCTCATCCCTATAAGAAAGAGAATATCTAGATACTTTAAGTGTGGATTAATTACATGTAATTCTTACAGCATAGGAAATGAGGAAATAACAAGAAAATATGAATAGAATGGAAGCAACATTCAAGGCTTCCAAGAAAATAAGGAATAACAAGAACAAATCAAAATTGTGTTTATTTTCCAGTTGCAGTGATGACTCAGATGATGAAGAAGTAGACAATTTTTTTAGAAAGTTAAAGAAAGGAACTAGAAAGCACAAAGGTAAGCTTCCTTTAAAATGTTTTAATTGTGGTAAAATTGGTCATTTTGCTTCAAAGTGTCCTTATGCGAAAAGGAAGAGTTTCTACTCGAAGGATGATAGCTCCTCATCTGATGAAGAGGATGATAGTGATGGTGACTCAGGAAAAATTCTCTTCGTAGCTTTATAAGAAATTGATAATGATGATGAGGAAGACTATGTCAATGGAGAAGTAGATCTTGAGGAAGAATTGATTAGTGCCTTAAGTGAACTAACAAAAGAAAGAAAGAAAAACAAGTTACTCAAAAATGAGTAGGGCGAATGGAAGCAAATCTCTAATATCAACATTGAAGAGACACAAAAGATATTTATAGATCTAAAAATTTAGTTGGAAGAAGTGAAGCTAATCGAAGAAAAACTTAGAACAATAATGGAAGAAAAGGAGAAGATACAGGAAGAGTTGGACGAAAAAATAGTCTCTCTCAGGAAGGAATCAAAAAATGACATCCAATTTTTTTGTTTGTTAATAACACCAAAATATTGGATGAAATCGTCAACAACCAAAGGCCATCCTATGATACATCTGGTCTTGGATACAAACAATATGATGAGGGTTCAATCTCTATGATGACTAAAGGTAAATAAATGCAAAGAAGTTATGCAGATGTTGTACAAGGTTTCAATCCTTAGAAAGAAGTGACAAACACTAGTCCAGAAGAACATCCTGCATAGAAGAAACCACCAAAAATAATGAATTTTCAATATTCTAACTTTAGAAGATCTACACCAACTAGAAGGCCTTCTACATACATGTGCCAAAATATTTTCTTTCAATATGTTATTCTTGCAATAATTTTCGGCATAAGGCTATAAATTGTAGAGCCTATGTAAGGGGTATAAACGCATCAAATAGAAATGGCTATGAAAACTTCAGGAATCATGATGAGAAACCTCATAGGGAATTTAATAGAAGTTGTAACAAATTTGGAGCTCTCAATTATGAAATTGAATGCTACAAATGTAACAAATTTGGATGCACAACCAAAACTTGCAAAAGTGGAATGACAATGTCATCAAAGGAAACTAAGCAGTTTCCATAACAAAAGAGAACTTGGGTAAAGAAGCAAAGAGACTTACAGATTGATGAATGTGGACTTTCCTTACAAGCTCATAGTAGTGTAAGTCAATGGTGTGTTGATAGTGGATGTTAAAAACATATGAAATGTGACAAAAACAAATTTGTGTCATTAAAGAGAGAAAATGAAGTATATGTAACATTCGAAAATAACTGCTCAACCAAAGTTGTGGGAAAAGGTACAGTTAGTCTTGGAAACAAAGATGATTTGGTACAAAATGTTCTACTTGTTGAAAACATGAAGACTAATATATTGAGTTTCAGTCAAATGTGTGGTTAGGGACACACACTCCTATTCATTTCAAAATAATGTGAAATCAGGAGAAAAGGATCAAGTAGACTTGTGTCAACAGTAACCAAAACTCCAAACAACATATACATCTTGAATGAAATTGGAAAGGAAAATTGTTGTTTGGGTAAGGATTATGAAAGGTGCATTTGGCATAAGAGAATGGGTCATATAAACTTTGACAATATTGTTAATATCGACAAGAAGAAGGATGTAAAAGAAATGCCATAAATCATAAAACCATCTAACACTTTGTGTTGGCATTGTCAGCATGGGAAACAAACAAAGGTTAAATTAAAGATAAAGGAATATGTCGCTACAAAGCCATTGCAGATTGTTCATACTGATCTATGTGGGACAACAAGGACAAAATGAATGAATGGTGAGAAATAATTCATGTTTCTCATTGATGACTATACAAGAATGGCATGGGTGTGTTTTCTCAACAAGAAACCAAAAGCATTCAAATGCTTCAGGATATTCAAGGAAATGGTTGAAAATGAAACTAATTTGAAAATCAAGACCTTAAGATCAGAGAATGGTGGTCAGTTCACCTCAAATGAATTCTGGGGATTTCGTGAAGAACATGCAATAAAAAGAGAATTTTCAGCAGTCGTAAGTCCTCATCAAAATGGATTTGTTGAAAGGAAAAACAAGACTATACAAGAAATGGAAAGAACGATGATGAATGAATCAAAGATATCTAAATTATTTTGGGTACAAGTCGTACATACAACTTTTCACATATTGAAAAAATAACTGCTTAGAAGTAACAATGATCAAACACCATATGGACAATGGAAAGGAAGACCAACGAATGTCAAACATTTCAGGGTGTTTGGAAGAAAATGTTACATAAAAAGTGATGATAATAAAATTGAAAATTTGACTCTCAGTTAGATGAAGGAATACTTGTTGGCTACTCTTACAAAATTAAATCATACAAGTGTTATAATCTAAGACTCAATAAGATAGTGGAAAGCATCAATGTGAAATTTAATAAAAGCGGCTTGGCAAAGATAGAGAAGGAAAGTAGAGATCTAAACATCATTGGAAAGCCTAAAATTGAAGAACCTAAATTTGAAATAGAGGATGAATAAGAAAAAAAATAATAAGAAGAGTAGTAAAATGAAGAACAAGAAGAAAGCAGTTAGAAAAATCTTCAGACTCCCTCCAGGACTCAATAAAATGTTCAAACACCTTTCAAGACACCAAATCGTCACATTTAGAAGAATCATCCCACATAACTAATCATTGGGAAAAAGAGTGTTGGAATAGAAATCAAAAGTAGAATAAAATATCAAATGTTAGAACAAGGGAACGTGTCATTGATATCCATAGTTGAACCAAGCAGCTTTGGAGAATCCAAAAATGATGAACATTGGTTCAAGGGTATGGAAGAAGAACTAGATCAAATAGAAAAAAATGAAACATGGGAATTGGTGCCAAGACCAATGGATACAAATGTGATTGGTACAAAATGGGTTTTTAGAAACAAGATTAATAAAGATGGACATGTAACTAGAAACAAATCATTACTAGTGTGCAAAGGATATGTCCAAGTCGAAAGAATTGATTTTGATTAAACATTTTCTCCCGTGGCTAGAATGGAAGCAATCAGGATGATCTTGGCTTATGCATGTAGTAGAAGAATTAAATTATATCAGATGGATGTAAAGTCGACCTTTCTAAATGGACAGTTAGAAGAAAAAGTCTACATTGAACAGTAAGAGGGGTTCCTACTATTAGAAAATGAAGACTATGTATGCATGTTAAAAAAAGCTCTATATGGACTCAAGCAATATCCTTGAGCTTGGTACTCAATATTGGACAGATACTTACAACGAAAGGGATTCAATAAGGGAAATGCAAATAGTAATCTCTACATAAATATGGATAAAGATGATATGATAATTATTGAATTATATGTTGATGGCGTCATCTTTGGAAGTGATGATGACAAAATGAGTTATATGTTTTCTATGGATATTCAAAGTGAATTTGAAATGTCATTTCTTAGAGAGTTAAATTTCTTCTTAAGACTACAAATATATCAACTAGATGATGGTATTTTCATTTCCCAAACCAATTACATCAAGGAAATGTTGAATAAAATTAGAATAGAATATTGCAAACTTGTAAGGACTCCTATGGTTACTGGATGCAAGTTAAGAAAATATGACGAATCTAAGGAAGTGGAAAAAAGCTGTTACAGATAAATGATTTGTAGCATTCTCTATGTGACAACTCATATGTTATGCATGAAGTTGGATAAGTTGCAAGATATCAGGAAACTCCAAAAGAAACACATTTTTTAGCAGTGAAAAGGATCTTCATATATCTTCAAGGAACAAAATACTTTATACTATGGTATCCAAAAGGAAACTAGTGGACGTCGGTTTCCTACATAGATGCAGATTGGGAAAGAAGCATTGAGGATAGAATAAGAAGTGGAACACATTTTTTCTTAGGTTATTGTTTAGTATCTTTGTTAAGTAAGAAACAATCTTTAGTATCTTTATCCACAACAAAAGCATAATATATTTCCGTGATAGCATGTTGTACTCAAATTATTTGGATGAAGAAAACTCTAGAAGACATTAAAGTAACATATGATGAGCCTATTATGATCTTATGTGACAACACAAGTGCTATAAGTATTTCAAAGAATCCAATTATGAATTTCAAGACAAAACAAATTCCTATCAAGTATCACTTTCTATGAGAACATGCTGCAGAAAAGAATATTAAGATGGAATGTATTGGGAAAAATGAACAGATTGCAAACATATTTACAAAGCCTCTCCCAAGAGATACATTTGAGTATTTTCGATAGGGATTGGCACTAATCCCTTATCTAAATTAATAAAACATTATAAAAAGGGAGATATATTGTAAGGGGGAGTTACTCTTTTCCACTGATGTCAAAGGGCGGGAGAAATATCTGAAGCATGTAGATATGGGGAACATGGTCCTAGGGGGAGTATGTTGGTTATCATCAATGAAAAAGGGGGATATTGTTGAATAAGGTTGTCATTGATGTCAAAATATGTATGTATGTTTCCTCCAAATAGGTACCCTTATGGCATAGCGGTTATGCATGGTCCTCACAGGAAGACACTTTGCAATGTACACATATGGATCAAAACCCTAAATAAGTCTCTAAGGTTTTCCCTAAGAATTGTTGAAATAAAAGGTGAAGAAACCTACAAAAAATGGTGTTTGTTCCTCTTTCCCATGAGTTTGGGGTTACATGACCCATGGTGAAGAATTCCCTATAGAGTCTCCAAGGTTGGTCTGAAGCAAGTTGGTGTGAACATTCAAGTATCCCTAAACTAATAGTGTTTGGTCCACATGACCCAAAAATTTGTGGTACTTTGGCCCATTAGACCACTTGAAGTGGAAAGGATCCCCACAAGAAATGATGGCGTATACACCAAGTATGATGATGCATTCAAGCCCTAGGGCCCTCCTTTGTAGAATATATAGAGTGATATTGAAGTTTTGGCATGGAGCGTCATGATGGATCCTTGATATTGGGTACTAACCCTTCATACCCCCTTAAAATATGAATATCCACAAATTAAGGATGAGTTTAAGGAGACACTAAAAGAAACTATAGATCATGATTAAGTGTATAAATAGAAGGACAAACATTTCATTTCATCATTAATCAAATCTCTCTTTCTGTTGTGCATATTTGGAGAAAAAGTATGAAACTTTTTGGAGGAGCAATTTTTGGTTATCTTTGAGGATTGAGGAGATTCACGAAAATGATATAACTTTCTCATACAATATAGAAATTACAAAATTGTTGGCTTGTTGGAAAGCTGGTTGTGAGAGATATGTGATGAATCTACCTAGATCCTCTTTTGGTTTCTATATTGTTTCCTCATATTGTGATCTTTGCAAAGGTATTTTTCATGCTTGTGGGTTTCTTTTGTGATGGCACGTGTCTTTCATAGATAAAGCTCATGTTTGATCTTGGTATGTGAGCCTCTCTCTTGGTATGTATATTTGAAGTCATTAAATATGGTATGGAGGCTATGATGATGGTTATCTTGGCAGATATAGTTGGATAGATCATGGTATTATGTATGGATTGATTTGATATAAATGATTGAACATGGAAATGAAATATTTTGATGATTGTTTTTGGGCACTATTGGGAATTGAACTTGAGGTATGCACAACTTGATGTAGTGATAGAAATAGAGACGGTGATACAGAAATAGGGATGGTGATACAAGAACAAGGAAAACGATACAAGTATAGGGACACATATACATGTACAGGTTGTTAGAGATAGTGATACAATAATCATTACAGATTGTTTTTCTATTCATATCAGTGCATTAGGACAGGGAAAGGATAGGATATTGTAGTCTCCTTCAGGTTGGTTCCTAATAATTGTGAGTTGGCACTCACTAAGGATTTTAATTCTCTCTACAAATTGGATCTTGTGACCTTACGGGGTTGTAGCCTCCTTTTAGTTGGAGATGATAAACTAGGGGGTTGGATCCTCCTTCTAGTTGGTGTTATAAAATCGGGGTGTTGGAGCTTCCTTCTAGTTGGCGCTAGTAAACACATTGAAATGTAATATTCATATTATAAACAACATCTTTTATGGTTTTCTCCCATTTGGGTTTCCATGTTATATATCGTTTGCATTGTGTATGATTTTTATGTGATGGTGAATGATATTGTTGATGTTTAGTGTTACATGTTAAAAGTTGTAAAATGTTCCCAATACTGATTCACCCCCCCTCTCAGTATTGTTGAATATTCTAAAAAAATGTGAAATATATACAAAAATGATCTCAAATAGAACCCTAAGTTCTAATCAACTATTTACTAAAAATAGAGTTCTTGTAAACCAATTCCTAAAATTATGGAACTGTGTTGATTATTCATTGTTATTCATCTTCACAACACTTAAATATAACAAAGGATGGAACTAATTCTAGGTGCCATGTTCTGGTCAAGCGAATCTTCAAGTAAACAATAGTTACCATAAAATCATAACATTTATCTCTCATGGTGAACCTTATACTTAGTTTTTCCAAATTTCTCAATGAATTTCCATTGCTCTTGAGTAGGAATTTCATACTCTACCATTTCCTTGATCAACACTTTCAATTCCACATAAGTTGCATAGCACATAGGTGGAAAATATGAATTAATTATTTGAAATTGATCAAGCAATTCAAAATATTCAGTCAACTTTTCAATTACTGTTTTTTATGTTAGCCATTTGGTCAAGTCTTCAAACTTCGAATGGTCCATAAGACCCTAGACTAGTAAAACTATGATATTTTTCCTAAGAGATAAACCTTTCAAAGTTCATCCCAAAAGGAAGGAAGACCATTTTCAAAGAGCTTTTCCAAGAAATTTTTAAACTTATGAACCTATTGGAGAATTTGTTTTTCTTTAGCCTCCACATTCTTCACATGGTGATGCTTGCCAATGATTTTCCTAGCCCAAATAATGATGATGGTCATGTATTTTATTCTTAATGTCTACATATCTATCTGAGTTAATGTATTCAGGAAATTTGTTGTATTCTGAAATTTTTCCAAAGGCCTTTTGTCCATATTCTCATTCATCACATTGCATCTTTGAAAAGTTGTGTTTTCTATAGTACTTTTGTCATCAATGTGATTTAAATATGCTCTAAATTTGGTAATATTTTTTTATAGTGAATCTGAAACAAGATTTTTGTCTCCTTCCAGAGGTATTTTACTTGTCACCTTATCTTTAAGCTCATTGATTTTCTTTTGCAGCTGCTTTCTTTCATTTTGAGATTTATTCATTTCTTCAACGTTATGAACTACTTCTTCTTTCAGCTTCTTATTTTCTTCCTTCATTTCCTTGATTTATTTATCCTTTAAGGTAAGTTGTGGCATGGATTTGGTCAATTCTTCTATAGAAGTCTCATTTTCTAGCTCCTCAGTCACTGTAGAAGGTTCACTTACTAGCTTTGAACTCAAGGCTGCAACTTTTGATAATAACTCAAACTTCTCTTTATCCCAATATTGTTTTTCATATTGTAATTTCAAAGCTTTTCCTTTGTATTCCATCATCTCTCAGTAGATTGAATCCTTCTACTAATGCAAATTTGTTAATTTATATGGATTATGCACATGTTGGTTGCTTGGTACCTTCAACAATTGAATTTTGTATTATTTTTCATCTAAGAGATTCTTACTAAGCTGTGCATTACCTAGTTCTACTCTAAGGGCTATAAAGTATGCTTTCAGCCTTTTAATATGGGTATGATTTGCTCTATTTTCCACTTTCTCTTGCCTCAACTGACCTTCTAACTTTCCAACAATCACTACAATTTTGAAATCTTCAATGTTCATTTTAAAATGTCATCATAAATAACTTCACATGTTTGAATGTGGAGTTGTATTTATTCAAGTACATTGATTTGATCTAGTTTAACCTTCACCTTTGATACTTCACCATCAATTACAAATGAAATTCTCAAAGTATTTTTCTCTGGATCCTTTGCTACAACAAATGATACCTTTTCTTTTTATAATTGTCTAACCTAAGTAGGTAAATTTTGTGTTTCTTCAAGGAATTACTTCTTTTTTGCTACATATTGTGAAATTAAATTAGTACCAGATTTATATTGGGAACTAGTTCCATCAGTTTGAACATCTGAAAATTAATATTGTTTTAAATGTATTGTTGGTTGTTGAACCAAGGTATTATCTCATGAACTAATCAAGCATTGTTCTTCCATAACAACAATGTCCTTCTTTTGACCCATGTTAATCATGTTATTAGAGACTTCTTCATCAATGTCCATACTACTCACCTCTGAAATATTCTTTTTATTAGAAAAGTCTAACTTAGCTCCTTTTTGGACTACTGGAGTGAGAAGACTTTCTTGTCCTGCACCAACCTCCTTTGTCTCTTGTTGGTTCCATTCAAAGCTTAGAAAATTCACAATCTTGTACGGTCCCTCCACTACATGATGTTCAAATGACTTATTTCTATTATGTTTCCTCCTTTGATATATGATGTGATGGGGATCATAAATAATTTTCTCAATTGTCTGGAAATTCATAGCTTGTAACAATTTCTCCACTATAGGAAGATATGCTTTATTTTTATGATAAATGGTCCTATATTCAAAGGAAACTTAATATCTGGTGACTTTCTGAAACTAAGAAAATTCTCCTCCTCTTAATGTAACATTTGCTTAACAAAATCAAGGGAAAAAATATTTAGGGTGAAAAAGGCTTCTAGAAGATAAGGGGTTTCTTTGAATCCATAAACCTTGATAATGGCGTGATGCTTGTACAAAAACCAATCCCCAATTATTCTTTTGGAGTCAATTGTATCATGTTCTTCATATCTTCTAGTACCTTGGGTAGTTCAACATTGAAAATGGTTATATAGATCTCTGACATAATGATGTTAACAAAATGAAACATACTTATTTGCTTTGGAAGGTATGAGGAAAATGTAGTGTTCAGGAACTTAATATCAGCTTCATTGGAATATATGAACATGCACAACAGACATGTCTAAAATATGAAATGCTTCAAAGTGTGGAAATTCACTATCTAAGAATGAATAACTTCACCTAGGAATTCATCAAGATTAAGGAAATGGACTTAACTTGACTCTGATTGACTAATGTTGATAAGAAATCCTAACATTACACCAACAAAAAACCTATCATTATCATGACCCATAATTTGAATCAGTAAAGATAAAACTAATTGTACGTCTTTGTGGAAAATATTGACATCTAAAGGGAAATTAAAACCTTCAATTGACTTGTCAGACTTCAAGAATTTGGACAAAAACTTCCCCTTATCCTCAAGGATACAATCTCTATAAACCCTAACTAACTATTCTTCTTTAAAGGGTTCAAGGTTCTTGGGAAAATATTTAGGAAACCCTAAATATCTCTAACAATCTATGATTTAATTTGAAAGAGAATTTTAGACCCGTGATTGTTAACAATCACCCTCTCCAACGTGAGTAATTGGTTGAACACCAGCTGGAAAATTATTGAAAGTGGAGGGTAAAATGATACATGAAGGACCCAAAAACATTCAAAACATCAATTCTCTGATACTTAATTTTGTTTCATATTTTCTTATACCAAGACACAATACTAACAGATAGGACATGGTCAAAATGTCCCTTTACCTACCAACTATAAGTTCTTCCTTTTCATCCAAATATTTACAAATAAAAAATGATTCTTGCATTTTCTCCATGGAAGAAAAAATCGAAAGCTTGCACAGTTTTGCAAGATACCTATGTTAGAAGAAGACTGTGTATAAATTCAAATTTGATTGGCGGGGATAATTAAAGCGCCATCGTCGTGTCATCTCTTTTATGAAACCACAATAAAATAATCTTATTTTTTTCCAAAAAATACTTTAAATGGTCAAAAGATGGTTTTGGGGCTGGAGAAAAGTGGTTTATTCCGAACCATTTTTGGTAGCGGACTCAAGGAGAATAAGCCACGTGGCCAGTGGTTTAAATTTCACTACCACTTCAAAATTTTAGCGCTCATGTAATTTGTACGATCGAAACACACCACAGTGGTCGATGGGGGTCGATCTTAATCTCAGGTGTTGATTTTAAAAGGAATAACCTATCAACCTAACCATTTGCACCAATCGGATGACCAAGGCTCCATTTAGGCAGTTGCGGTGCTCTGATGGGCGTTGAATTGGTGCAAATGGTCGGGTCGATAGGTTATTCCATTTTAAAATGCGACTTTATTTATGCAACTTTATAACTTTTAACAGAGCCCTCTAACCTTTAGCACTTGATTTCTTCACCCAAGGTCACAAGTCCTGGTCAACTTATGTCTTTGTCTTAACTCTGCTTCCCCTTTATTTGATTTTCACCACAAGCACCCATTTTTCTTAACCCTTGGTCATAGTTATTGGTCACCTTCATTTGAAACCTAGCTTCATCCCCTCACTCAAATTTTATTTCTTCTAATATATTTGCACCAGAATATTATAAAACCTCTCAGAAATGTTTTGGGTCAACAGTTAGAATAGCCCTCATTACACCCAAAATCAATCTTTTAGGCTATTGGAGTTCCCATACTCAATTATATTGCTACTTCACCATAGAATAGTGCCCATAAATCAAAACTGATGTGGTTTTGTTGTTGATCTAAAGGAGTTCCCAAAATGATGAATCGTTGAGATTTCCTATTTCTTTATTATTATTCTAGGGTGGAAAATGTCCCAAAAATAATCATGTTTGAAAGATGAAAATTTTTTAGGGATAAGAAGTGACCATAGTTACGTAGAAATATCCATCTCTCTTTTTTAAGTTTTGAAGATAACTCGTCTTTGTTTTTTGGTGTTGGACATAATGGACACACTGAGAGGGGGGCGGGGTGAATTAGTGTGCAAACAATTTAACACCTTTTTAAATTCTTTTCATCAATAAGTAATCAATATTATGCATGGTTCATCATTACATCATACAACTAATTATATCATCATTAGTTATTAACCATAACAAATTATCGTTAACATGTCATCAGGTGCGTGCATCTCTTGTCAACTTTTGCAGGCATTTTATCCTTTGTAGGCATGGTGGGCATACTCTTCAACCGGTAGGAATATTTCATAACCCTTGCAAGAATTATTAAGGAGGCCTACATGTATCTGAAGAAATTGTCATGCATCTTAATTTCATGATGGGGATTTCATTACCTTGGCAGACATAATTCTTTTGAAATTAGCAGGCATAACTCTATGAATGGTGGGCATATTTAACCAATATGCGGCCATAATCCTTTATGCATCAAGCATTGGTGAGAATATTTCATCAAAGGTGTACATAATAATTCATGGCAAGCATAATTCATCAATAAGAGGGAATTTTCGTTGCACTTGCAGGCATATATGTGACCTTCTACAAAACTGTCTAGTAGGCCTATTTGGCAGACCCAGATTCTGCATGTGTGATCTCCAGATGTTAGGCTAAGAGCATGAATAAATGGAAAAAACTCCAAATAACAGATTCATACCATTGGGTAAATTCATTGACATAAACAAAGCATCTAGTGTGAATTTGGAAAGGGCCTTTTAAATCCTTATTTTAACACTTAGACAAATCTACCAAAGCCTTAGTCCATGAAGGTGAATTTTCATTTTCACCAAACTTGGAAAAAATAAGATTCCATAGTATGGGGTTCAACATGATGACTCCATCCATGTCAATTTCATCCTCTGCAACCTCATCTTCTGTCCTCGGCATGCATTTTACTGGAACTATTGCAAATCATATCAGAGGGCACTTTTGGTAGACCAGTAACTCCACCCTCGGAGACTATTCAAAAATACAATCATATTGTCATATATAGAAACCAATAGTCTCCATGCCTATAATCTCATATAATTTTTATCATTAAACATTGAGAATTGGTGTGCATTTTCCTAGAGCCGCTTTGACTAATTTTCTAACACTTCAAATTCCTGCACTTAGCCAAATTGCCGTACTCTTACACAATGATTTCAGATTGTAACAATGACTTCATGAGGGAACTAGAAAACCATCATATGTATTTTTAACCTCATCACACTTGTCACAACATCATACATTCCATGTAATATTTCATGCAATGAAGTGAATAATTCTCTAAGTGACTTAGTCAAGGGTAATCAACACACCATGCACTCCACATTAGATGAAGCAGCCCAAGAAAATATCTACATAGTGAAATCCAAAATACTGAACACAATGGTGTAAGCACTTCTGAAGTAACCCTAAAAGATGACAAAATCATTCCAAAAACACATTTTTATCAACATAAGGACCATACATATTAAACATTGAAAAGGTGTATGGATGATATTAAACATGTCATTTTAAAGACTATGGTGTATAGATGATAAAGCAAACTTATTGAAATCAAGGAGCTACCATATTGTGTACTAGATAAGATAATACAAAATAAGTATTCATATGAAAACATATATTTTCTAGCATACTCAAACATCAAAAGTTATTTCTTACGAAATGACAAAAAAAAATTGGATCACTAAAAAAAATTAGACAATCCAATATATGTATCACCAATTACCTATTTCCACAATAAATAACACATTTTCTCCTTATGATACCTAAACCTTATGAGATAGCCCCGTCTCTTATATAATATATCACTTGTTTCATGCGTTTTCTTGTTTTGTAGACTTGCAGATATGAGAAAAGGTTAATCCTGTCATTCCAATGACTGATGAAGTCAAAGGACATAGTTCCTCTTGATCCTTTTGATAATTTTGGATCCTATATAATAAGTTGATTTTGTGGATCACCAACTTTGAATCATCCCTCATAAGCCTCAAATTCAACCATACAATAGTCAGCATTGCATGTACATGAAAATATTACCCCATAAAAGTCTATGGTAAAATCCCTATAATATTTTATGGCAATGCTAATATCATGAAAATATAACCAAGTCTTTAACATATCTTAAACCCCATAGTTCTCCCTTTGTTCCGATCATTTCTATCGTTTCATTTCAATTTGAGCGTATTTTAATAATCGATATATAAATATTCCTTTACCTTAAGTCTTCAAGGAAAATCATAGGGAAGCTTCCATTAGTTCTTGTTGTTTCGACACTTGATAGCCCAGGGATACCTAATCCTATCACTATGTTACTACTGTGATCATATTGCTTAAATTTTCAACCCCTACACGATATTTGCAAACAACTGCAAGCATGTTTTCCCTTCTCAAATACTCAGATAGTGCCTTGAAAATTGGAGATTTACACTCAAAATGAAATCTACAAAATAATAAAACCATTTGATTTGCTATCCCTTGGAGATATCATTTGAGTTCTTACCAGATAAGCACATCATTTTATACTTTCCCTAACAATGTAACAATTCCAGCCACATCTTGTATGATGTGGATTTCTCTTGATTGAACACTCTTCCTACTTACGTCAATCCATAGACCAGCTGTAGTCGTTCCCTGTATTTCGATTTCTTCTAAAGTATCATCGACACTATAAGAACCTTTATTTGGCATTCCTTTCCCATCACATTTTGTAGAAGAAATACATTTATTTAGCTCTCCTGTATCACATAAACCATATACATATTGAAAATATAGATACATTATTTAGCAAAATAAATACATTATAGGAATAAATGAAACAAGAAATAGAGACTTTATGATGTCAAGATAACAAGATTGCAAAATTGTTACCACTAGATTAGAAACTGAGAAGAGTTAAAAGAACCTACTTTCTAGGTTACTCATAGAATTATTCACTTTATTTTTTCTACTTTATACTTTCAACAGTATGGGGGATAACATGTTGACTCCATCCATGTCAATTTCATCCTTTGCAACCTCATCCTCTATCCTCAACGTACATTTTACTGGAACAATGCAAATCATGCCAGAGGGCACATTGGAAGACCAATAACTCCACCCTAAGAGATTGTTTGGACAACCTAATCATATGGTAAGATGCAGAAGATGACAATATTCATTCCTATAGTCTTAGATGATTTTTATCATTAAACACTAATAGATGACATACATTTTTCTAGATCCACTTTGACTAATTTTCCAACACTTATTCAAATTCCCACACTTAGTCAAATTTCCATACTCTTACACAATGATGTTAGATTGTAACAACGAATTCATGAGGGAACTAGAACACCATCATATGGAATTGTAACCTCATCATACATGCCAAATCATCATACATTCCATGTCATACTTCCTACATGCAATATCATCAACCTTGCCATGTCAACATGTTCTTTGTTACTCTTTTGTCATTTATTGAGCTTACCCTGCCATCATGCCCTTCGTCACTGATTTGTCATTAATGAATCCTTTGATATCAATGAAAATCATGCTCAAGATTTGGTTTATTTATTACTATTGTCTATGCCCATAATTGAACATCAAGGCCTCTTTACGTATTATATGAGCACACTTATGCAATATGAAATATTATAGAGAATTTAATATTATATCTGTGTATATATGTAAGTACCCTCAAAGTCACAATCAAAGTATCGATAATATCATATAGTTGTTGAATATCAGGTAAATCTATACATTATTATGTAATATTATTTTAAGGAACATCTTGGATTATAAACCAACTTTGTTATTATGTTGATAAAAGTGGATTCTAAGCTAAAATTGTTTGATAAAAAAGTGAATGGAAAGCATAACTCTCTTTTAAATTTGGATTCAATGTACATATATTTCCCTCAATATATGCTAATTATTAGTGATGAAGGAATTTATATTAATATATGTTTATCACTCTCTATCCTTTTTAAGGAAGAAGCAATGAAGGTTTACTTAAATGGGAAGAAGTAATGAATATGTAGGCATGTGTGACGAGTGTCATCAAAAGGAACATATCCATCAAAGATAACCTTTAAACTTATTCTTGATGTATAGGCATTCTTTTTTAGCTGAAAAACCACAACAACCAAAGATATGGAATCTCATTTACTCAACCACCCCAATCCTACTAGAAATAGAGAGTCATATCCCAACACGGATATAGAGATGAAAAGGACAGTTGATGTCGCATCCAATACCATTAAGATCAGTGGAAATGAAAATGACCATTAGGTGGTATATCAAAACCATGTAGAGAACATGGCTCAAGAACAAGTTAATAATGAATTAGCATAAGCTCATCCCTAAGCCTGGTATGGGGGTCCTCGGTGAAGGATTCAAATATATATGTAGGTTCTAGAATAAGTACACTACAATCATGAAAATAAAAGGAAAGGGAAATGGTAATGTCTCAAGAAATAGAAACCATACCAACTTTTGGAATCATAAAAAGGGGTGGTTATAATTCTCCACTCATTTTTAGACTTTGGTCAAGAATTATGGGACGCCTCAAGAAATGTATTTTGTTCGATCAAGAGCATGATATTGTTACCACCAATCAACTTAAATAGGTTGAAGTAGAGAGAGACTACAAAACCTTGATAAGGAAGGACATCATAAACAAAGTCGAAGAAAAGAAACAAGACCTTTGGGATAATTTCAAGACCATTCAACATGCTCAGTCAATGGATGAACTCAACTTTTGGGATCCATACCCTGGCTCCACATGATATAGGAAAGCCCTTTATGACATAACTATGATTGCCTTCTATAATGGAAAAATAAACCTTGGTCAAATTCTAGTTAAACGAGAGAACATGCAAGTCTCGAGAAACAACCTAAAGAAAATTATCATGGTTCTTCATCGACAAGCTACCATTCTGAATGAGAATCTTACAAGGTTGGATAAAAGCATCAACATTGATTTTATACCAAGGCAATCCTCTCATAATCAGACCCCTGAAGGAAACACTATAGAGGTTGGGGACCAGGGGAGCATAAACAAGAAGAACCCAGGGAAGAAATGAGAGAATAATAGGAGACTCCTCTGGCTTCTTGGATCCAAAATACTGGAGAAATCAAGGATGTTTCTACTCACTATGAAAGCTCGACATCTCTGCACTAGATCCTTCACACTCATAATTAACGACCTGGTGGACTGGGAGAAAACTAATGGTAGCTTGGGAGATGAAATTCTCTCATTGGTTGGACAAATGCCTCAATAGACTTATAGCCACCAAAATGAGAATCATGTTCGAGCACATCGAGGAAAGCACCACAATAGTAGCTTTCAACCCCGAAGCCTCAATGGAAACTCCCATCATTATCCCAAACAATGTTGATCATGCCGAGGGTTAACCTTGTTCCCATTCATTTGATTTTGTTCATGGAAACCAATTGTTTTGTTCTCTATATCAGCTCTATTCTCTGTAATATCAGACAACATATCAATAATTTTTTTTCTATCCATAAAGGTGAACCTTATAGTCTTTGCAACATATATATTAGGAATCAGAATAGTGTAAACGGAATCATCAAGAACTTTGTTAACAGTTTGGGGCTCCAAGATCTATTATTTATTTTGGCCTCTCTTAGGGGAAGGATTATCATTGTCTATCATTTTGATCTATGTACTTTCATATTTTTTATAATATAATTGTTCTCTTCTTATATACAGAAAAAATCCTCTAAAGCTGTAGTTGCATATTTCCTATAGGATTTAACCTCTTCATAATAGTACAGAAATATACTTTGTTCACTTTTAGGTTGCATTGTTTTACACTTTTGACCAGCAAGGTGATCCCATGTTTTATAGGAAAACACTTTTGAAATGACTTACATCCTATTATTATCTTATTTCAATCTTCTTTGGAATTACATTCAATATTTCCTTAGAATGAGTATGATTCAACACATAATTAACATGATTTTTTAGCCCCAAATTGTGGAGCTATTTTTTTTATTGAATTACCATGTAGTTATCCATTTATTTATGTGTTGAAATTTTACATTCAACTACACCATTATGCTTTTGAGTGCAGAGCACAATATCTTGCATTTGTGTGCCATGTGTCAAGAAAACACCAACGAAGTGTTTATTGACATATTCTCCACCATTAAAAATGCAAATTCTCTTGATGAGATGTTGAAATTAATTTCCAACCAATGGATTTGAAGAAAACAAACTTTTAATTTTATTGTAATGAAATAAAACAATGTGCATTTAGTGTGATCATTATTGAAGAAAGTTGAGAAATAGGAGCATATATTTGTCAAAAGTTGAAAACCCTTGCAAAGTATTTCAACAAATGATCTCTTAAGTGAGTCAGGTGAAAATCGGGCAGTTATATATATATTAATTCAACTATAGTCATCACATTTCTAACATCATTAAGAATACCTCCAACAAGGATGTTTCACCTATAACAACAAATTTTGTCGGTAATCTTATGTAATCTGACGTTCAATTTCGTTGAATTTCCTACACACAAAAATACCTCCAAAAAGGATGCTAAACCTCCAACGACAAATATTATCATATATACAATGAGATCGAGAGAAACTTTATGTTGGTTTGCACATCAAAAATATCAAAATTTTCTATGAATGGTGTTCAAATTGTGTGCATCTCAGTTGTCGGATATTCATCGCGAATTCAACTGGATTGGTAAGAAAAATGTGTAGATTATTCGACGGGTTGCTCTCAGAAAACCTACATATGTTTCTAATGTCGGTTATCTGACAAAATTACACCAATGTTTAAAAAAAAACTCTCTGGTTTTACACACATTGTTGGCGAAATTCACACAAATGGTACGTTGAATTTTAGGTTCAAATATACTACTATATAGAGACATGAAATGGGGTCTATACTTGGAATAATAAAATAAGTGAAGATAAACACGTGGCCTTGCGTCTAGGTAGGTTCTTATAGTCTGAATAGATTGTGAGGGTATGTGGGAATAATCATCCTTGGTGCTTCCTTAAGCAATATCAGAACACTGGATCATTAGCCTGTGCTACAATGGGTTTGGTTCCCCGGCTAAAAATATTTTTCATTGTGAGCATTTTTGTCTAAGGAATAAGGAATTCGATTCAATGGTGCAAAAATGGTGGGAGGAGTTGTAAGAACCACAGGGATCAAGTATCTACCAATACCAATTGCAACATAAATTAAAAGCTATTAAAGGGAAATCACGAATACGGAACAAAGAAGAATTTGGAAATATTTTCCAAGATGAAATAAGGTTGGAAATCCAACTAGATGAGATCCAATTAGATGAAATGAAAAAAGGATATACATAAGAACTAAAGGCACAAGAAAAAAATATCCTGGAACTACTTGATTATAAGAAGGCTCGAGAGGAGATCCTATGGAAGTATAAATCAAGGAATATTGGTTAAAATGAATGAAACTCCAAATTCTTCCATATATGAACAATTTAGCATCTCCCAACGAATAAAATAATAAAGCTAAAGAAGGAGGATGGGAAAAAGGGTTCAAAATCAAGAGTAGATTGAAGAGGAGTTGGTGAATTACTTCATGTACATTATGGAGGAGTCACGACATGATAGATCAAATGATATTACTTTTTTTTCTCATCATATCCCATCTATGATGTCTAATGCCCAAAATTAGATACTGATGTGGTCAGTTGAAATGAAGGAATTTGAAGAAGCAGTTAGAAAAATGGAAGATGGGAAATGCCCTAGGTCAGATAGATTCACAACTAATTTATTTCACTTCTTCAAGGACATGATCAAGGAGGAGGCGTTGAGAATAGTGGAGGAATCAAGGAGACACAAAGGAGTGTTAAAGACCGTCAATGCCACTGTTACACCTAAAAATTGTCACCTTTCCTAATTCCTTGAAGTTTATATGCCAAAACATATTTTGGAGGAATTTTGCCTTGCTAGAAGCCCAAACATAGGAGAATTGATGCATCTTGTATCTTGACATAGGGAGGAATCCAAGAATGATGCCTCTTTCTAGTTGACATAAAGCATCAGTGACAATATTTCCTTTGGGAAAAGAGCGTTAGCCATTCCTGGCGCTAGTTGCTAGTGTGCAAAGAGCATTAGTGCTCACAAAAATGAAAAAAATAGAAATTTCGGGAACCTTCTAAAAGAAAGTCCTGGTGGAGGATTATCCCAACCAATCATATTAGGTGGAAATCGGAACCCTAACCTCTATGGATGATCCCTCACCTTCCTCTCAAAGACTATCAACTCATTTGATCTCCCTTTGTCTTATATAAGCAAGCTCACCCTCATGGATGAGGGGGGGCCATAAGAGTACCTTTATGATGTTGGAATTAAACAAGGTGTGAGAGGCTAAGAGTTTGTATCTTGAGTGATAGGCTTGTAGATATTTTTGATCAAAATCTTGTGGGGAGAAGAACAACACCGAAGCTTGGATGTAATATTTCCATCTATTTCATTAATACAATATGTTTTCCTTTTCATGTAAACTTTGTGTAGAATAGTTGTTTATTATCTTTCTCTTCAGTCATTGGGATAGATTAGTTTGATTATCATGTGTGCTACCATTGCTTTGTTGGCTCTGATCTGTGCAAATTATTCAAACATCAACTGATCTAAGAATCTCTAGCATGCAAGGAAAACCTTCAGAAGGAAGGTAAATGTTTCATTACGATCAAGTGAAATTTCCAAATATAAGGAAAGGATTTCATAGTTGTCTTTGTTTTGTTCTAGATCTATCCCATTTAGACTAGGGAAATGGTTCATGTCCACACCTACCGAGGATTTTCGCTAAGAACATTGGAGACCATACTGGGGAACAATTAGATCTATCCATTTTTTTTTCATTAAAAAATATCAATTTTTCTTTTTCTCATTAAAAAGAGTAAAATTCACTCCTTTTCAATTCCAATTCGCCTCTTCAGGGTAGTATCCACCCTCAAAAAATTCCAGATTATTTAGTGATTATTTATTTTGAAGGTTTTCATTCTTTTTTGGATCCTTGGATGCGTCAATGCTCCTGGGTCATTTATACAGTGCACCAACTATTCTCTGATGCCTTCTATGTTTGTTGACAGAGGGTCACCAACGCCTATTTTGAGTATACCTAAAGCATCACAAACACCTTTCCACAATGAGAAAAGAGCGTCATCTAGCAGAGGACACAGTCGTTCACACCTGTAGCTTGCATCGAGGTAGGTATTCAGTGACCCTATTGTATCGATTCTATACTATAGTTGGGGGACTTGAATCATATATTCTATAGTCTCTTTGAACTATATTATCTTTGCATTCAAAGAAGAGTTTACGTTTCTTGCATTGAACTTTAAATTTGTTTATTTGATTCAAACCTCTTGCTCTTTCTATGGATTGTCTTCATTAAAATTGGAAAATTTGCACTTCATTTTTTGTGTGCATGTGTTGAGTTTTTCTTGAGTTCTGTTGTATTGGAATTACTATTTGTTTCCTTAGATACCTGTAGAAGAGGAAAATAGATCTTTCATTTATGTAATAGTTCAAAGAGAAAGTTTTGCTTTGATCTTCTTTATTAGATTGAAAAATACTTGAAAATAAAAAATAAAAATAAAAACAATTTGTTCTTGTTTTAGTTTATTTCAAATTTTTATTTTGTTAAATATTAGTTTATATAAAAGAAAAAAAATTCAAGTTGCATAATATGTAAACACTCTTTGCTTTAGTTTTTTTATTGGAAATTTTAATTATAAAATTTTATTCCTAGAGATTTGTTTCACACTTTTGTTGGAAACATAGGAAACAAAATTCTATTTTCAAGTTTGGGTGTAGGTTATTCAAATTATGCATTTGGGAAAAAAATCTCTTACATTCTCATAAGTAGGGAGTTCTTAAAAGAAAAAGTGAAAGATTTGCATCTCATCCTTTCATGCTTTTTGAGTTAGTCTTCACTCCATATGTCCACTTAACCATTTCAAATAAAAATAAGTGCTAGTTAGGTTAAATTTATTAGCAAGAAGTGTGTGATATGCTAGATACCCGTTCCGGTGTCTCTAAGAATAGAAGTTGTCATTTATTGTATGCAGTGCATCCTGTGGAATTTGTGGTTCTTCCACATACTTGTTGGTATATCAAATGACCTTGCACGTACTTTTATGGTATATAGAAAGGCACTTCACGTACTCAATGGTATATAGGAAGGCCCCTTTCATATGGTTGTGCATTAGATAACACTACTATGAATTTGAGCTCTCACGTACCTTGTGTATATCAAGAGACATCATTAGGGATCATGAAACCATATGAAGAAATACCTTTGGTTGTCTTATCATCACAATACACCGAGAACAACACTCAGAGATACTACTATGCATGTACCATCCAGGTAGTTGGGTATTCATGTAAGGGTACGGTCCAAATCCTACTTGTTGTGATTTATTGTTGGACCCTATGGTATATAGCGAGTTGTGATGGTTTGCAAATCCTATGAGGATCCTGACTTTTATCCACCCCTTTCACATGTTTGCTTATTACTTTAGATTGAGTAGTGTGTGTTTCATGTATAGTTAAAAGTCTTAAAGAGAGAGGTAGTTTTGTTACTAGCTATTAATGTTCCTTTTGGAACTACCAACCAAAAGACCCCTTCTCAAGGGGAACCTTTTGTTATTTCTTCATTTGGAAATGTTGTTCCTCCTCTCATGGCTACATTAAGTCTTCCTAGATTGACTATAAGATTGTGTGTATGGTTATTCTCCAGTTCGATTATCCCAAGTGCACCGATTATTTCAGATCCCAACTCTCCATCACAAGAGCATCAACATCATGTTGATATTTCACCTTCTTCGTCAGATGTGTATTCTTCCCTTCCTCCTTCTTCGTTTGTCAAAATTTTTTATGTGTAATTGGGTGGATAAGAAGAAGAAGAAAAACAAACAAGGAATCAAATCTCAACCAAGTAAACCTCACATTGTTGAGAGTGTTGATCTTCCCATGAAAACACCTCGTAAGCCTAAGTTAACTTGCAGTATTTGCAAGGGTGATCACCTTCTTGAGGATTGTCATGCTCTATCCCAAGTTTTAGAAGTGTGGTTTGGGGATTCCCAACAACCCATGTAATTGGCCTCTGGTCATCATACTGATGATACCCCATCAACCAATGACTCAATGGTTAAGAGTAAAAAAAATAAAATCCTTACTTGCTATGTAAGGATGTGCACCTTACTTACCTTTGTTTTCACATGGATGAAGCTTCAAAGTTGTTGGAATATATTATTATTCCTCAATAAAAACTTCCAACATGTTACCATAAGTTGTCCCTTGACCTCCCATTAGTTGATAAAGTGGTTGGTCCAGTTCCATCCTCGATTGATCCCACTCTTTATTTAGATAGTGAAGAACAAGTATTTCATCCCACTCTTCCTTTGAAGAGTGAATTTAAAGTGGTCGAGTTAATATCATCTCCACCCGATCCCACTCTTTCATCTAAGAGTGTTAATACTGAAGTAGTCACTTTGACACAATCTTAGTCTCATCTTCTAGTTGAGAGTGAACTGAAGCCTGCTAATTTTTTTGTAGTCAGATCAGATTGTTATAGGCAAGGGGAAATATTTTTTGTTTCAATAGAACCCTCCCCAAGTACTAATGTTATTTCATGTGATTGGAGTAATATAATAGAATCTCATATTCCTTCAAGTGTTCCTTTCCAAATATATGTGCGAGTTACCTCTAAGAGCATACTCCACACTATTTTTGATGTAGTGGTGTTATCAACCCAAATGGCACTTCTCTATCCAAGTGCTGACATTCTTTATGTTGGTACAAAAAAGGACAAATTAGGATTGAAGTTTTCCAAAACACTATAGATGGGCATGACCTGAGATGCATTTATCCTCAAAACCACCTGTATATATATTCTTTCTAAGTGTTGAGTTGCATACGTGACTATCTGCATTGCAACTCATGTACCGTACGCGAGTATTTGCATTGCAACTTGCGTACACTTGCGTACGTGGGTTTCCTTCGAGAAACTCACATGTCATACATGGGTTGCCTATATTAATAGTAGTGTACACCTTGTTTTTACTTTCAAAAATATAAAACACGATTAGATAATATTAGTTGGGCCCTAATCCATAGCTATCCCAACTGTTTCAACCATCCCAACCTTTGAAACTACTCTATTTCCCAAAGTATAAATAGAGGCATTGCGGTGGGGACTAATCAATCAATTTTGGAGAGCAAAGTTATGCTGGTGATATATCTTCAGAAATATTGGAGCAGTAGAATTCAGATTCCTTTGGTTGCAGAGGAGTCCTTGTCTCAAAAGCTGGGTTGTACTTTTATCTCATTCATCGATTGTTAATAAAGAGAATTATTCTTCCAATCTTGTGGTGAGTCTATTTCATGTATTTTGGTTAATGAATATGTTTGATTATATGTTTGATATATTTTTCATCTAACCTCTGATATATATATGCATGAGATATTACTTGAAGGATTTTCTCTTTGCAGGTGAAAGAGGTTCATCCCCGAAAGCTTTGGAGAGAAGAGGAGCAGGAGAAGATCAAGCTTGGATCAACCATCGGTAATCGGGTAAGTCACGACTTTCTTCCTATTCCCTTTCCATTCTCTGGTAAAGGTGTGGTAAAGTTGATTGTTTACAAGTTAGTAGTAATTTGGTAACCCCAAACCCTAGGTTACAAGGGTGCTTTATCCTGAACAATAGAACTAGTGACTCCGTTGGGGTCCAGCATGCTGTGGGTTAGTCCTGTAGATACTTGCTCAGTATTTGCTCTGATTTTGTGTGTGGTTGTCTATCTTGACTTTGATTTGCAGTAGTGTGTCTAGAGGCCTTTGTTATTTTTTCTTTTTTGAAATTTTTTTTGTTGCGTACATGGGTTGCAGTGCTACACAGTTGCGTATAGCAACTTGTATACGTGGGTTTCTCTATAAGACAATTGCATATAGTACATACGTTGCTCTATAAGATAGTCACATACGTCTTTTAGTAGCACAAAATTTTAGGGAGGGTTGCTTGTCCCTGTCTTGTTTGGATTTTAGTCTGCTTGAAGGTCTTCTGTTGCTGGCATATTCCTGAAAGTTTGAAAGTCCTATACACCATGTTTTGTGCTTTTTATTAATCCTTTGAGTTTTATTGTTTGAATGTTCTTTAACTTAGAAATTTGAGATAGGTTCTCCTGTTTGGGTGATAGGTTCAGTGCTGTGTATCTAAGTTAGTGATCAGGATTTCAGATACCTTGTGTTCTGTACTGCTTTCGAGTAGTATCAGTTTGTCACTTGTCCTTTAGCAATTTCAGTGGATTTTATTCAGTGATTCTTCCCAAGTTAAGTGTTTACCAAGTCTCCTCCTTAAGTGGTTGAATTTGGTTCTTGCAAGTCCTCTTTACTTCATATTGCTTTCTTTATGGTCTAATTATTCAAGCATGCTCAAAAAAATTTCCTTTAAGTGCATGGTAATTTTTGAAGAATTTGAAAAGTGAAGAAAAAAAATTTGATACTTCTACATTTAATTGCATATAGTAGTTTATTTTCAGTATTTTCGAATAAAGTTTCAAAAATTATAAAAATAAGTCTTAGTTTTCTCATACTTAGTTGTAATCTCATTAGCTCATCTTTACAAAAAAGAAAAGAAGCTTGATTTAAGTAGTTGTAATTTGTTTTGGAATTCATTTTATACACCTTTTTTACTTTTCTTATTGAGTCTATAATATCACAGTCATTCACGCCACTTACCCTCTGACTAAGAACAACCCTTAAAATGAACGCTATAATTTAAAATTTATTAGTAAGTTTTGTTTTATAGGGTCATACACCTACTAGCTTAGGCTATACTTATGGGATAGGAAGTGTAAACTCTCCACAAGTGTTTAAATTTAGATATAGTTGGCCAATCGATAGGTAAATCCTTTTCTATGTTGGTAGTATCTGGGAAGCTCCTCTCAAACAGGAGTTAAGCACGAGGCCACATGGAGGCTTGGACTGAGGAGATAACCCTCTGATTCCTTGTGAAAACGTAGACCAAGGTTTTTGTGCTTCTGGGGATTCTGTCCGAGACAGAGTTTTGGGATTTGATACCCTACCCATGCGTACGAACCAGGATTGCGATTGTCCCCTTAGACTATTGATATAGTTAAGGTATCCTTTAGTATCTTTGACATTTATGGTTGATACACAGGTAAAACGGAAGGCTATTTCTGGTTGACCTTGGAAGGGCTCGGAAAGTAACCCTTGTTGAAAGTGTAGGAGGGTGGTGGGTGATTCTCCACTTGTGCCTAAGAACCTCTTCAAGGATGCCAAGAAACTATCTCTCATATTTCTTCGGGAAATCATATCTTATACCCCTTGTGATTGTTGAGACTTTAGGAAATTTTGTATTGATTGCTTTGTGGTTTTTCTGTGTTTAGCCGACCTTAGGGTGTGAAGAGTCAAATTTACAATCGTGGAGGACCAATCTCTTAGAAGGTCATGAAGGTTGCAGAACCTTCCTCCGCTTACTACATTGGAACCTCCACCTCCCCCTCAAAGGTGGAGATTAGACACGGACGGTTCTTTCGAACCGATAGGAGTTAGTGAAGTTCCAGGTGAGCCAGAACTTAGGACAAACCAATTTGATTTAACTATAGTAGAGATAGAAGACTTGCAGGATGATGAGTTTGCAAGGAACTTTAATTCACCTCTAACTGACCTAAATGATCCTGTGATCATCCAGTTTCGTCCTTTCAATTCGCTTGTGATTGGTGTCCCTCTAGGAAGACTAATGTCTACTGCAGCAGAAAGTTCTTCTACATCCACCTCAGCCTCTCCGGCTGAAGGGGTGCCACCTCCCCCGATTTGTGCCCCTAGAACAAGTATACCTACTACACCTTTAACTCTAGCTAGTCGGGTGGTTCAACCACTGAATTCCACAAATTTAGTAGGCACTTCTAGTGGAGTGGTCACTGGGATGTCTAGTGTACCTTCTATTCCTACTTCCTTCACACACACTGCTCAGAGTGGTCCTATAGTATCCTCGTCATTTGTCCAGGGTTTTCCTTGGAATGGGGGGCACATTCCCCCATCCACTCCATATGTAGGTCCAACACCTGCGTACGTAGAAGTGCGGTTCAAAAACCCTAATCCTTATAGTCAAGGTTTTCAAACTCCAGTTTCAGCTCCTTTCACGAGCTCTCCTTTCTCACTTTTTAGCGAAGGGATACCTGCTCCTATGTTCCAAACCCCAGTTTCGACTGGGGCAGCTTGAACCTCATACATTGCACCGCACATAAACAATCCACTGGCTTATGGATGGAATCCTTTCCAAAGTGGCCCAACCACTTTACAATCGGCAGTAGGGGGCAACCCCGCCTTCACATCTGGGAACATGGGGGCAAGTCCCTCTAATTCCCAAGCTGGTACTTTTCATGCTCTGGTAAGACCCAAGCTCCCTTTCCTGCCTTCTTTAAATTTTCCAGACTTTTTGAAGCTAATGAATGAACTGGTGAGACATAACTCCTCCTGGCCACCCATTCCTAACAAGCTGCCCTTGGATATCCCAAAATTGGAAGGCAAAGTTGGTGATGACCCAGGAGCTCATGTCACCACTTTCCACTTGTGGTGCTCTTCCAACTCACTGAATGACGACACAATTTGGTTGATATTGTTCCAAAGAACTCTGACGAGTACCGCAGAAAAATGGTACATTGAACTGCCCTCTGTTGCGTTTGATAGTTTTTGGGACTTGGCTAATGTATTCCTTAGTCATTTCCAACTTCCTGTCCGATATGATTTTAGGAAAGACTTGTTTTCTACCTTTCGGTAGGACAAGGCCACTCATATTTCGGATCACATCCAAGAGTGGAGAAGATAGAAGAGCATTATTAAGGCCACTATTCCTCCCAAGTTTTCACTAGAATGGTTCCTTAAATCCCTATTTCCATATATATCTAAGGATGTATCTACTTAGGGAGTGACCAATGAGGAAGAGGCTATCCACAGGGCCCAACAGCGAGATTTGATATATTCTCAGTCTAGGATTTTATATGAATTCATCCCTAATGCACCAAGGCCAACACATAATGTAGAGAAACCTAAGCCTGGACCATATGCTGATGGTGTGGTTGGTTCTATGAAATATCCCACTATAGAGTCTTTGGATAAACATATCCATGAGTTGTCTGTCAAAAATTCTATGGCGGAGGCAGCAAAGGCTTCCCCCTCACCCCAGAATGAAATTTTTTTTGCATAATCCTCTCAAAAGGGAAATCAGCAGCCCGATGGGAAAAAGAAGAAGGGGAAGAAAGGTGAGGGAAACCAAAACAAGCCAAAACCCACAAACAATGCTGATAGGGTCCAAAAATAAAAGAAGAAGGTGAAATTCCCATGTAAGTTGTGCCAGGAAGATCACTTGACCCATCAATGTCCCCTTATTGACCAAGCCCATAAGCTGCTAAAAGGCCAACAACCGGCTGTCCTAAAGGATCCTTTTCCCCAAGGATAGAATTCTGCTTTAGCTTCAAATGTAGCAGGGGGCACCCCAAATGCTCCTGACCAAAATTATATCAACATGGCTCGATCCCAAAATTTACTCTAGACTAGGAACAAGAACTATGAGACGGAGGCTTCGGGGAAGGGTAAGTCTACAAGTGAAACTTCCAACCCTCTCACGATTGAAAAACCTGCCGAACATATGCCCAAGATACTGAAAGGTGTCTTCAAGAAAACCTTGCACAATCCCAATGCTAGGACTGTAGCCAACTACTATGCAGTTGAAGATTTAGCCTAGACCCCTTGTGCAATTTCGGCTTTAGAGGTGTTACAGAGTTGTCCCGCCCAATGAGATGCACTCTTAGCAGCCTTAGGTAGTATGGATTCATCGAGCCTCATGGCAAAGTTTAATTTTTCTGATGTCAAAATTCACCTACCTTATCATGTGGCCTTATCGATAGATGTCATCCATGGCAAAAAAACCATTGGAAGGGAAGTTGTCAATGAGGGTGCTTCCACATGTGTCATGTCCTTGTCTTGCTGGAAAGCTCTTGGATCTCTAGAGCTAGTTCCATCGAACACCCTACTTACTGCTTCTGATGGAAGGTCATTTCATCCACATGGTATCCTACTGGCTTTTGAAATAAAGTTGGCAGGGAAGGCAGTGTCTATTGAGGTAGAGGTGATTGATGCATCTTTGGATTATAACTTGCTCTTGGGGAGAAGTTGGAATTATGCAATGTCTTCTATTGCATCGACCGTACTTTGGGTAGTAGTGTTTCCACACGAAGGGAAGTTGGTTACTGTAGACCAACTCAGTTTTACTCGAAAGAGTCGCATGGAAACTAACGAGTCCACCGTGCCATTGGTTGATCAGGTTAAACCTACTTTAGAGAGCTTAGGGGATGGAATGTATGCATCATTGATGGGCACATTCGATTTTCCAGTTCTGATTAATTATATAGGTTCTACAAGTGTAGGGAATTCTATTGCAACAGTTGTTTATAGAATAGATCCTTGGGTTCTTCCTTCCTACCATGAACCTAAAGTTCCCTTATCGGCAACAGAAGTAGCTTATCAAGCTATCGTTCATACCGTTGTTGATCCCATTCCAGTCCCTCTCACAGTCTCATAGGATCCAGAAGAAGCCTATCTTCTTGCTTGGGCAGAGAACTCTTTACATTCTAGAGACTGCTTAGATATGGTTTTACCTTCTGATGAAGCCATTCTGGAAGCTATGTGCGCACGAGATAAGATCTGCGAAGATCTTCACCATCGATCCTATTTTCTTCCAGAGTTAAGAAGGATTGAGAACCAAGAGTTCCATATGATACTAGTAGGTGATGTTGATACACCTATTAATCCCTTACCAAGGGAAGGAATCTTTGCTGAGGGGAATATGGAAAAAATTTCCGCTGCTATTCCTATCAACATCTCTGCAAACCCAAACGTTGTGGAAAATGTACACATTGGTGCAAACTGCTCTCTGGAGGAGATTGCGATATATACAACCTTGTTTAAGGAAATCCGTGACATGTTTTCCTGGTCATATGAGGAGATTCCAAGCATAGATCCATAAATAGTTGAGCATGAAATTCAAATATATCTTGATGCCAGACCCGTTCGACAAAAAATAAGACTTGTCAATCCACGTAAAGTGGCAGCTTTTAAGGCTGAAGTTGGAAAACTATTGAAAGTTGGTTTCATTTACCTAATAGATTTGATCAAATGGGTATCCAACCCCATTCTTTTCAAAAAAAACCAAGGGACAATACGCATTTGTACTGACTTTCATGATCTAAACAAAGCCTGTCCTAAGGATAACTACCCCACACTATTCATAGATCAAATCATTGATGCATGTGCAGGGAGTGAAGTCTTTTCGTTTATGGATGGTTTCTCCAGGTATAATCAAATTCAAATTAAACCGGAAGACCAACATAAAACAACTTTAATTTTTCCTTGGGGTACATTTGCATACAAGAAAATTCCTTTTAGATTGAAAAATGCAAGTGCTACCTTTCAACGGGTAATGGATTTTTCCTTTCATGACATTAAATCTATTGTCAAACCCTACCTTCATGATCTGCCAACACATTCTCATAAGAGGTTTGATCACCCAGATCACTTGTGTTTAATCTTCGAACGATGCAGAAACTACAAAATTCACTTTGAATCCTCACAAATGCGTTTTCTATGTTAAGTCAAGGAGACTGCTCAGATTCATTGTTTTTAACAAAGGTATTCAGGTGGATCCTTTGAAAGTTGAGGCCATAGTAAATCTTCCTCCTCCTTGTTCCATCAGGCAGCTTCAAAGCTTGCAAGGGAAGTCCAACTTCCTTCGACATTTTATCATAAATTATTCCAATATCACTAAAGGTTTCATGCGCCTATTGAAGCAGGACACCCCATTTGTATGGTATGAAGTTGCACAACTTGCATTAGAGGCATTAAAGAAACCTTTGTTGTCAGCACCATTACTGTGCCCGCCAGATTACTCTCGTGATTTTATATTGTATCTGGTTGCATCTGAGTCGACCATAGGGGTAGTACTAGTATAGAAGGAGGATAAGCTCCAAGAGCATGTCATCAACTATCTTAGTCGTGCTTTAGCTGGAGCTGAACTTAGGTATTCCCATGTCGAGAAGTTGGCATTAGCAGCTGTGTATGATGTTCATAGGTTACATCACTACATCTTACTGAGGACCACGACGGTAGTGGTAGATGTTAATCCTTTCCAATATGTTTTGTCCTGATGGATAGTTGGAGGCAAATTCAACAAATGGATGCTCATTCTTCAGGAGTTTGACTTAGATTTCCAATCCGCCAAATCCAAAAATCCTTAGTTTTTGCTGAGCTCATCGCAGAATTTTCAATTGAAGAAGATGTAGCCATTGAAGAAGACTCATTCCTAGATGAGCACATCTTTTTGATTTCCACCTCTGACCCTTGGTACGGAGATATACTTGTCTATCTCTATACTTTGAATTACCCTGCAACCTTCTCGCAGGAAGAATGACGCAAACTACACTTACATCCAAAAAACTACCTCATTATTGGAGATACTTTATATCATAGGGGGTAGATTCTGTTTTGTGTCGATGTCTTACCCACGAAGAAGCAGAGACTATCCTAAATGATGCCCATAGTGGATCGTGATAGTGGATCATGTGGGGGTCATTTATCTAGGTTAGCAATGGCCCAGAAGATCTTACATGCCAGTTATTTCTGGCCCACGATCTTTAAATATTATGTGGAAGCCGTGAAGCACTGTCATCCTTGTCAGCTTTACACCAAAAATATGCGGTCGCATCTTGCTCCATTGTTTCCCGTCATCTCAATGGGACCCTTCACAAAATGGGGGATAGATTACGTGACATGCAACCCAGTCTCGGCTGGGGGGTACAAACATATCATTGTCACTGTATATTATTTCACGAAATGGATAGAGGCAATGCCCACCTATAAAGTTGATGGGGAAATTGCAGCTTTTTTCATTTTCAACCAAATTATCACACGGTTTGGTATTCCTAAAGAGATTGTCACTGACCATGGTAGTCACTTCCAAAATAGTATGATGAATGAATTGACCACTATGCTAGGGTTTAGACAAGAATGTTCGTCTTCTTTCTACCCTCAAGCAAACGATCAAGTTGAGGATGTAAATAAAACCTTGAATACTATTCTCAAGCGCACTATTAATGCAACCCATTCCAAGTGGCACATCATGATGTATCCTGCACTTTGGGATTATCGATCCAATGTAAAAAATTCCATAGGGTTCTCTCCTTTCCAACTCGTCCACGAGGTGGAAGCAATAACCTCGATTGAATGCGAAATCCTGTCCTTAAAGATTTCTATTCATGTGTTACTTGATACGACTAAGCTTGAAGAACGTTTGTTAAACTTAGAACATCTAGATGAGCAGCGTAGAGATGCGCTGACAGCAAATGAGGCTCATAAAAATAGGGTCAAAAATCAATACAATAAATCGGTCAAACCTCAGATTTTTTCTAAAGGGGAGCTTGTCTTACTCTGGGATCAAGAAAAAGAACCCCCGGGGGCAGGGAAATTCAGGTCTATGTGGTTAGGACCTTATGTTGTGTCAAAAGTTTTGAAGAAAGGTGCATATGAGTTAACTGATTTTGAGGGGAATAAGCTGCCCAAGCCTAGAAATGGGCTCTACTTGAAAAAGTACTATGCTTAGGCTTAGCACTTTTTCCTATATTTTTATTGTATGTAACTTTATGTACAATAGTTCATCGGTTTGTGTTATTATACCATATGTTGGTTTTTACAGATGTCTTCCAAGTGGTTCGTAGGTTTCGCAGATGGTGCTAGTCGCTACACTTGTAACCTGGCTTCAGCCGTGTGGGTTATTTACTCACCCTCAAGACAGCTAGTTGCCTTTGCAGGTGCTTGCTTAGGTCCTGCTACCAATAATGTGGCCGAATACAGGGATGTCATTGAGCTTTTATGGGATGCTTTGTCACGTGGCGTCACCCAGCTAGAATTCATACTTAACTTTCAACTGGTGGTTTCCCAGCTCAATCGAGCTTATCAGGTGCGTAACCCTATTTTACTACGTTAGTTTATGCAAGTTAGGTTATTGGAAAGAAATTTTGAGTTTATTACATTCAATCATATTCTAAGAAATCAAAATTCATTAACTGATGCATATGCTAATTAAATCTTCAACCGACACTTGACACATTTTTCATAAAAATACAAAATAGATACATTACAAAACACATGTAAATAAAACTGGAAATATATGTGTGTGTGTGTGTGTGTGTGTGAATATCTGTCCATATAGATAGGTCAAGTTTTTTATCCTCAGATCCAGTCATAACTGTATAATATACAAAAAATATATAAAAAATGGATCGAAGTCCATAAAATGCTCCTAGGTCTAAGAAATACCACCCTAGTCATCTGGACCACCCTGGTCCCCCTGATCACCCCGCTCTTGGGCTTCTTCAGTTTCCTCAGCTGCAATAGCCTCAACAGTATCTATGTACACAAGGACTGCTCTAGCTACCTGCCTCCATTAGAGGAAATTTGAGGTCTAAAATGGGCCTCCTAAGGAAAATAATAAAATAATAGTTAAAATAATAAAATAATAGTTATTAATTTTGGAGGAAGAATGAAAAAAACTACTTTTTTGTTCGTATTTTCGACATATCTCCCTGTTTTTTTACCCAAATTCTGAGCAGGAGATCTCGTTGGATGCAAAATTTAATTCTGCATCCAAAAAGTACCCACACTGCATACTTTTGACAAACCCCGCTACCCCAAAAACAATAAATACCTGAAAAAATGATGATGATGTCATCATCACGTTTTTTCAGGAATTTCTTGTTTTTGGGGTAGTGAGGTCCATCAAAAGTATGTAGTGTGGGTACTCGTTGGATGTGGAATTAAATTCCACATCCAACAATCTCTCCCACTCAGAATTTGAGTAAAAAAAAAGGGATATATGTCAAAAATACGAACAAAAAAAGTCGCTTTCTTTTATGACAAATATGTCAATTCAACCATTATGGTTGACTCATTTTATTGAAATTCTATTGGTTCTTGAATTCCAACTCACAAAATTTATTATTGGCACGTTTTCTTATAAGGCCCATTTTAGACCCCAAATTTCCTCTAATGATAAGGCTTATCTAGACAGGTGGTATACCAACAACTAGCTCCTGCATAATGGCAGGGATCTGCTCAATGCGTAAAGTAGGTACTCTTTGGGTAATCCTGGCCAGCTTCCCCTCAAGAACCATAATCAAGACATGATCTTCTCCTGCCACAGGATGCACATACATACGTGGATTCCCAGCAGGGTGGATTGGTCCAATATCTGCATTTTAACATTTTATAGGATTAAAAACTCTTATACATATGTATATATCTTTATGATTAAAAATTCATAAAAATTGAAAAAACTGAAAACAAAAATACCTGATGTTCCCGATGCTCCTCCAGGAGGGAGTTTAAGGTCGTTGTCACCTCGGAAATCTATCCCAGCATATGGAAATTGCTCCAGTGCTGGTAGCTGTTGCTCCCACCATAGGTAGGTTGTTTTTCACTCATATAGGATAGGATTTTGTTCATTCATATGCAGTTTTGCAGTTATACCTAATCCGTCTTAACCCTAGAATTACTACTTTGACCACAAACTATGGTATTTTAACCATTAGTACCTTGTCTATGCCATTGTTATTCCGTGGATAGGGATTTTCTCACACGAGTACCCTAGATTTGAAAACATTTAGTGTCTTTTGGTACTCATGCCACATTTATCATAGGTTCAGGGGAGTCTCCTTAGCTATTTTGCACACCAAATTGAGCCTCGTTTTGGTCTCTTTTTACAATCTATCCTCTTTAAATACTCCCCGCCCTTATGGAGTTTCTTTAGGACTAGATCTAACTCCTCAAAATAGACTTGACTGCCGAGTAAACTTGTCCATTCAGGCTCGTTAAGAATATGTGAATGGGCATCCACATTGGTGGAAGGTTATCTCTTTCTCAGACCATGTTTGAATAATACGAGAAAGGATCACTCTCTTTTCTATGGAATTGAGAAGAGTATTCTTAGGCATAGGTTTATCACTTTTCCGGACCTGAGGGACTAAATTTATGGAAAATGAACACCTGGTATGAGCTTAGTTTTCTCTTTTTCGTGCTCTGGACCTAAACATGAAAAATATTCTGAGTGTACTTTATGTCTTTGTCATGCTTGTTAAACAACAAGAACAAAACATCAAGTTTACTATTGTAAGCCCCATTCCTCGTACTCAAATGGATCTTTCTGAGTGATCTTGCTTTCCTTCACACTAGTAAAACTCAAGCTATATGCTGCTCTCAAAGGAGCGTTGGGTAGGTGGTAATTTATCATTTTTCGGACCTCCCTGACTAAGTACAAAAAAGGTTCACCTTTCTTCTACGGAAGTTAAGAGAGTTCTTCTGTGGTATGTTTTATACTTTTTCGGCCTCAGGAGACTAAATTGGATGAAAAAGGATCCCCCTAGAGTCTTCTTCGGAGTTTTCAGACTCTCTAAACATGAAAACACCAAGTGAGCATGTACTAGTTCGGGCTCATAAAATCCACAAATCAGTAACATTATCAAGAATTATTCCCTCTTATATTCAATCTTGTAAAAATTGAAGAGAGACTCGAGTTGAATTTCCTGGACTCGTTAAAATTTAACAGGAAAGATAATGAAGAAGTTTGCTTTTCATTCTCATTCAGTGGTAGCATGTCATCCTTGAACATAGCACTCTCTGTACTTTTTGATACTCATGTCTCAATTTTTACTTTCAGTTTCATCTATCACTTCAAATTTCTTACTCCTCCACTTGTCCGTTATACCTGGGAAATTTGATCATGTCTCCTACAAGACATATAAGTCTAGTTGTATTATCTGTAAAGTTAAAACCTGCCTTGGGTCATCTCCGTGTCATGCTTACAATTCAAGGATTTATCCCTGCATCTGATCTTTATCCTGATCCCATGATTTTCCTATCTGATATTACCTATGTCTCCCTTCCTTTATCTAGTTCCTAGTCACTCTTGTGGTTCGTTCGAGGATCTATTTCCTTCCTCATCATAGTATGGTTTCTCATCAGCACTTCCTGACGATGAAGACCTAGAGTTTTGAGAGTAGTACCTCACGATTCACTTTCACTATTGGTGAATTCCTTTGCTTCAGTTGTCAATTATCACCTATTGGTTGACAATCTATTGAATCCTATCCATGTTCGACTTTGACACATCTATTCACATGGCATGGATTGTACTAGTTCTTTTGGATTTTTGACGAAGACCTTAGGTTCATAACCTAAGTTGCACAAGACTATGTTGTTTTCACTTACACAGTTCCCAGATCTTTGAAGACTCATCATTATTGTATATTGTGGCTTCGATCCACCTTTGTAATATATGTAGTCTTGAACCCGTATCATATGATGTACTCAAATATTGCAAAGGATCTAGCGTTCCAGTATATTGAACATGGCATCCTCAAATATGACTTTGTATATGACATTTCTATGTATTTGTTTCAGGTACTTCCTTTGCTCCATTTGACCTCTAAGTTGTCCAAGATAATAATTATAATGTATTTTTGCCATCGCTTCCCTTTGACCTAACACATTAGGGGGCATCTGTACCCAAATGGAACTTCTCCATCTGAGTGCCAACATTCTTTATGTTGGTACACAAAAGGACAAATTAGTATTGAAGTTTTCCAAAACACTATAGATGGGCATGACCTAGGATGCATTTACCCTCAAAAATACCTTTATATATATATTTTCTAAGTGTTTAGTTGCATACACGACTACCTGCATTGCAACTTGTGTACCATACGTGAGTTTTGCATTGCAAGCCGCGTACACTTGCGTACGCGGGTTTCCTTCGAGAAACTCACATGTCATACGTGGGTTGCCTAAATTAATAGTCACGTACACCTTGTTTTGACTTAAAAAATATAAAACATGATTAGATGATATTAGTTGGGCCCTAATCCATAACTATCCCAACTGTTTCAATGATCCCAACCTTCAAAACTACTCTATTTCCCAAAGTATAAATAGAGGCCTTGGGGTGGGGACTAATCAATCAACATTGGAGAGAAAAGTTATGCTGGTGGTATATCTTCAGAAATCTTAGAGCAGCAAAAATCAGATNATATATATATATATATATATATATATATGCATGAGATATTACTTGAAGGATTTTCTCTTTGCAAGTGAAAGAGGTGCATCCCTGGAAGCTTTGGAGAGAAGAGGAGTGGGAGAAGATCAAGCTTGGATCAACCGTCGGTAATCGAGTAAGTCAAGACTTTCTTCCTATTCCCTTTCCATTCTCTGGTAAAGCTGATTGTCTGCAACTTAGTAGTAAGTTGGTAACCCCATATCGTAGGTTACAAGGGTGCTTTATCCTGAACAAGAAGTGGCTTATGTTAGTATTCTATCCTCAATTACTTGGAAATCTATAGGTTATCCTCATCTTGTTCCAGCCATCGTTCAAAAATCGGATTTTAATAGAATACCTACTGCATGTTTAGGTGTTGATTTATTTGTAACTTCGGAAGATATTTTGATGTATATTATCATTGTATGTTGTTGTATCCCCATTGGGGATGTGGTTTACCCCATTGCGGGATGTCTAAATTGTGTCTAGACCTTGAGGTACAACCTCCATTATAAGTTGGGGCAATAGTACCGACTGTAACATCATGTAATGTGTATTTGGAGTCTCTCTGGGAGAATCCGGCCATGTTAGGGAAGATAAGTGGTCCCTACTCTTATGCTTGGTTAGTGACTAAAAAGGTATAAATAGGGAGGCAATCTCCCTCATTTATACACACCTCACACTCTCAAGTTCTTATGAGAGAGAGAGAGACAAAAGGGAGGAGAGATAGATAGTTGTTGAATACTTCTTATTACTTATTTTGATCATCTTACTATTCTGAGGAAGTTTATGCAGTTTTCTCCTTTATGGTTTCCCCGGTGAAAATCTTTGTGTGTCATGTATCTTTTATATATTATGCATTTTGTTGTACTTGTTATTTTTTTAGATAAAGATCCTAGATAATATAATCATATCTAAAGAAAAACTAACATGATATCAGAGCCTCTCTGAAAGAAGGAACTGTGCAGCTGCGAAAACTAGGGATTCCTAGTTCAAGGTGTTCTCTCCACAAATCAACAAGAAAACAGGGATAGGATAACTCACCTCAGTAGGGAACATCTTTTGGTGGAGGAAGTTTATAAATTTAAGAAGTTTCATTTTTGACCCTGTCACTAGTGTCAGGAGGAACTAGTGAATCAAGTTTTGGAGGCTTCCCACCTTAGTTTTCATAAAGTGACCTAGCTGATTAATTTGCCTCAAGGACGTGCATATTTTTGTCCAAACATAATTCCCAAACTCAAATTTTGGAAAATTAGGGTTTCTCTAACAACCCTAGGTCAGCCAGCTCTAGAACCAGGTCAGATGCCTCAAATTGGTAAGATCTAAATATTTAATATTTCAATTTGAGGTTATCATTTGAAAATATGACCCATCATACTTAGCTTGAGGACAATCTTGGAGGGGTTGATAAATTCTAAGCATGAAAGTACAGAATCGTCGTGATCCTTGAAGAGAATCACTTGGATCAATTTATCACTGGAGAATTTCCAGAATGAGAGGGAGATGAGGATAAGTATTTTCATAAGAGAAGCATAGATAAGGCTAAGAGAATCATTGCATATTCTATTAAGGATCACCTCATCTCCCACGTGTCTTCATTCAAGTGGTATACATGTTTATCATCATCATCATATATTGAGAACCAAACATCAGAACTTTCCTTCAATCCCCAAGTTATGAAGTTGAATTTAGACTTGGATAAGTGTTTTCATGCTTTTTTCCACCACCGCACTTTCCTTGTGAACAAAGTGTGTTACCCCAATGCATAACACTTGTTTTCCATGAACAAAAAGCGGTACCACCACCACCTGCCTTTGTATAATGAGTGGTGCACTATGGGTAACGCTCTGTCTTAGTTGGAAAAAAGTGGTGCTCAAGTTTTAAATATTAAAATAGAAGATTCATGAAGCTTCTCTAATGTTGGCTTCATGGCAACCTCATCCCTAGACTCTTGGACCACCTTGACTCGAGATCCCTCCTTGTAGGATCTCCCCTCCACCTCATCCACAATTATGTCAATTATCCATATCCTCCCATGGCTATAAATCTTGGCTCATCCCCCATGGGTAAAGAGGGGAATATTATGCTACAACACCAGAATTCTGGCCAAATCTAGCCTAGGAGAGTGGGCACTAGGTGGACAAGTTTGAAGCTTTGGAGGAAATATCTAGCTTGAGAAGAGATTTCTCAACACTAAATCTCTTGGTTGTAATTTATCTCTCTTATCCTAATAATGCAATGATAGTTTCTTTCCCTTTAATCATATTGTGTATTGATCACTTGTTTCATTATTGAATTCCTTAGTCATCAACATAGGATTGCAGATTGTACTTGGTGCTTTGATCTTATATGCTTTTGTTGTGTGCTTCTTGCAGATGAATCTATGGAGATACAACATTTAGGAAGAATGGCACATTACATTGTATGATAGGTGAAAGATCCCATTCCAAGAATCTATCAATATTAGGGGAAGTGCTTCTCATTGTTGTCACTCATTTTTTCTAGCTTAGAGTATTTCGAGCTAGGGAAACAACTTATTTCTGTAGAAGGTGAGTATTTCCAATAACACAAGACACTAAAGGAAGTGTATGATGCTTTGACAAAGTTGTTCAAAGGAAATAACATCAACCAGAAGATGACTTTGAGGAACCAATTGAAGAATGTGAATATACATAACTTTGAGACTATACAATCTTCCTTCACAAGGGTTTCTCAAATAAAAGAACAACTTGATGCGATTGAAGAAAATGTCAAAGAAGGAGAAATTGTAATGACTACCTTGAATGGCCTCCCTAGATCATGGGACTCATTCATTCAAGGAATTTGTGCAAGAAGGAATTTGATCTCTTTCTGCATACTTCAAGAAGAATGTGCACAAGAAGAAGCTATACTTGTGACAAGAGAAGCAAATGTGGGAGAAATTGACGATCACGCTCTCACGGTTTACGCCAGGAAGAAATTCAAGAAGAAGGAGAACTTTCATCACAACAAGAAGAAGGAAAAGAAACCGAAGAATACCAAAAGGGAGTGGGGAAGCTTCATACAAGCTTGACTCTGGGAGATATTTGAGAATGAAGAATGTTTTATATGTTCCAGAATTAAAGAAGAACCCTCTCTCCATTTCTGCACTAGATGCAAAAGGGATTAGGGTTTCTTTTGTCGATGGCCAAGTTTTGATGTGGCCCAGAGGAAATACAATAGAGGATGCAACTATGATTGGAGAAGAAGACAGAGGCTTGTACAAGCTAAGGGATAGCCTGAACACGCATTGGTTCATGATTCAATTGAACCAAGTGAACTATGGCACATGATGCTTGCACATGTGCACTACAAAGCACTACCGATGGCAAGCAAAGAAGTCTTAGGACTGCCAGAGATCCATGCAAAGCATGATGGCATTTGAAAAGGATGTGCACAAGAAAAGAATGCGAAGAAGACATTTACCAGCAATGAGAGCAAGGCTAAAGGAATACTAAAGATAGTACACTCGGATGTATGTGGACCATTCTCTTCTAGCTCATTAGGCAGGTATGTGTAATATGTTTCATTGATAGATGATTTCTCACGTAATACTTGGATATATTTAGTTAAAGGGAAAAGTGATGTTTTCACTAAGTTCAAGGAATATAAATCCTTGGTCGAGAACCAAATCAATAGGAATATCAAGACTCTATGTTTAGATAATGGAAGAGAGTTTACTTCAAAAGAATTCAAGGAAATTTACAGAGATTCTGGGATTAAGAAGGATTTCAGGACTCCATACTATTCTCAATAGAGTGGGGTTATAGAATGAAAGAACTGAATCATCATGGAGGCAACAAAAGCTATGTTGCATGATCAGGATCTTCCTTTGCACCTTTGGGAAGATGCAACAAGAACAATTGTGTATGTAAGGAACTATGATCCTCATGGAGTACTTGCCAATAAGACTCTTGAAGAGGCTTTCTCATGAGAGAAACCAAAATTCAGCCACCTGAGAATATTTCGTTGCCTAGTGTACATGCATATCCCAAAGGAGAAAAGGACCAAGATCGATCCTTCTGGGAAGAAGGGTATCTTCATAGGATACAGTGATACATCAAAGGCATACCAAATATACTTCCCAGGATTCAAGAAGATCGACATCAGTAGAGATGTAACATTTTATGAAGACCCGACATACTTCAGATCTAGTAGGACACCCATCCAAGAGGTCAACGAACTTGAAGAGATGAGAAATCGAGATATGGAAATTGGAGAAGAAATTCCATAGGACCATGAATATCACAACATGACAGAACCACAAGAGTCGGTAGAGACATTACTTGAGAAGGACTCCCACAAGAGGAAACTAGCATGGTCACAGGAGATCATATGAGAAGCTGAAAGGTATGGTGCCGTTGAAGGAATACGAGAGAAAAAGGGAAAATACCTACAATAGCTATGTGGCCTTGCTATGTGACATCATTGACAGATAACCTCCAACCTATGAAGAGGCTACAAAAAATAAATAATGGAAGGATGCAATGATTGAGGAATATCATTCGATCGTGAAGAATGATGTCTGGGAGATAGTTTCAAGACCAGACAAGAATTCTGTCGTGACTTCAAAATGGATCTACAAGATCGAGCATGTTGCAGATGGCATCATCAAGAAATATAAGGTGATATTCATAGCATGAGGCTTCTCACAGAAATAAGGCATAGACTACAAAGGGACATTTTCACTTGTGGCAAGGTACACTTCCATTAGGACCATACTTTCTTTGACACTAGTTATGAAATGAAAAAATACACCAGATGGATTTCAAGTCAGCTTTCTTGAATAGTGTATTCAAGGAGGAAGTGTATGTGGAACAACCACTAGGATTCGAGACACATGATAGGAAGACCCATGTGTGAAAATTGAGGAAGGCCTTGTATGGATTGAAACCAGCACCGAGGACATGGTACAACAAGATGGATAGCTTCCTGATGAGATTGGGATTTACCAAGAGTAAAGAAAATTCCAACCTCTACTTCAAGGTGGAAGACGAAAGACTGTTGATGATCCTTTTATATGTCGATGATGTATTTCTACCCAACAAATAGGAGCTCATTACAGATGCAAAGAGGAGACTTGCTACAAAGTTAGAGATGAAATACCTAGGTATGATTCACTACTTCTTAGGCATGGAGGTGTGATAGAGTGTAGATGGGATCTTCCTTGGTCAAGGAAAATATGCAATGAGGATTCCAAAGAGATTCAGAATCATAGAATGTAAGGAAATGACCACACCTATGGAATCTAACTTGAAGCTTCTAAGTGATGTTTCATACGAAAAGGTCAATCCCATGATCTATCATTAAATGATTGGATCATTGATGTATCTTATGAATATGAGACCAAACATATGCTTTGTGGTGAACACCCTGAGCCAATTCTTGACGGAGACATGTTCACCTGATAATGGTAAAGCATATATTGAGGTACCTAAAAGGTACAGTGGATTATGGGCTTAAATATGATGTGAATCAAAGGATTAACCTACACAATTATGTTGGTTCAAATTGGGCAGATAGAGCTACTGACATGAAGAGCACCTCAGGTTGTTGCTTTAGTTTGGGATGTAGCATGATCTCTTGGTTCAACAGGAAGTAATCATGTGTGGCACTGAGTACATCTGAGGTAGATTATGTTGCTGCTTGATCGGCTAGTTGCAAGGAAGTATGGCTTCAAAAGCTATTGTCTGACTTGTTTGATAGCCAGTTGGATGTGACTTGTATCTTCTGCAAAAATTAGAGTTGCGTGAAGTTGTCAAAAATCAAGTGTTGCATTACAATTCAAATCACATCGAGATCAAGTTCCACTATATCAGGGATATGGTGCAGAAAGGAGCAGTGAAGCTCTAGTATGTGGAAATAAAGGAGCAAAAAGCTGATGTGCTGACCAAGTCTCTTGTGAGAGTGAAGTTTGAGTACTTCACAGAAAGACTTGGTGTGATACAGATCGATATCTCTTGAAAGAGGGAGTGATGTGTTCTAGCATAGCTAGAGATACATGTTGTCTCAATGTAAAATCCTAGCAAATTTCGTAGGTCTCTCAAATGTAATCAGTCATGTAGGTTGTCCTTGGATGTAATCAGTCCTAGCGAAGCTTGTAGGTTATCCTTGGATGTAATCAGTCCTAATATGTTACAGAAGCATAATATCTCACATGAGAAATGTGACAGGTTTTTAGAATGATAAAAATCCCGGTGAAGCAGGATGCTCATATGTAATCAGTCCTATAGGTTGTCCTTAGATGTAATCAATCCCAGTGAAGCTCGTAGGTTATCCTTGGACGTAATCAATCCTGAGATGGGTTATCCGAATGTAAAAATGAGACATGGCATGGTACACAATTTATTCAAACGTAATACCCCCTTGTGGGTTGTCTGAGTGTAAAAATGAGACCTGGAGTGGTACGTAGGCTACTTAGATGTAATACACCCTGAAGGTTTTCTGAACGAAAAAGAGCTTGGATGCAGGTTGTTTAGATGTAATCCCTTGAGGTTGACCTATAACGTAAATAGTCCTGATGCAACAGGTTGTTGGGTTGTAATTAGTCCTTACATATATAACCATATATGTGTGTTTCCATGTTGAGATTATAAGGTCATGAAGAACAAGAGGTGCACCTAGGCGATTCTCTGATAGAACGTAGGTCAACCATGGATGCTTTGTGTGTTTTGTTTTGTCTTGTTTTTTGCAAGACAACAGGGATTATATGGATACAATGAGAAGAAGGTAGAAGATGCAGGTTATTGATGTGGAAATGTAAATAAGGTCTTGGATAGTTCCTACGTGATGGTTTGCTCGAGATGTGATGAATACTTAGAAGAGGACTAGGCCTACATCCAACATGAAAAATGGTTGGATCTTTAGAAACTTGTGATAATAGATAGTATGGTATGATGATAAATATACTAATATGATGATGTCAACTACTACGATGATGAATATATGACTCCGTGATGATGACCTTGCGATGAAGACTCAACTAGATGTGTTGATGACTATGAAGAGAGAATACCTTCCCAGTTAAGAGGGAGTGTTGATGTATCTATAACTTCAGAAGATATTATGATGTATATTATCATTGTATGTTGTTGTTCCCCCATTAGGAATGTGTGTTACCCCCTTGTGGGCTGTCTAACTTATGTTTAGACCTTGTGGTACAACCTCTGTTGTAATTCGGGGAAATAGTCCCTAGTGTAACATCATGTAATGTGTATTTGGAGACTCTCTGGGAGAATTCAGCCCTGCTAGGGAAGACAAGTGGGCCCCAGTCTTATGTTTGGTTAGTGACTTAAAAGGTATAAAAAGGGAGGCTCTCTCCCTCATTTATACACACCTCACACTCTTAAGTTTGTATGAGAGAGAGAGAGAGAGAGTAAAAAGGGAGGAGAGATATATAGTTGTTGAATACTTCTCATTACTACTTTTGATCATCTTACTATTCCAAGGAAGTTTGTGGGGTTTTCTCCTTTATGGTTTACCCAGTGAAAATATTTGTGTATTGTGTATATTTTATATCTTATGCATCTTGATGTACTTGTTATTCTTTCAAATAAAGATACTATATAGTATAATCATATCTAAAGAAAAAATAACATTAGGGATCCTTCCTCACTTACCTATAACCTTAGGAGGTAAAATTGTTTGCATTGATGTTATGGTAGTCCAAGGTCCCTTCAATTTTAATCTGTTCCTTGGATGATATTATGTTTATGCCATGATAGATGTAGTGTCTACACACTTTTGAGTGATGCATTTTACCCATGATGGGAAGCTTGTGACCATTGATCAACTTTCCTTTCTTAAACATGATCATCGTATGACTACTAGTCATCAGACTTCCCTAAATGTCTTGCATGTTCTTGTGGTTCCTTCCCTTTCATCGGCCATGTCTCTCGACTCTAGACATCAGGCCGAAGTTTAGTAATTTTTCAACCAATAGCTTATTCCCATCACGGGGAAGCTTAGGGGGCATGTCTCCAGTCTCTGGACATCATGTTAGAGTTAAGACACTAGATTACTATGTAAGGGGGAAACCTACCAACCTGTAGACATCATGTTTACTAAAAATAGTGGTGAGCAGAGTTCCCATTCTATGTCAAGCTCATTAAAAAATGAAACATATGTTAGCGAGCAGAGTTCCCATTTTATGTCAAGCTCGCTAAAAAATGAAACAGATGTCTGCGAGCAGAGTTCCCATTTTGTGCTAAGATCGTTAAAAAATCAAATAGGTGTTATTGAGCATATTTTACCCTTGGTTTCAAGATCGTTAAAAAATAAAACCAACCTTGAGCACAGTTTACTCTTAGTTTCAAGCTCGTTAAAAAATAAAACTAATATTGAGCATAGTTTTATTCCTTTTCAAGATCGTTAAAAAATGAAATGGGCTACCTCAAGCATAGTTATTTTTTGTTTCAAGTTTGTGTAAAGATGAAACAAGTACCCACAAGCATAGTTATTTTATGTTTCAAGCTTGTGTAAAAATGAAACAGGTACCCACAAGCATAGTTATATTATGTTTCAAGCTTGTGTAAAAATAAAACAGGTCAGCACAAGCATATTTATTTTTTGTTTCAAGCTTATGTAAAATGAAACAAGTCGTCATGAGAATATTTCCCTTTTTTGTGTCAAGCTCGTTAAAAAATGGAACGGATTCTTCCATTGCGCCAAGTATTTTAGCAGACTTAATACTTGAACCTTCATTTCATTTGCTTGTATAAATTTATCCTCTTTCATCCTCTGTTTTTGGTGAACCGTTTCCTAGGAGTAACCCATAATTTAGTTCGATGAAGAAAAGCGTAAGAATACGAAATGAAGCTTGGGGGGCATGCATCCAACCTCTTTATATTATGTTGGAATTAAGCTACTTGACATGTGTATTGGGGGAAAGTACCAAACACTGGACATCATGTTGGGAAAACACCTGTCAATGGGCCTCCTTTTAAGCATACTTTCTTTTAGTTTCAATATTTCTAAACCATGAAACAACATATTGAGCATAGTTCCTATTATGTGTTAAGCTCGTTAAAAAATGAAGAAGATACACTGAGCATTCTTTTAACTTATCTTCGATCTTGTTAAAAAAAGTAATTTGGTGTCGAGCTTGCTTTTTACATTTTTCACACCTTTTTTAAAACATGAAAAGTGTTTTTGAGCTTAGTTTATTGCTTTTTCATGCTCTGGATTCAAACATGAAAAAGGATCTGAGTGATTTTTATACCATAATTTGTGATCGTTAAAAACCAAGCAAAAAGGTGTTGAGTATACTTTTATCGCTTTTTCTTACTCATAAAACCTGATACGAAAAAGGAACCCTCTAGAGTCGACTTTAAGATCTTTTCAAACTCTTTAAATAGGAAAAGATAACCAAGCAAACTCGTTTATTTCACGCTTGTAAAAGTATTTGAAAATTCGTCTATCTAGTAATAGTTTACCCCTTGTTTGGACCGTTTAGACCCATTTACGAAAAAGGTACACTCTAGTTGATCATAACTAGAAGATTTCTCCTAGGTATCAATTTATACTTTTTGGACCTTGGGGACTAAACTTATGAAAACGTCCATCTTGGAGTTTTATTTAGTTATTTTAGACTCTCTAAACAAGAAACAACATTGATCTTACCTTCTTTGGACTCGCAAAATGAAACGATGAAGGACCCTTTTCTAGGAATGAACCCCTCCTTTCTCATGTTCATAAAACATATGATATTGGACTCATCATATGATGATCTATATCGATCATTTTTTACCTTTTTCTTTCTCATTAAAAATAAAAGATGTACTCATCCATCGTGATGGGAAAATTAAGGGAATGGGAAAACATTTTTACTTTGTATTAATGGCAGCTTATAGTCACCCTTGAACATGGAACCTGTCTGCATTTCATTCGAATAGTTGGGCAATGATCATGCCATCGAGTCCATCCACTTTCATGATTCATTTTAATCCTTTGAGTCAATTCAAAGAATGCATCATCCTATCTTTGCATTATGTTTGGCCTTTTCCTTGCTGAGTCAATGATGCCAAGTCACTTGTCACGTCATTCAATGTTCAAGGGGAGTTGTTACCACAACCTACATCTGGAGTTACCTTACCTTCCTTTGATTCGTGCATATCTGAGTCAGTCCCATGGTTGTTCCATAATCAAATTCACTTCAAAAACACTTTTATTCCATGTTTCGTGTCGATGATGGGGGAAACATCATGGCTCTCTTATTATTGGTAGAAAAAGATCCCATTTCAATTGATGGGAGCCCCATTCATTTACTAAGGTAACATTTCAAGTTATGTTTTTCCCATGGCTTCTTACTCACAGCTACTGTAAGTATTATGTTTTGGATTTTAATAAATTTTGATCAAATCCTTGTTTTTTTTGGTTTTGTGGACTACAGAAACAATCCTTTTAAATTTTTATTTGTAATTCCCTGCAACCCACATTCTACAATCTACAACACAGATAACGGAAGTCCTTTTTTTGAGGTTTTGAAAATTGTTTTTCCTCAACCCACAACCTGCAAATGTGGATTGCGGATGTTGAAATTTCTTTGTTTTATTGTTTTTTACCTTTCTGCAACCCGCAAATGCAGATTGTGGATGTCGAAAAATATTTTTCGTAAATAAATATCATGTCCCGTTTCCACATTTCCGTAACTCGGAATGTGTATTGTGGAAATTGAAAATCGAATAAGTAATAAAATTGCAAGATTTCCTTCCCGCAATTCCGCAACCTACAATGCGGATTGTAGAAGTTAACAAATCCATTTTTCATTGCAAATATTATCCCACTTTTCCACAACCCGCAATGGAGATTGCCAATTACAGAAATCAAAAGTTGAAGAAATTCATTAAGGTTCATCTCTGCATTTTGGTTTCCTTCTATATTCTCAACCATCGATCTTTTTGTAATCTACAACGTAGATCTATTTCGCCGTTGGGATTGGCTTATTTAAATCATTTGAATTTACGAATTTTTCACCATTTTAACCTAAATTTTTAACTGCGCCTAATATTTTACTGCGGTTTTCTCACCAAGCCCACAAATCCTCTTGTTTTCGAGCTATCCACGGGTAAGTTTCTCAAATTTATGGATTTTTACTCGCTAAATCTTGTTACTTTTATCTCGGATAAATCTTAATTATGGTCACTAAATTTGTATCATAAATTGCTTCCCAATATGCAGATATGTCCACAAACACAAGACTCAAGATTGCTTTGAATGAGAAAAAGAGTAAATACCCAAATTCTGGCATCTTCTCTGAAGCCATTGGACAAGTGTCAAAAAATTTCTACCTGGATTGGTCGTGAATCTATTCTATTTTTGACAATGATGAATTTTCCGCCATTACCCATGACCGACCAACTTTCACCAATATCAGTAAGTCCCATCTTCATTGTATTGAAATCAAACCCCCTTTCATGCATTACATAGACCCAGTCAAGTGGGAACTTGACCATGTGAACCCTAAAGAACCATATTTTGAGGACCATACTCAGAACCAAATAGCTTATTTCCACCCTGAGGTTTTTACAAAAGCATATGCTCTTAACCAAACCCAACAACTATTGAATGTCAAATTCCTTGATGCGGCCATGATCCAATTTAACTTTGAATAAATGATAAAATATTGGATGGATAACCCTACAGATTTCATCCCTAAAGCTGATAAATCCTATCCCATCTCTTGGTTTAGGGAGTCATTCTCTCTATTTGTGGAAATTCTTTGCAGGTTGTATGGATTACCCAATTGCATTGTTTTTAAATCTGAATGGGCTCCCATGGCTCATCATATATTGAAAATAGGTGAATCGTTCAGTTGGGCACAAATCCTATCAATGGTTTTGAATAAAGCAATTGAGAAATATCATAAGAACCCGACGTCCAGGAAGCCTTCATTCTATTTATCAAGGTATGTAATGGACATCTTTTGTGCAACATCTCCATTCCTGGAAATGAGGTGGAAATGGACTAGGATTTCACCTCATGCTCACATATATTGCTCAATTTTGTGGGAGGACAATTGTGTTCCTCAAATTTATGAAATTTGTGACCACTTCATTAGGTCAATATATCAAAATATTTTAAAAGGGGATTCCCCTACTTTGTCAGAAAGGGCCAGAGCACAAATCTCCATCATGGGGGATTGGTACATGGGGGAATATTTATCTTACATTCAAATTTGGGGCAGCAACATGATGCATCTACTACCAATGATAGTGCTAGAACGAATGGTGCTTCAAGAGATATCATTTCAAAAAGTCATTAATGGGGTCTTCCCAAATATTTCGCCAACCAAGAGGAAGTGTTAGCCCAAGTTTCCACTCAATTTGGGATTCTATACTCTGCATAATTACACACATGCTTCCATTCTAGGAAATCCTATTGCTACATTGAACTTGGGGGAAGCGCCTAAAAGGATTCATGATCCTAAGAAATTATTGGCCAACCACTTTGTACAGGAACATATGAAGATCACCTATTTCCATCAGGAAGTCCCTGATGATTCAATTTACAAGGATGCAAATGATTTTTCGGAGGTGGTGAGCAGAATCCATACACCTTAGGAAAAAAATCTTTATCTTACAATATCAAAAGGAGCTAAAGACAACAGTGTTACACTACATTCATCTCAAATTGACAGTAAAAGAAGATGCTCAGAAGCAGGAAACCGAAAAGGAAGAGAAAAAGTCATTAGCCAGCTCCTCTTCCACCCTTGCTGAACAATCAAAGGATAAAGGTAAATCCGTTGTTGAAGGACCTACAAGGACACAACCTTCCTATACTCTTTAAATCCTGCACAGATCAGCGGAGATGAAGAAGAGTTTAGAAAAAATAAGCTCAGAAGTGGAGGCAAAAACATCAATTGTTGAGCCACAAACAAAGAGGAATAAATTTCAAGAGGACACTCCACATGTACAAATATGAATAGCATCCCCACAACCTCTACCATAGAAATTTCAAAGGGTAGAACGACCAGTCTACAAGAAAAACCAATTCTGCAGGTCCAGGCATTGCAACAAGATTATCCGCTGCCCCTAGAAAATAGTGAGGTAGAGGATATTGAAAGTGACCTTGAGTAGGAGATTTATCCTTCTATTTATATGTGTCATGTCACCATTCCTACCAGTTTACCATCAGCTGTTACAACCACCCAATTAGCTGGGAATATTTTTGAGACTATGTTTCTTTAAAACACTTTCTTTGATATTAATTTATCCCACATTATTTCTTCCACTAATGGAACACCCTCATTATCTAAATGAATTCCCTTTTATACCCCTTTTTCTACCTTACCTATTTTTTGGCACCATTTGAGCTTCGTACTACTCCTTCATCCTATCAAACTCTTTCTGTAGTTTCACAACCAAAAAGTGCTTCCAACCCCACAACTTCTTCCCAACCTATCACATTTGTCCCCACTTCCATCTTTTCACCCCCTGCCTCTATATTTTCCACACCTTCCACTGCCATGCTTTCCATCAATATGCATATCCATATCCTTGAAACTCCCCAACTTGCACCCATAATTACAATCATTGAGGGAACCATATCAACAACAGACGAGATGGATGACTTTGGTGAAGATGTTGTTGTCTCCTTGTGGCAATATTTTTGGAGAAGAAAAGAAAAGGATGTGGTTAAGAAAGGATCTAAGAGATCCAGACAAGGAACCTTGAAGCAAGGTTCAGTTCCAAACAAGATTATTTGGAAGAGGGTCTCCACTGAAGTCAAACAGGAAGACCTATAAATTGTAGCATCTATGGTAGCTTTTGCTAGGGAAAATTTTGATTCAGTTTCCCTACTAAATAAAGAAGTGGAGGAAAAGAAGTAGGAATTGCAAAGGTCCAAATAGGACGAAGCACAGGCTAATGCACATCACCAATGGGAACTAAAACATTTGATAAATGAATATGAAGGAAAGCTAAATAAAATTCAAGAACAAAATGATCATCTCCAGTAGCAGCTTAAAAAAGCAGAAGGGTTAAGTTATGAGCATGCTAATAAGATTTCCATCCTTGAGCAACAACTTAAGGACTTCCAAATCGCATTTGGCACTTCTTATTTTCCACATTTACAGAAGAATAATTAAAACAACTGGCCTACATGATTCATGATGATTTGTATCGAATAATGGGAATCCTCTTTGAAGGGCTCAATGAAATGCAGGAGACATATAATGCATTTAGGAGCCAATCTGACATTCTATACGATCACAACAGAAGGAAAAATGAAGCAACACGGGATTTTAATACCTTAGCTAATTGGAAAAAGGTATACCAAAGACATACCTGATGATTTTCCAGTTTTGGACAAAGGAAAACTCAAGAGGATCCATGTTTCAATTGAGACATGGGAGAGTGTCTATGACTTGGTAGAGTCCATCATCAGAGATGGGAAAGTGGCTTGTAAGAAAATGTGGCTTTCCTCATAAAACTTGTTTGGTTTTTTGTATCTTCCAGTATTGGATCTGACTCTATGAGGTCATGTCTCCTAAGATAAATCTAGAATAGATCAAAAGAGACTTTTCCAAAGGCAATGAGTATATCTAGGACATTATTCAGCTTCACTTGGAAGAGATCAAGGAATGGATCGATGCACCTCTCACCTAACATATGAAGATTGACCTTTTCCTATGAGAATGGGGAAAGGTTAAGAAGAGAGAGGTTATATCTCTTCTTTGCAAAGTTGAAATTCACTTGGAACATGCAAAATATCAGGACATACAAAATTTGTTGGATGCATTTTCCAAGTGGCAGTCTGCTCTTGGAAAATCCTAAATTGGATATTTTGTAATCCCACATCTTGGGAATATTTTTCTCTTTTGTAAATTATTGTAATAATTATTTAAAGGGGAGGATGTTTCCCAAGAGAGGGGGGATCACGGGTGTAATTCTAGTAGGACCCTAGGATAAAGGACTACTAAAGACATATGAATAACGTTATGTAATTTTGGAAATATTGTAATCTGTTGCAGTTTTAATAAAAGTTACATTGTTTCTTATGTTATTTTTCTGGTTATTCATTAAATTTCTTTCATGGATTCTGGTCATTCTTCTATATTTCTTACTGATTGATCATAGCTTTCTTATTTATTAAACATACTAACTTATGTATTGATTTTTCACGACAATCTTAACGTGTTGATTATGCTTTGAATAAATGTTTTTATTTAGATCATATAGTATTTATTACAACTATTGAATAATCGTTTATTCCCATTACTGATTTTTCAATTGGTGTTGTCTAATAGGATAGTTTTGTACATATAACACTTTGAATAAAGCATTTCAATTTTCATTGTTTAGTTTTATTTGATTTTGTCTGAAGGGAAAAAACCCGATATATATTTTTATATGTCAGGTAATTATTTCCTTGTCATAAATAATACATCACAACTATTCTACTTTCAAATCATTCATAATTACTGTCTTAGTTTTCTCAAACAGTTTAGTCTGGTGTCTAGTTACTTAAAACATTTCCTTTATCTTCCCTTGAGGAAGAAAATATTCAGTCGGATCTGAAAACCCTTGTTCCATTTGAGGCCTTGTATCCATAGGATTTAGTCATCCCAAAAAACTCAGAGATAGAATCATCTATGTGTGGGATATATTTGAATCCTTTCTGGTTGGACTATATCCTTTTGTTGATTGTATGTATATTATCCAACAACCTACAATCTCAGGCCAGCAACAAATTGCGCTAGAAGGAGGGCATACTTAAACATGTCAAAACAAAACATAAGTAAACCTCCTCTTCCTAGATCAACAATTATCACCAGAATCTAGATCCATGCTTTTATGTCTACAACTCAGTCTGTAGAAAGTCAAACAACAGTCCCTATCACCCCTATCCTGGAACAAGTCAACAAAATACCGGAATTCCTCTTTGTATCTCCAACTAGAGGAACTCTCACTTTTGAACATTTGAGAAAAAGTACACAAGATATAACTACCAGGGTAGAGAAGAGGACTGAAGCATCTCAAAGCCTCAGAGACGTGTTGTCCTTATCTCATGTAACTGATAACTTGCATGTTAAAACAAGCACTCAAAACACTACTGAACATGGAGAAACCCCTGACATCCAAATAGGTCAATTGTTTGAGCAAACAAAACTGCCTCAAACAAATCCACATCCCAGCATTCATTCTGGTGGGCCACCACCTACACCAACTGATTCGTCTTTATCACCGTCTGAGGGTTCCTTATATAATAAAACATATTCCAGCCTTTATTCGTATGAAGAAGCACCAATGGATAAAAAATTAAAGATACCCTGGATTGACTAGGATGCAGTCTTTGTTATGGGGAAATGACACAAATTGCCCAAGAATCCTAAGAATGGATCTGAAAGTTTAATCCAAATGGCAGATCCCCTGTTGAGGATCATATTAAGACCTTTATGTAGGCCATTAGGTTAATAAATTTAGTACATGAGGAAGTGGTGTGCATATTATTCCCTTATTCCTTCAAGGGACAAGATTCCACTTGGTACTTTTCCTTGGAGTCCGGGACTATCAACTCAGGGGATGAATTCGAGAAGTTGTTTCTCAAAATTTTTGGGGATTACAGTACCCCTGAAGATCTTGTAATGGAACTATCTTCTCTGAGGATAAAGTGAGATTCAAGGACTTTAACCAGAGGTTTTCCTGTTTGAAAAACAAGATTCCTACCAATGTTCTTCCTTGGGAAGAACTGTTGGTATCGTATTACATTAAGGGTTTTCCTACTCCAATATCTATGTGGGTTAAAAGGGCTCACAAAATTACTCTGCAAGAATCTTTTTGAGAAGCTATCTAAGTAGAGAAAGACATTTTCTTCCTAAAGGACAATCGAGATGTCCAAGCAGACCAACCTTCTACATCTAGAAGGAGGAAAGAAAATTTTACCATCCCCCACACCCCAAACCAAACACCCTTATGAAATGGACAACATGAAGAAGCTATTGAAAAATATTTCCATTGACATGGTAGATCTCAAGAGAACTAATAATGAAAATCAGGTAAATAACAGATGTTTGGCAAAGCCACCATCTAGGGGACCTTACCATCCTCCTCAAAATTAACCTCCTTTGAACCTTGACAAAACATTGACCTATGATGATTTTTAATCCATTTTTAAGGCATTAAATTATATACCCAAAACTACCCATGATGACAGAAGAGACAGTTCAAAAGGAGCTACAGATACTATACCTCCTGATGAAGAACAAGATCAATACCTAAACACTAGCAATTGTTTTTCAAAACTGTCAATTCTAGAAGAAGAAGATGAATCTGAAGCCATATTTGATCTACAAAAATCCTATAACATCAGGAGTAAAGGCCAAACACCGAAGGATGATCCACCATTGACATCCACTCCAATGTAGGCAAAGTAGCAGCACCAAAAGAAAAGGTAATTCCTGAAATAGAATACAATTTAATTGATGATCTAAAGAAGGCTAAAGCTATTATTTCATTGTTTGAACTTTTGAAAATATGCTCTATGAGGGAAAATTTAACTAAAAGTATGATTTTTAATAAATCAAGAGAAGTTTAAAACAATAACACCTTAGAAACATGTGAAAATCATGATACTCAAAATCCTAGTATGAAAAGGGTTCGACCTTTTTTACTCACGTTTGAAATTTTCAATAGGAACGTACATAATTGTATGATTGATTCAGAAGCATCATCTAATGCCATGCCATTATATATTTGTATGAAATTAAATGCAACCAGGGAATCATGTCCTACCCAAATAGTTCAATTAAACAGATCAAGAGTTAAGGGGGTAGGTGAACTAAAGAATGTCCTCTTGACATTGTCTATAGATCCTAGGATTCATCAGACAATAGACATTGTTGTTGCAGATATCCATGAAACTTATGGAATGTGGCTAAGCAGGGATTGGTCCAAGAAGATCAAGGGTTACTTTGTTATTGACTTGTCACATTTGTGGTTACCTTACAATGGGAGACTAAATCAAATCAAAATTGTAAGGGAACCTTCTATGAATCAAACAGTCACATATCTCAACAATCCTAGTGAACCTGCATTTTTCTTTAGCTTAGCTATAGAGAATTATACCTTTGATTATTTCTTTGGGAGTTTTCCCGTTGATTCCTCCCCTACTAAGGATGTCGATAATTTGTCTGAAATCAATAATTGCACAGTTGTTCCATTTACTGGTGATATTGTCCATAATGTATATAATGCTAATACAAATTTTAGGTTATATTTATCTTCTTGGATTTTTTTTTATGGATCTAAATCCAAGGACGGTGTTGGTGTAGGTTTTGTACTGATTGATACAAAGGGAACCAAATTGATGATTTCCTATCAAATTGAACTTGAATGTACAAACAATATTTATGAATATGCGGCTCTTGTACAGGGCCTCAGGAAAGTGATAGATCTAGGAGCTCAAGTGATATAGTGCTACAATGATTTTGAGATCATAGTCAAGAAGGTAAGGAACAAGATCCATTTTTTATCCCCTCATTTTATTAATTATCATAAATTGATTAGGAACATGACTAATTCCTTCAAATATTTTAATATTAAATATGTCCCTAGATCATAGAACTTTGATGCATATCTTTTGGCCAATATTGCATCCAGACTCATTCCCCCAGAAAGTCTGTCTCCTAACACTTTTTCTATTGAGATAATGTACAGACCCTCTATCCCAAATAATGTGACAAGTTGGAAAGTGTTTGATGATGACCTTCATATTTTAGACTTATTAATATCCTATGATACCTTTAAGGATGTAGCCATAGATGAGGCTGAACATGATAAGTATTTATTTGACCATAGTTTACCTTCCAACCTGATCCCCAACTCAATTATAAATATGGAGAAATAGTATGATTTACAGGATAAATTTAAAGGTAATCCTAACTGCAAGGCACATAGTTCATCTCTAAATTTTAAAACTCTCAATCTTGGAAATGAGAAAAACCCTCAACTTATCAAAATAGAGGTTAGTTGTTCCCCTAAGGAAGAAAGGGACTTAGTTAAACTCTGTAAATAATTCAAATATGTGTTTGCATGGAATTATGATGATTTTAAGACCTTTGAATCCTCTATCATGCAACACAACATACCTTTAAATCCTGACATAAAACCCTATCAACAAAAGTTGAGAAATATGCATCCCAGTATTGAAACACCCATTAAAAAGGAACTTGAGAAAATGTTGAAAGATAGGATCATTTTCCAAGTGAGACACACACAGTGGATCTCTAACCTAGTTCCCATCCACAAGAAGAATGGGGAAATAAGGTTGTGTGTGGACTTCTACAATTTAAATAGATCATCTAAGAAAGGCAATTACCCTATTCCTTCAATGGAGCAGATACTGCAAAGAGTTCTGGGTGCAGAGATGTTTTCCATGCTGGATGGTTTGTCTGATTATAATAAAGTTTTGGTCACATCCTTTGATCAACTTAAGATTTCTTTCATAACACCTTGGGGCACATTTTCCTACAGAAGAATTCCTTGCGGAATGATCAACACTGGTGCAACATTCCAAATATCTATGGACATAGCCTTCATAGGTTTGATGCAACTTTTTTTTTTGTTTATTTGGATGACATAAAAATGTATTCAAAGAAATGACATGATCGTCTGCTTGCATTGAGATAGGTTTTTGAAAGATATAGAAAGTATGGGATTTCCCTGAATTTGATGAAGTTAATTTTTGCAGTCACGGAAGGTAATCTTATGGGATTTATTGTTTCCAAAGATGGAATGATAATTGGCCCCAAAAGGACATATGCTATTGCAAAAATTGGACTTTCGAGTTCGAATAAATCCATGCAATATTTTCTTGTAAGATAAATTTTGTTAGGAGATTTGTACCAAACTTTGCACAGAATGTTAGGCCACTACAAGATCTAATTAAAAAATATGTTTTATTCAAATGGTCCGACATTCAAAAGGATGCATTTATCAATATTAGGAAATCCATTATGAATGCTCCTAGATTAATGTCCCCAAATTTTGATAAAGATTTCATCTTGTACACGTTTTCTATTGATTTTTCTTACGTCGTTGTTTTGACTCAGAAAAATACAGAGGACACAGAAATCCCCATTTCATTTATGAGCTCCACTTTCAAAGGGGATGAATTAAACTATACACAGATTGATAAACAAGCCTACATTTTCTATAAATATGTTAAAAAATTTAGGCCTTATCTGATGAAATCTAAAACAAAAGTGGTTGTCCCCTATGCAGCTATAAGAAATTTTTTGATTCAGACGGAGTTAGGAGAGAAGTAAGACCATTGGATGACTGCACTTAAGGAATGTGATTTGGAGATTAATCCTTCAAAGATTTTCAAAGGGAAAGGCTTATGTTTTCTAGCATCCCAATCGAACGACCCAGAGCAGGAACAATAGTGGATTGAAGAAGAAGATATGTCTATAAACACAGTAATGTCATTTCTACTCCATATTTAGAATGGTATGATGATATCAAGTTATATCTTATTCATGGGTATTCTCCTCCAACCCTGGATTTTAAGAAGCGTAGTACTTTGAGGTTAAAAGAAACACCTTACCAATTCACTGATATTGTTTTTTTTTTAAGGAATTATGATGGTGTCTTCCTTGAGTGTTTATAAAAACCAAAAGCTAACAATATTCTGTTTGAAATGCATGCAGGAAGACATTTTTTAGGTGAAACAACTACACATAATTTTTTGAGAGCTAGTTACTATTGGCCCACATGGTTAAAATATGCACATATCTTCGTCCAAAGGTGTGAATCTTTTCAAATATGTGCGGGTAAGGTAAAAAATCCATCCTTTCCCCTATGGACCATTATTGTCTAGTTTCCATTTCAACAATGGGGACTAGATTTTGTTTGCCCCATTACTCCTCCCTCTTCTTTGTAGCATAACTACAACAGATTACTTTACTAGGTGGGTAGAAGCAATTCCCCTAGGATTTTCTAATACAAAATCAGTTGTATATTTTCTAGAGAGTAATATTGTCACCAAGTTCGAAGTCCCTGAGTCTCCAGTATTTGATAATGCGTCGTATTTTAATTCCATTGATCTTACACAATATTCTCTTGAAAAATGGATCAAAGTGAAGTATTCTACAAACTATTACCCCCAAGGGAATTCCTTAGAATAATATTCCAATAAAAATATGATCAACATCTTAAAGAAAAATGTGGCTACACACCACAAGGACTGGCACACTAATCTCTTCAATGCCCTATGGGAAGATCAAATCACTCCTAAAGTTTCCATCGAAAACTCTCCTTAATTCCTTGTTTATGGAAAGGGGTCTATACTAGCATCAAATCTCCTCCTTCCATCATTATAGTAAGCACAATCTTTCTCATATGATGACGAGTCCTCTCCTCTTCATAAATGAATTGATACATTGCTTAAACTGGAAGATGAGAGAGAGAAATCTAGAAACAAGTTATATCAACATCAACAATTGGTTAAGACATGGTTTGAGGAGAAATCTTCGACCGACCATGAATTTCAGGTTGGGGATTTGGTACTGAAATGGGACAAACCCCACAAAGACAAGAATGACTATAGCAATATTAATTGTATGTGGTTAGGTCCATTCACTATTACAGAAAATATTGTCCCTAGTATTGTTCGGTTACAGACATTGGAAGATCTCTCTAAGACCTATCCAGTGAAAATCCAGCTCCTCAAAAAGTATTTTCTTTGAGGTAAGATTTTCTTATCTATACATAGGTTTCTTATTTGATTGGTTTTTATGGTTTATTTTACTTTTGATTAAGTTTTCTTTTGTTTTACCTTTTTTTTTAACAAAACATGGTATTGATACAACAATTGGTTAAAGTTGGTGATTGGTTTATCTTCAATATTTCTAACTGAGAATTTCAAGTTGGATATGTCGAAAAACCTTTACTCGGTTTATATCTAAAATAGTGCCTTCATGAGAATACAATCCAAGATCTATGTCAATTCTTCAAAATTGAGTTTTTCCTGTCTGGAATCACTATTTTTACAAACACTCATAATGATTATTGAACTTTTAGGAGTAGTATGGTACTCCTGTCAATTGCATCATTGGTGATTGACAATAAATATTTTCATCCTCCTTAACCTTTGTTCTTTTCTAATATTGCCTTGATCACCTTGAAACTAAATAAAACCACCTAAATGAGTGTAAATTGCAAGATAGGGGGTCTTATTAGTCTATCATGTTCATAGACATGTTCAGTGAATGACATTACCACTAGATGGTTACCAAGCCAGGGTAATGGATTGCAATTTGCATTTGTAAATAATTTTGTTGTACTTTTGTTTTAACTGCAACTTGGTGTATTCAAGGATAGGGGGTCTTATCACAAGCCATCCTGACCATGTTCATGGATCCTATTTTGGACCGAAATTACTGGCAGGTGGTTATCAATCCATGGTAATTTATTTTGGTGTAAAAAGTAAAATACGAGGAGTCTCTTGACAGAGCTAGCTTGTTCAATTTCCAGGTAGGATTTGTGTATGGCATTGCACCTTACCAGGGCAGTGGTCTTTTTTCAACTAAGTTGTTGTTTTTATGTTAAAAAAAGAGATAAAAAGAAGAAAAGAAGAAAAAATATATGTGTTCTAGGGTATAATAAATATGTGTATATACTCACTAATAAACAATCTACATTCAAGGTGATTACTAGTTTGATGGTATTGAAATTGATCAAGGTTTTTCCAAGGGCTTATCATAAACTTCCCTCCTCTGTTTACATCTTTCTTACAATGATACCTTATTATTTTTCAACCTCTTTCATTTGTTGAGTATTGTTATTAGTGTTTTTTGGCTGGGGAGATGACAATTATATTATGTCTGCTAGGTCCGGTTGCACTCTTACGAGCCCACTGTTGATTATAAAATCAAATATTTTCTAGCTAACATGCCTCATTTATAATTCTTAATTTGACTTGTACAGAGATAACGCTTTGCCCAATGAATTGCCATTTTTTGCTGGAAGCAACAAATCCCATTTCAAATGCTAAAATGGTAGCCCCATTCATTTACTAAGGTAACCTTTAAGGTTATGTTTTTTTCCCATGGGGTCTTACTCATAGCTACTATAAGTATTATGTTTTGGATTTTAATAAATTTTGATCAAATCCTTGTTTTTTTTATTTTGTGGACTACATAAACAATTCTTTTAAATTTTTATTTGTGCCTTTACGCAACCCTCATTCTGCAATACACAATGCAGATAGTGGAATTCATTTTTTTGAGGTTTTGAAAATTGTTTTTCCGTAACCCGCAAATGTAGATTCCGGATGTTGAAATTTATTTGTTTTATTGTTTTTACCTTTCCACAACCCACAAATGTGGATTGCGAATGCCGAAAAATATTTTTCATAAATGAAATCTCATTTCTCGTTTTCGCATTTCCACAGCCCATGATACGGATTCCAAAAATCTGAAACCGAATAAGTCATAAAATTGCAAAATTTCCTTCCCGTAATTCCACAACCCACAATGAGGATTGCATATTGCAGAAGTTAACAAATGTATTTTTCATTGCAAATATTATCCTGCTTTTCTACCACGTGCAATGTGGATTGTGGATTGCGGAAATCAAAAGTTGAATAAATTCATTAAATTTCATCTCCGCATTTTGGTTTCCCACTATAATCTCAACCATCGATCTTTTCGGAATCTACGACATAAATCTACTTCGTCGCTAGTCTTGGCTTTTTTAAATCATTTGAATTTTTTACTTGTTCACCATTTTAACCCGAGATTTTTACTGCACTTTATATTTTACTATGACTTTCTCACTGAGCCCATGAATCCTCTTGTTTTTGAGCTATCCATGGGTAAGTTTCTCAAATTTATGGATTTTTACCGGCTAAATCTTGTTACTTTTATCTCAGATAAATATTAATTATGGTCGCTAAATTTGTATCAGAAATTGCTTCCCAATCTGCAAATATGTTCAGAAACAAAAAATCTAAGACCTCTTCGAATGAGCAGAAGAGTAAAGGCCCAAAGGCCGACATATTCTTTGACACCAGTGGATGAGTGTCAAAAAATTTCTACCTAGACTGGTCCAAAATCTATTCTATTTTTGATAATTACTTTTATACCATTACCCATGACCAACCAAATTTCACCAATATCAGTAAATCCAAGCTTCACTGTATTGCGTCCAGATCCCCTTTCATTCCTTACACAGACCCAGTAATGTGGGAACTTGACCATGAAAACCCTAAAGAAAAGTATTTTGAGGACCATACTCAGATCCAAATAGCTTATTTCCACTATGATGTTTTTTGTAAAAGAATATTCTCTTAACCCACTCCAACAACTGTTGAATGCCAAATTCCTTTACGCGGCCATGACCTAGTTTAAGTTTAAATAAATGATAAAATCCTCGATGGATAACCCTGCAGAGTTCATCCCTAAAGATGATAAATCCTATCCCATATCTTGGTTTAGGGATTTGTTCTCTCTGTTGGCAGAAATGTTCTATAGGTTGTATGAATTACCCAATTACACTATGTTTAAAGTTGAATGGGCTTGCATCGCTCATCATATATTGACAATAAGTGAATCGTTCAATAGGGCACAAATATTGACAATGGTTTTGAAGGAAGAAATTGATAAATATCAGAAGAACCCGACATCCAAGAATCCTTCATTCTATTTATCAGGGTATGTAATGGACATCTTTTGTGCAACATCTCCCTTCTCGAAAATGGGGTTGAACTGGACCAGAAATTTACCTCCTGCTCACATATATTGCTCAGTTTTGCGGGAGGACAATTTTGTTCCTCAAATTTATGAAATTTGTGACCACTTCATTGGGTCAATATATCAGAATAGTTTCAAAGGGGATGACCCAACTTTCTCAGAAAGGTCCAGAGCACTAATCTCCGTCATGGGGGATTGGTATGTGGGGGAATATTTATCTTACATTTGAATTTGGGGAAGCAACATGGTGCATCTGCTACTCAGGATAGTGCCAGACCGAATGGTGCTTCAAGAGATATCATTTCAAGCTGTCATTGATGGGGTCTTCCCAAACCTCTCACCATCCAAAAGGAAGTGTTGGCCCATGTTTCCACTCAATTTGGGATTCTTGACTCTGATGAATTCGACACATGCTATCATTCTAGGTAGAGCTATTTCTAGAATGAACTTGGCGGAAGTGCCTAAAATGATGCATGATCCTAAGGAATTATTGGCCAACCACTTCGTATAGGTGTTACAGATAGAAATTCCTATGGCTTGGGCTACCACAATAGATATATTAACTCCAAAAATCAATCCTCCCCTATATGCAAGAGAAACCAAACATATAACACTAAAGGATCTCGATTCATACCTTATTCCAAATGGTTGATGTAGATCCCTATTGAGCTTTTCCACTCTCGCTTGTATTAGCAATTTGCTTCCTCAACATTCAATAAACAACACAAGCATGCTATATATAATTGTGTTAGACCTACTCTAGCATATATAATCAATAACATATAAGAATTTAAAAGCATCCATGGATCAAATACTCATTTAATTCTGTTATGGAGAGAAATTCCTATGGCTTGGGGTACCACAACAGACATATTAACTCCAGAAATCAATCCTTCCCTATATGCAAGAGAAACCAAACATCTAACACTAAAGGATCTTGATTCATACCTTATTCCAGACGGTTGATGTAGATTCCTGTTGAGCTTTTCCACTCTCGCTTGTATTAGCAATTTGCTTCCTCAACATTCAGCAAACAAGACAAGCATGCTATATATAATTGTGTTATACCTACTCTAGCATATATAATCAATAACATTTAAGCATTTAAAATCATCCATGGATCAAATACTCATTTAAATACACATTATTCGATGGGAAAAGATATTTCCATTGATATAAAATAGAGATTACAATAGTGACAACCTTTGTCGGCACGTCTGCGAATCGGAGAAACTGAGTCCCCCACTTAGGTCTCCACCACTTCAATCCTCCATCTCTCGATAGCAAGCTCACAAGCAAAAGCCAATATTGGGAAGAACACAAAGTGCTCCAAGGGACAAAGAGATGCAGACTCAAGTATAAGCTCCGACAAAAATGGACTATAGTTTTCTTGCTCTTCAATTCATCCCCCTTCAATGTATCCAAAGGGTTCCTTATATAGCTCTTCAATGGGGTAATGTAAGGTTGAATCCGAGGGATCTCAAGGCATATGGAAGGCCAAGAGACAAGTGACTCAGATCCACATCAAGGAAAACTCCAAAATCATTTGGCCTTTTGCACACATCCCGATGTACGCGGGTTTAAGGGTCAAATCCACATATATACGCGAGAAAGGTATTAAAAGTCGCATATGGCAATTATTGCATGTTTTTAGGGATGATATTGGAAACATCAAAGGTACAAAAATGGTCCATGGGGTATAAAGAGTCTGTAGAGGGACAGGGAAGGCCATAAAGGTGTGATCCACCATGTGTGGAAAAATCAGCTATAACAACAAGAACATATGAAGATCACCTATGTCCATCAGGAAGTCTCTGATGATTCAATTTACATTGTTAGATTAAATAAATCTCAAATTGACCATGGAAGAAAATGCTCAGAAGCAAGAAGTAGAAAAAGAAGTGAAAGAGTCATTATCAAACTCCTCTTCCACCCCCGCTGAACAATCAAAGGATAATGGTAAATATATTGTTGAAGGACATACAAGGACACAACCTTCCTCTAATCTTCAAATCCTACATAGATCAGTGGAGATGAAGAAGAGTTTAGAAAAAATCAGCTTAGAAGTGGAGGCACAGGCAGCAATTACTGAGCCACAACCAAAGAGGCATAAATTTCAAGAGGCCACTCCATAGGTACAAATACAGGAATCAACCCCACAGCCTCTACCACAGTAAGTTCAAAGGGTAGAACAGTCAATTGATACACTACCCAAAACAAACATTGAGGTCCAGGATATTGAAAGTGACCTTGAGGAAGATATTTCTCTTTCAACTTATATGTGTCCTTTCACCATTACTAGCAATTTACCATCAACTCTTACAACCACCCAGTTAGTTGGGAATATTTTTGAGACTATGTTTCCTCAACATACTTTCTCTGGGATTAATTTATCCCATATTCTTTCTGCCATTGATTTAACACCTTTAATATCTACACACATGCCCATTTTTACCCCTTTTGATACCTGTAGAAGCCTCAGATGGGTAGGTTGCTGGAATGGGTTCCAAGGCTCACAACAGAGGGGGAAAACCCAGACTGAAAGGATTTGAAAGGTCCTACGCAAGGACAGGTCTATCCCCATCCTATTTGGAATATTAATCTCCCATGGATATAAAGGCCTCCACTGGAACTTGTAGTATTTTGATCCTAAAAGGATTTGTTTCCCAATGAAGGAAAACAGAATATGTGAGATATTGAAAAGAAAGTGAATCTAACTAAGAAGGAAATCTAATCAAAGTCTATACTACTCGAAGAAGGTGTCTAGATTGTTCGTATATTAGCTTGAGATAAAAATAGATAAGTGTTATATCAACTTAACATAAATGTGAAGAGATCAATTATTTATCGATTTAAATCACTACTAATCAATTAAAATTAGCCAACAATGAATTTAAATGTTTAGTACATTAAGGCTTAACCTGTAATTGGAATGCCAATTGAAAAAATTAACCTTAATTTTGGTATTTTCTGTAAAATCACTTGAAAAAATTGATAAAGGTTTCAACTAAATAAATTCATTTAAACCATATAGATACAAAGATCATAAGTAAAGAAAAAATCAGAACTACAAATCAATGCACTAATAATTTGCAAAATGATTAGATAGTGACGACAAACAATCTGAAATTGAAAAACCAATATTTGTCAAAGAATTTGATCAAATAGACAAAAGACGATTCAAGAGAACAACAAAATTTTATAATAAAAGTCTACAAGAAATTACAAAACCTTGAATTAAACAGAGTGTCTCGAATCCCTTAAGCTGATTTTTCCTCCAGAATCCCCCCCTCATACATGAGAAATATACCCTTTAACTAATATTTACAAAAGAATGAATCCCCATGAAACTGGGATCATGAAATTCATATGAAACTAATGGCCAAGAAATTCTCACCACCTAGTCCAAATCCCTAACAATTCATCTATGTTGGGATAATTCGTTGATTCAAACCCAAGTTGAGCATCACACTTAAAATTATCCATTTGATTCTTAGCCAGCTTGTACCAAATGCAAACAAAAATGTGGATCTTGCCCTCAATAGCAAGAGGTTGTCTAATTAATCGATCCACATCTTCAATACTGATATGATCAAGGCATTGGATTTTCTCTTTGTCCTTATCGCACCGACGTTCAACCTATTCAACCATCAATTTTGGTGGACAAGCATTTTCAATAAGATCCATGGTAGGGAAATGCAATATTTCCATAATGTTGTCCACAACATACCATCACCTTCCACAAATAGCCCGTGCTTTCTAAATGGCGTCTTTAATCATCTCTTTCAATTCAAGCCAAGCACGCAATACAGTCCTAACTTTCTTCAACTAAAAGTTGCTAAAGATAGTGATACCTTCCGGTCTATCTTTCATATACCTTTTCCAGTCTAGAATATCATCATAGGCCTTGGAAGCTTTTTCTCGTTTGGTTGTTTGCTCCTCGAGGGTGATAGACATTTTGCCAAAAGAAACATGAGTCTCCATAATGTCATTCAGAGTGTTAAACAATTCAGTTAATAACTCATGATGTTCTTAATTAGTCTTGATGGCCAAGTCTTTAAACTCTTGCTGTGAGAACTTAGAAAAGGCAGAGGAAGTTGCAATTGCAGTTGTATATTCACATTGTTTTTCAAGGAAATCTACCCTTTGTGTAATAGTGGCATTTACAGCCTGTTCATTATGCAATTCATCCTGGAGAGAATTATTCTTCAGCTATAACTCATTGAACATGTCTTTAGATGCCCTTTTAATATCAGAAACAAAAGTGTTATGCTCCCTTTTGGTTCTATCCATCTCTTCTTCTAGTTTTTTTATTTCTTCCTTTCTCCTGTCAAGCTCCCTATTCAATGTATTAACTGTATCAAGGTTTGCAGCTATAAATGAACCCAAATATGTAATTGTATCAACTGCATCTACCTGGGGATCACCGTACTGCTGAGTCTAGATTATCTTATGGGTAATAGGTGTTTCTAAACCACCTTGATCTCTGCTCCTATTACTTCCATTTATAACCACTACCTTGGATGACTTGTTGTAGAAATAATCCCCAAGAGGACTACATTGTCTTCTTCAAACTTAGCTACTGATCCAGCAAATGATGAAGTCTCATTCACTGTTGAAACCAATGAATATTTTTGAGTGATGGTGGGAGTGGGTATAGGCATAGTGACATGAGAGGTAAATAAAGGAGAAGAGATGTTTTGAATAACTGATGGTTGAGAGGTTGAGGAGAATATCGGGATGGAAATTTCAGGAAATGGAATGCAAGTGTTTATAACTGGAAGTAATGATGAGGGTAATAAAATATGCTCAGGAATAGCTGATGATGAAAGGGTGAATGAGGGTAATTGTAGAGGAAATTTCAAAGATTGGGTCTTTGCAATAGTAGATGAAGGTAGTGGATGTTGTACTGAACTGGCTTGGAGGGAAACAAGTGTAGTGGTAAAGGTGTGATAGAGATGACATAATGAAGATGATGGGATTTCTCCAACAGGCAAAGTTGAAAGAGTTTGGATAGATGAGAGGATAAAAATTGAAGTTGAAGAATCAAAGACAGAAATGGATTCTAGGATCCTTGGATTAGGGATAGAATATTTCATTTCATGATCTTTGAACAAATGTGTAGCTTCTTGCAAATGATCAGTTACTTCCTCCATCACAAGATAAGGGGAATGCACTTCCTCATTAGTATCAAAATCAATAAAATCTATGGTAAGGGTTTGAGAAGTAGGAACCTAAATTTTCTATTTTTTAAACGGCTTAACTTCAGTTGTTGCTTGATCATCACTGAACTATGTAATTGTAGTAGTTACCTGGATGTCAGTGGTAGGATTAGCAGCTACAGCTACATGAGTGTCCAATACTGAAGTAATCTTTGATAACTTCTTCTTTGATTGTTGGGAGGTATGCATCATAGACTTCAATTGTTGAGCAACAGTTACCTGCAGAAGGTATTCCATGAGGCTTTTACCCTTGTTCCCATCCAGATAAGTAATCACTGATGGAACCTTTGCTTCCTTATCCTATTTCTCTTCTCTATATTTTCTTACCTTTTCCAGGATGTCTAGCTCCATTTCTCTGTAGACTAAAACCTTATTTTTAAGCTCCTGTTGATGTTTTAGAATTTGGCTTTGTTCCTCTTTTCTCTTAGCCCTGGCTAAGACTTCATAAAAGTTATTAACTCCCTGGTAGATGGAGTCATCAAGAACTTCATGAACATAACTATTCTTGACATGGTTATGTTTGAAATGAGCATCAAGAAACCCCTTAGGGTCATGTTTTCTTTTAAAGAAAAACCCAATTTCAAATAAACTATTTTTTCACTCAATACTGCATCCCAAGTTGAAGTTGGGACGACTAATGGATGAATATCCAAAGGAAATTTAGGTCAGCCTTTCCTTTTAGGGACAACAAGTTTCTTGTACACACCATCAGTCACAGTATGGAAAGAGACCTCTTCAATAAATAACCTGTTAGGAACTATATTGGGAAACATATGGACATTATTGGTACCCCAAATCCTGATGTTAGAAAAAGATTCACAAACATACCAATCACCTATCGTGGAGATGAAGGTTCTAGATTCTTCTGAAAAAGAAGGAGCTTCTTGTGTGAATATTGAGAAATAAATGCTGCCAAGGAAATGTTCACAGATTTCATAGAACATAGTTGTATAATTAGTATCCCTGAATGCTGAATAATAAGTAGGTATCGGAGGGGCTGGTGATTCGGATTTATGTGTGAACAAAATGAAAGAACATATACAGAATCATAATCACGGACATTTTGCAAATATAACAGAGATACAATAAACACATATTCTATTAAATGGCAGAAATAGAACATATTGTAATACAATTGCTAGAATGGTGGTAGCTATCTCTGAGAAGAGATGTAGCTGCTATGCTCATCCATGCCAAGCTGAATAAAAAATGAGGCCAAAGGGGCCTATTTATAATAATGATGAGGGTGAGAACCCCAAAATTCCAAAACATAACCCTAGAAGATGAACCGTCATAAAGTTTACAGCCCCAAGGTGGTAATTTGAACAGTCGACTTCCTGGGGTCATAACTTTTATATATAATATTTAAAACTTTTATTTGTCCTAATTTATGTCAATGGAAAAAATTTGTCCCCCGAATCATCAAAAAACTTCATTTAGGGCCTCAAAATGGGGCCCCGGAAGTTTGGGACCCAAAAAACTGTAAAAAAAATACTAGGAAATTGCCATAATGGACAATTGTTTTGAGCTAGTGGAATAGGTGGGTGGCCGCCGATTTCCATATGGATCAATCCTCCCTCCTTAGGAAGCAATGGTCTCCATTGCGTCGAATCTCGTATCATATCTCGAGCTATGTGTTGAGTTGATCTCCTGGTGTGACATTTGTTGAAGTGAAGAGGATTCCTTTCTTTGAAATACCAAGAGAAATGTAATTGTTGTATAGATTATTTGTTTTTGGATGAGCACCTTGAATGTGTGGCCTTGCACCATAGAGGTACTCATATAGATGAGGAAAAAATGGCTCTGTCTTCTTCTTGTGTCTGATGAGCAGAGACACCCTGTGCAGAGGGTGTGGAGGTCTCTGTGATCTTATGTTCTCCTTTAGATGCAATTGTGAATAGGAATAAATTTTTGATGTGGGAGCTTATATTCCTACCTTGCGAGACTTTGTTAGGTGCAACTTTATCTGGTATTCGATAGAGTTTTCCTCCCAAAGTAACAATGACGCTGCGAGGCTGTGACTCATATACAACATGACGCTTCCACATATATGGTTTTCCTAAAATAACATCACAGAATTCAAGTGGGGCCACATCACACAATACCTTGTCTTTGAAAGGCTTGATTACATATGGTAGAAGGCATTATTGAGTAATGCGGATACCTCGTCCTTGGCTTAGCAAACCGATGCTATAGGGATGCAGGTGTTGTCAAAACCCCAAATTTTCTGAAAAATTAAAAAATTTTAATTTACATAATATTAACATAAATGCAGTTAACTAATCATTTAATTAGTTAAAGGTTATCAGCTTAATATTAGAATTCATCTGTTATTTGCATAGAGTGATTGAATAAATCTTTTCAGTTTACTGACTTGTTTCTTTTTGCGAACATAAGGTGGGGCTGTCATGAAAAACTGGGCTTACTTAGATTTCAAGCTAATGCATAAAGTTTCTTATGTCCTTACAGATTACAAGTAAGAAGATTGGCTACTGCAAGTAAAAATACTAAAGTCTTCATGTACAAGTTTGTTTGCAATTCAAAGTTCAGTAAGACATTAGTGGCTAAGCACATATCAATGCTTACTGAGGTAAAATCCATTATATGTTCTTCATTCTAGTAGAGGTAGAATTATAGTTCTTAAGATTACTGAACTATTTGATATCTATCATAGTTGTCAGTGTCAAAAGATCTTTAAATAAGATTGTTTACAAATAAAACAAACGAAAATCAAAATTTTATGTTTAAGAAAACATAAATACTCTTACTTCGTAAAGTGTATGAATAAGGGGTTTACAATTTACTGCTTCTAAATTCAAACTATCCACTGATAGGGATATACTCATGCTGATGGACCAGGTCTTATTTACATTACTACTGATTCAACACATACTAAATCTTATCTTAGTTCTGATGGATCACCTACCGTAAACTGGTTATTATTTTAGTCATTAAAAGTATGTACAACATAAAAGTTTCAAGGTCTAACCATCACGTTGATAAGCTTTCTCTTAAATGGATTCACCTTCATATGTGTTAAATTATAAGTTAAGGACATTTATTCCAACTGATGCATTCATCAAAAATATTTAGTTGCTATTTCCTCTTGTAAGCATTTATCAAACTTAGATGAATATGGCAAGACCATAAAGGTTAACATTATAAACACAATAGTTACTATGGTTGAATTCTACAACCTCCTTAAAGTCAACCATTAGTATACTCTATAATTATAATATAAGTTTTGGTGGAATACTTGTAAAAATAATATTCTTACTTGAACATATGTTTTGTATTTCCCTCCTATAATCATGTTACAAGCTTATTCTATTAAGACTGTAAAGTGTTAAATGACAAGTAGTCATTCACCCGGATGAACAGGTCATAAACAAGTCCATCAAATTTTAAGTTTATAGTCTTACTCTAAGGATAACTCTTAACATCTTTACCTTAGACATTTCAAGTTTGTATACAAGATGATGTTATTGCACTTACCATTCTAGATATAATGCTCCTTAAATCAAAAGTTTATTAAATAAAATATCATGTTATAAGCTTCTTTGCCATATAGTTGGCTGTACTCACGATGAACCTAGTGTTATCACTTGATTGCATCGCATGGGTGTTAATATAATATAACGTATGGTAATGATTTTTTAAACCTTGCATCGGTGGTAAGTTTCCACGACAAGGTTTACATATTAACCTAACACTTGTGATAATGTTCCAATGATAGGTTGACTCGGCTGGGACTAAGGTATAACCTTGGAGACAGCTGAAAGATTGTCAACATTGGATCCTCATGATTAGCTCAACGAAACTATAGAAAACAAACCCACCGTGGCAAATCATTTGCATGGCGACGTGGCTTCTTTTGGGCCATGCATTGCAGGTTTTAAGAGAGTCTTCCCCAAGACCTAGCTCATTATCGTCCCTCGCCTGCGGCACTTGTCCATCCTTTGTGCAAGAAAACCGGCTGCTCTGTCACCTGTTTAGTGCTGCGACTGTCTATGGCTTCTCCTCCCTGGTTATCTTGCCCCATTGCACCAACGTGAAGGCCGTCTCATGGTGCTTCTGTTCATCATGCGTTACTCATTATCTGGTTTGCTTTTTCACTGCCTCCATTGTTTAAACTCGAGCCCTGGACTGTGTCAGTCCTTACCATTCTCATTCAGTTTATCCAACGAGAGTGGTTCCTTCCTTCGGAGTGTTATGGTTTGAGTTTCACCGTTACTGTGCGTTGTTGGAAGGAGTAACAGCTCGGCTTTAGGGTTTTATTTACTCCTTCAGTTTTATGACTCGAAGGTTCCCTGCTGTCAGTGATTCATGAGTGTTGTAACACCGTTTCTTTTGCAACTGAATGGAAAGCTCCTTGATCGTGCTAGTCGCTGGTCGCTGCATGGTTGTTTATGGCTTTCAATTGCTAAGGTAAAAGAATTATTCACTTTTCTTTTAAAGACAATGCCAAAATTTCTTGTATAAACATCTCTTTGCTTTTAATATAAATTTAACAGCTAGCCATATGTTTGTTTTGCAGATATGATCTGCCTCTCTTCTCTGTCTGCACAAAGAGTACGGGGTTGAGGTGATAAGGGGCCACGGTAAGCCCCGGTTTCTCCATGGCTCATCCACCTTGTGTAAAACCGTATGGGGTAATGAGGGTTTGGTTGTTGCGGACTGTTAGACCCTCATGGCTTTTGGTTGTTTGTTCGTTGTTTAACACCGTTTGGTTAAGACCCTAGCTCTTTTGCAGGGCTCTCCGGCTTCGACCGTGAGTGTAAAATTTTGTTTTGTAAATATTACTGTGTTTATAGTAAAAGAACAGGCTGTAAGCCTTCATGTGTAAATTTTCAGTACGACCGTGGGTTAATATTATAGAATTGGGATTACAGTCATTACTTTTGTATATTCTGAAAGAATAGGGTTTTTACCCTAAGTTATTATATAAGTATTAATTATTGTTTCATTTCCTGCATTTCCTTCCTTGCTTACATTATTGACATTTCGAATACATACTTATGTTTAATTTAAAACTACGATTGTGAGTAAAATACTGTTAGTTCCACCGTTTGTTGATTTACTTGTATAAATTGGGTTTTATAGGGTTTAACCCTATTTGACAGTGAAGAAAATAACTCCGTTCCTTTTTCTTTTAAATTACTGCTAAGTTGAAAAGTACTTCTGCAATGTTAGGGTTACTATTTATATTTATAGCATGTAATTAAGATCAATAAAAGAGCATCCTGTACTTCTGTTGTTTACTTCCTGCACAAAATGCATTTGGTTTGCTTACTATTAAGAAGTATTATTATTAGGGTTTCTGTACCTAGTTTATAATTTGACTTTCTTATTGATGTATAGTTTATACCCTTTTAATAATATAGGGTTTTTATATCTTTCTTTCTACAATAATTCTAAGTACTGTCAGTATACTTGTAGCTCAGATAGTATAATAGTTATGGGATATACTTACAGTGATAAGAATACTGCTTATGTTAGTAGTAATAATATTCTTATATTGCATAAATAAAGTACCTTATTACTATTATAATAACTATATTATCTCTCTGTGATTACTATAGCCTCTATATTAATTTCCTTAGTTTATTTTTATAAGTATATCGAAAATAGTACTTGTTAATTAATTCTTGTATAATTTATGCTATACTATCTATGTTCTTTTGTAATTAATTTTTTTTCTTAATTATGATATTTACTTATATATATCCAGAATTTAATTAACTCTATCCAGAGTTTATCTTATAAGCACAAATATTAACCTTTGTTCATATTCTAAATAAAAAGATTAACAACTCTGGAAACTTGTTCGAGCTCAGTCCTAATAAAAAAAAAAGAAAGAGAATAATGAAATGAAATACATCACAAAACATTCATAAAATCTAGACCAGATTGGTTTGACAGTAGTATCTAATTATTATATAACTATTCCTATCTTCAGTTTATTATTAGACATATAGTAGTAAAGTTATTCTAATCTGGAAGAAAGGAACTGTATGGTAAAACAGGAATAAATCTAGTCTAAAATCTACTCTCCTATTTATTCTTTACAATATAAAATTACTGAAAGCAAAATACAGTATAAGGAAGTAGTTTTTAACTAAGAATTCATACAACTGTCAATAAAATATATTTTCTGGAAATAGTTAAAGAAACAAACTACTACTCTGCAATCTCATCATGCTATCCTTATTTAAATTTTACCCCTGTGCTGGAGTACGGTCTGGTAAAACCCAGATGTGGAAAAACACAGTGGGTCTTTATTTTTTATCAAAAGATTCCATTACTAATAAACTAAAAACATTTACATCACTAAACCAGTTAACTCTTATATCATAAGCTACAAACCTAACATTCAACCATTCACAGTATTTAAACAAAGACAGTTAAATGACAAAACCTGCTTGATCTTTGGACAACAACAACAATGGGAGGCCGTTCCTCCCTACCAACTCCTGGAGAGTGCTCAAACAGCGACTCCTCAAGACCCTCGAGATTGATCTGGTATCCCCAGATGGAACTAGGTGCAGCAATAGTCAGATACCAGTCTTCAAACTCAGTATTAATCCAGAACTTATCAGTAAGTCCTCCCAGCTAACAAGCTGCAATAAACCAAGTTACTGCAGCAATCCTCTCAGTACAACTTCCTTACTGTTTTCCCTTTTTCCCCAAATGAATTTCCTGAATAGCATTCCACCTGAATGTTTCTTCTCTGGAAAATATCTGAGCAACCTCAGCTCTATTCATTGGGTACTTTTAAAAGATTGCCTAGGTCTTTTGGGTTAGTTGTCATTTAATGAGCCACCTGCTCTGATCCCGCTTCCTTGGGGGATCATGACCCCAATTATAGGGAAGTTTCCACCTGCAACTTAGTGTAGAAATTCATGCCTGCAGTAGATTAATTTCACTCACAGCAATTAACAATTGATCATGCAAATTATCAACAATGGAGACTGAATATGGAGCTGTAACACAAAATTATATTAAATGAGTGTACAATAGCCAACCCTGTAATAACATAGGCTGCTGAATATATAGAATACATGAGAAAATCGAATGCATAAGGAAGCATCCAAATCTAGCATAAAGCAGGCTTACCCAAAATAGGCAAATCCCCCATAGGTGTAAAAAGCTGATCCCAAATCTATCAAGGACCCCATGAATTAGCAAGGGCGCATGGGCAAGCTAAATAGTGGTCAAAA
>LPNX010395025.1:193742-307733 GCA_001517045.1 Pseudotsuga menziesii | reverse complement strand
GTCTCGGGAAATACTGAGACATAGGAGGCCATAAGCCTCATCTCTCCGATTGTGCCATTTGATCTTCTCTGCAGCTACATTGGGCTCTGCTTCTATTGCCATTGTCACCTTGTAGAGGCCTTTCGCTCTCAACAAGATCTCCATCTCTGCTTTCCATTCAAAATAGTTGAAGGGAGTGAGGATAGTTTTCTGTGAATCCATAGCTTTAGAAAATCTGTCTCGGCTGTCAGTAGAAGGCTCCCAGTCTTGATGTCGAACCTGCAAAACAATTTTTGGAGGAGAGTAACAACCTACAATGGCTCTGATACCATGTATAAATTCAGGCATGCAGTAGATTAATTTCACTCACAGCAATTAACAATTGATCATGCAAATTATCAACAATGGAGACTGAATATGGAGCTGTAACACAAAATTATATTAACTGAGTGTACAATAGCCAACCCTGTAATAACATAGGCTCCTGAATATATAGAATACATTAGAAAATCGAATGCATAAGGAAGCATCCAAATCTAGCATAAAGCAGGCTTACCCAAAATAGGCAAATCCCCCATAGGTGTAAAAAGTTGATCCCAAATCTATCAAGGACCCCACGAATTAGCAAGGGCACATGGGAAAGCTAAAGAGTGGTCAAATGGAAGCTCATACATGCTTTTTCATGGAGGAAAGAGTGGAGGATGAAAGGGGAATAAAACAGGTTCACCTCACCTAGTCTAGCTTTCCTTATGTGCTTTAAAAGATGGAAAAGCAGTCAACAAAGCAGAAAAAGCAGAAGGGCGCCTAGGAGGCCAAGAATAAAGAATATTTGATTCCCAGGACTTTCCAAAGCGCTCCATGAGTCAATAATGGCAAGTTTTACCTCTATGGATAGGCAATTAGCTACTTGCACATGGTGGGACTCATGGACTAGGCAAATAAGACAAAATAAATGAAATAATGTCTAAGTGGGTAAATACTATGGGTTGATTATTATAACACTTAGGAAGTGTTTGAGGATGCTTCCACTTGTCTTTTTCCCTCCACCTATTTCCATCCACCAGTTTGACCAGTAACCTCTTTTTAACAACTCTCCCATGCTGTTGTCTCCACAATTTATTTATTAATAATAAAATATTCTGAATTACATTCCACTTCTGTTGACTTTGCTGAGTCATCAATTCCTACTTAGCATTAAATTTAATATAATTTCTCAGGAATATAATTAAACAATTAACATTATTTTACAAAATTGGGGTATGTGACATACACACCCCCTTAAAATGTAACATAGTCCTCGATGTTACTTATTCTTCGTCCTCTGCAACCTCCTGGAATAGATTCGGGTATGCCTCCCGCATCTTACTTTCTAGTTCCCAAGTAGCCTCTTCAGGGCTAAGGTGCTTCCATTGCACCTTCACCTACCCAATGGCATGGTTCCGTAGAGTAATTTCCCTCCTCCCGAGGATACAGTCTGGTTCCACCAGAATTTCTCCTTCTGGTTCCACCTATACAACATTCCAATCAATCACATGAGTAGTATCATGAACATACTTTTTCAGAACAGAAATATGAAAAACATTATGCACCTTTAAGTTAGGTGGTAATGCTAGCTGATATGCAACTTGACCAATTCTGGATAAAATTTCAAACGGTCCACAGTAACGTGGTGCTAGTTTTGCACAACTCCCTAGTCTTAGGGAGATTTTATTTGGTCTTACCTTTATAAACACGTGCTCACCCACCTGGAACTCCTTGGGATTTCTTTTCAAATCTGCTTGGCTCTTTTGCCGATCCTGTGCTACCTTCAAATTTTCCTGCACTTGTTTCACAATATGTTCCATTTCCTTCAATAATTCAGGGCCTAACACCAATCTATCTACTGGATTATTCCAGGAGATAGGAGTGTTGCATTTACGCCCATACAAAATTTCAAATGGACTAAACTTAGTTGATGAGTGGTAGTTATTATTATATACAAACTCTGCTAAATGCAAGTAGTCCTCCCACTTACCTAGTTGATCTTTAACATACATTCTTAACAAATCTTCCAACACCTGATTCACTCTTTCAGCCTGTCCGTCTGTCTGAGGATGGAAGGAGGTGCCGAAATTCAGTGTTGTGTTTAATCCCTTAAACAAGGACCTCCAAAAATTCCCTGTGAATTTAGGATCCCTGTCTGAAATAATAACCTTAGGTACTCCATGTAACCTAAAAATCTACTTTAAAAATATATCAGCTATATTGGCAGCCTTGTAGGTAGTCTTGATAGGAATGAAATGTGTTGCTTTACTTAACTTGTCAACCACCACCATAATTGAATCATTCTGATTCTGATTTCTAGGCAATCCAGTAATAAAATCCAAGCTGATTACTTCCCATTTCCAACTAGGAATAGGCAAAGGTTGCAGTAAACCAGCTGGATGTTGGTGTTCAGTTTTCACTTGTTGACAATCCAAACATCTAGCTATGTATTCAACTACTTCAGATTTCATATTAGGCCAGAAATATTCTTTTCTTAACATGGTTACAGTCTTTTGGTAACCTGGATGTCCTGAGTAAGGTGTTTTATGAACTTCATCCAGAATCAGTAACTTGACCTTAGGCACGTTAGGCACATATAGTTTGTCCTTAAACAATAAAAATCCATCTTTATTTAGACTATAACCTTTTATTAAGCTTTCTATAGGTTCTTATTTAGCTGAAATTTGTAATTTTTTATAAATTTCATCCTGTTTTATCCCTTCTGTCAGTTGTTCATTTAAATCAGTAGCATAAGTGCTGATTGCTGCTGTAAAATTTAGCCTTGCATTTCTGCTTAAAGCATCAGCCACCTTATTTTCTTTTCCTTTTATGTGTTGAATTTCAAAATCATATTCACTCAAGAAAGACAACCACCTTGCTTGTCTTGCATTTAAGTTGGGCTGATCTAAAAGGTATTTCAGACCTTTATTATCAGTCATTAAAATAAACTTTCTGCCTATTAAGTGGTGTCGCCACATTTTTAAAGCATGTATAACAGCTGTAAGTTCTAAATCATAAGTTGCATAATTCTTTTCGTGGATCTTTAACTTCCTGGACTCATAGGAAATGACATGCCCGTCTTGAGTCAACACACCGCCTAAACCATCATTACAAGCATCGGTGCATACCACGAAATCCTTATTAGGATCTGTTATTCTTAGAATAGGCACACTTGTTAATAAGGTTTTTAATTTCTTAAAACTTTCTTCACATTTTAAGTTCCAATCAAATTTCTTGCCTTTCTTTTGCAAGGAAGTGATTGGATTAGCTATTTTTGAAAAGCCTTCAATGAATCTCTAGTAATAATCGGTAATTCCCATGAATGACCTAACATCTGTTACGTCTTTTGGAACCGACCAATCTTCGATTTCCCGAATCTTTTCAGGATCAACTGAAATCCCTTCCTTAGACACTACGTGACCTAAATACTCGATTTCATCCTTAAAGAAACCACACTTGTTGAACTTTGCAAAAAGCTGTTGCTCTCGCAGCTCTTGTAAAACTATCTGTAAGTGTTCCTTATGTTCCGCTTCATTTTTAGAATAAATTAAGATATCATCGATAAACACGACCACAAATTTATCTAAGTACTTATGCATTATATTATTCATTAGGCACATAAAGACACCTGGGGCGTTGGTAAGCCCAAATGGCATTACAACAAATTCGTAATGTCCATACCTTGTCCTGAAGGATGTCTTGAAAATGTCCTCATCTTTAATCCTTACCTGATGATATCTTGATCTCAGGTCTATCTTTGAGAACACCGTAGCTCCACGTAGCTGATCAAACAGATCATCTATGCGGGGCAATAGATATCTACTTTTAATGGTCATCTTGTTTAGTTGACGGTAATCTATGCATAGTCGAATAGTTCCGTCTTTCTTTTTGACAAAGATGACTGGTGCTCCCCAAGGGGACACACTGGGTCGAATGTACTTCTTATCTATTAACTCCTTTAGCTGTGATTTTAGTTCATTAAGTTCTAAAATATGCATATGATACAGAGCTTTTGAGCTAGGTACTGCACCTGGCACCAATTCAATAGTGAAATCCAGTTCCCTTCTGGGAGGTAATCCTGGAATTTCCTCTGGAAAGACATCAGTAAATTCATTTAAAACAGGAATATCTTCTATTTTTAACTTATCTTTTTCAGACTTACTTGCCTCATCTGTAATGGTTAAAACATAGGCTTTACACCCTTTCCTAACTGCTCTTTTAAGTTGTAAAGTAGAAATCTGCCTAATTACAGTTTTCCTAGGAATACCTTTAACTTTTATTGGTTGTTCATTATTATTTACGCACGTAAAGGTTTTATCAAAACAGTTTAAAACTACCTTGTGCTGCTCTAACCAATCCATACCAATTAGTAAATCATACAACCCAAGTGGCAGAACATTAAGCTTAACTGTAGTTTTAAAATCATTCATAAGCAAGGCATATTCTTTCACATAACATGTTACTTTCCTTTTTGCCCCAGTGGCTAATTGAACTAACCAGGAACTATCAAACTTTTCAACAGTCAATTTACACTTTTCCACTATTTGAGGTGAAACGTAACTAAGACTAGCTCCTGGATCAATTAAAATGGTTACAGAGGTTTGATTAACCATACCTTCCACTTCCACCATGGAAATCTGATAGTCAGCTTGGCGGTTCTCCAATGCTGCATTTATCCTGGGCATAGTCCTTGCAAGTTCTCCAACAGTCAATTCATCCTGCACCGTGTGAATATTGTTGTTTGAATTTTTCTGATTTGGGCAGACCGAGGCATAGTGCGGGCCATTACATTCCCAGCACTTAACATGCTCTTTTCATTCAAAATTCTTAGTGAAATTCCCATGATTGTTGGCAGCTTCCTTGCCTTTAAAGTTACTGGAATTATTAGAATTATTAGAAGCACCATTTCTATTTCCCTGGAAGCTCTTACTGCTAGAATAATTTCTATTCTTATTATTCTTGAAATTCTTCTGGGGTACAAACTCCTTTTTCTTGAACTTGGGCTGATTACTGTTCTTTTTATCCTTCCAGTTGGCTATACCTTCTTTCTTCTTGTTCTGTTCAAAACAGAAATTTGCTTTCCTCATGGCTTCTTCCAGAGTCTTCGGGTTATCATATTCGATTTTGTCCTTGATGTGATATGGCAGACAGCTGAGAAACCACTGTACTTTAGGTTTCTCATCGACTAAATAAGGTACATACCTCAACAAACTTAAGAATTTACTGTTTAAATCCTTCATAGTCATGCATCCTAACTTTAATTCGTAAAATTCTTTAGCTCTTTCTTCATAATATTGTTCGGACAAAAATTTATTCTTGAAGTACCTTTTAAAGGTACTCCAATTAACTTCTTTTTCCTTGATCCCCTTGACTCTTTTCAGATCTTGCCACCATATGTCTGCTTTTCCAGTGAGATTATAGATTGCCATTCTTGCCTTCAGCTGATTTGAATAGTTGTATATCTGAAAATATTTCCTCATCCCGGATAACCAGGACTCTGCTTCCTCCCCTTTTTCAGTCTCTCCGTTGAAAGTTGGGGGCTTTATTTTTTTAAACTCCCCAGAGATCTTTTCATATGGTCTGTACTTCTTCCTTCTGTCATACAACTCAGCCTCACTACTGTCACTAGTAATGTAGTAGCTTTGTTGTTCCCTAAATCCTTCAGATGATAAACTGCTTTCAGCTTTAGCCAGTTTCATCTTTTTAGATCCTTTCTGATGGCTAGCTTCCTTAGATTCGGATCTTTTGCTCCTCCCTTCAGTCTGAAATTTTTCCATCAAAATTTGGTTCAACTCTTCTTGAGTTTTCAAAATACTTTCATTGTCCTTCTCGACTGATTTCATTTCAGTATTCAAATCCTTTATAGTCTGCATCAGCTCTGAAGAATGAGAAGTTACCTCTTCTAACATAGGCTCTCTGGACATTTGTCTTGTCTCGGTGTTTGGAGACTCCTCCTGAGCATATTCTCCTAGCTTCTCCATACCTGCTGTTAGATTCAGAAAAATAAATTTTCTGTTCTTTACATAAAACAAAATACAGGTTAGTACATTATTTTTGCTGTACTGTGGAAACTAGTTGGGCCACATTCAGGCCTAGTATTTGAACCATGCTCTGATACCACATGTCAAAACCCCAAATTTTCTGAAAAATTAAATTTTTTTAATTTACATAATATTAATATAAATGTAGTTAACTAATCATTTAATTAGTTAAAGGTTATTAGCTTAATATTAGAATTCATCTGTTATTTGCATAGAGTGATTGAACAAATCTTTTCAGTTTACTGACTTGTTTCTTTTTGCGAACATAAGGTGGGGCTGTCATGAAAAACTGGGCTTACTTATCTTTTGAGCTAATGCAGAAAGTTTCTTCTGTCCTTACATATTATAGGTAAGAAGATTGGCTGCTGCAAGTAAAAATTCTAAAGTCTTTATGTACAAGTTTGTTTGCAATTCAAAGTTTACTAAGACATTAGTGGCTAAGCACATATCAATGCTTACTGAGGTAAAATCCATTATCTGTTCTTCATTCTAGTAGAGGTAGAATTATAGTTCTTAAGATTACTGAACTATTTGATATATATCATAGTTGTCAGTGTCAAAATATCTGTAAATAAGATTGTTTACAAATAAAAAAATGAAAATCAAAAGTTTATGTTTAAGAAAACACAAATACTCTTACTTTGTAAAGTGTATGAATAAGGGGTTTACAATTTACTGCTTCTAAATTCAAACTATCCACTGATAGGGATATACTCATGCTGATACACTAGGTCTTATTTACATTACTACTGATTCAACACATACTAGAGCTTATCTTAGGTCTGATGGATCACCTACCGTAAACTGGTTATTATTTTAGTAATTAAAAGTATGTACAACATAAAAGTTTCAAGGTCTAACCATTACATTGATAAGCTTTCTCTTAAATGGCTTCACCTTCATATGTGTTAAATTCTAAGTTAAGGACATTTATTCCAACTGATGCATTCATCAAAAATATTTAGTTGCTATTTCCTCTTGTAAGCATTTATCAAACTTAGATGAATATGGCAAGACCATAAAGGTTAACATTATAAACACAATAGTTAGTATGGTTGAATTCTACAACCTCCTTAAAGTCAACCATTAGTATACTCTATAATTATAATATAAGTTTTGGTGGAATACTTGTAAAAATAATATTCTTGCTTGAACATATGTTTTATATTTCCCTCCTATAATCATGTTACAAGCTTATTCTATTAAGACTGTAAAGTGTTAAATGACAAGTAGTCATTCACCCGGATGAACAGGTCATAAACAAGTCCATGACATTTTAAGTTTATAGTCTTACTCTAAGGATAACTCTTAAAATATTTACCTTAGACATTTCAAGTTTGTATACAAGATGATGTTATTGCACTTACCATTCTAGATATAGTGCTCCTTAAATAAAAAGTTTATTAAATAAAATATCATGTTATAAGGTTCTTTGCCATATAGTTGGCTGTACTCACGATGAACCTAGTGTTATCATTTGATTGCATCGCATGGGTGTTAATATAATATAACATATGGTAATGATTTGTTAAACCTTGCATCGGTGGTAAGTTTCCACGACAAGGTTTACGTATTAACCTAACACTTGTGATAATGTTCCAATGATAGGTTGACTCGGCCGGGACTAAGGTATAACCTTGGAGATAGCTGAAAGATTGTCAACACTAGATCCTCATGATTAGCTCAACGAAACTATAGAAAACAAACCCACGTGGTAAATTATTTGCATGGCGACGTGGCTTCTTTTGGGCCATGCATTGCAGTTTTAAAAGAGTCTTCCCCAAGACCTAGCTCATTACCCTCCCTCGCCTTTGGCACTTGTCCATCCTCTATGCAAGAAAACCGGCCGCTCTGTCACCTATGTAGTGCTGCGACTGTCTATGGCTTCTCCTCCCTGGTTAGCTTGCCCCATTGCACCAATGTGAAGGCTGTCTCATGGTGCTTTTGTTCATCATACGTTACTCGTTCTCTGGTTTGATTTTTTGCTGCCTCTATTGTTTAAACTCGAGCCCTGGACTGTGTCAGTCCTTACCATTCTCCTTCAGTTTATCCAATGAGAGTGGTTCCTTCCTTCGGAGTGTTATGGTTTGAGTTTCACCGTTACTATGCGTTGTTGGAAGGAGTAACAGCTCAGCTTTAGGGTTTTATTTACTCCTTCAGTTTTATGACTCGAAGGTTCCCTGCTATCAGTGATTCATGAGTGTTGTACCGCCGTTTCACTGCAACTGAATGGCAGAATCCTTGCTTGTGCTGGTCCCTGGTCGCTGCATGGTTGTTTATGGCTTTCAGTTGCTAAGGTAAAAGAATTATTCACTTTTCTTTTAAAGATAATGCAAAAATTTCTTGTATAAACATCTCTTTTCTTTTAATATAAATTTAACAGCTAGCCGTATTTTTGTTTTGCAGATATGATCTGCCTCTCTTCTCTGTCTGCACAAAGAGTACGGGGTTGAGGAGATAAGGGGCCACGGTAAGCCCTAGTTTCTCCATGGCTCATCCACCTTGTGTAAACCCTTATGGGGTAATGAGGGTTTGGTCGTTGCGTCCTGTTAGACCCTCATGGCTTTTGGTTGTTTGTTCGTTTTTTAACACCGTTTTGTTAAGACCCTAGCTCTTTTGCAGGGCTCTTCAGCTTCGGCCGTGAGTGTAAAATTTTGTTTTGTAAATATTACTGTGTTTATAGTAAAAGACCAGGCTGTAATCCTTCATGTGTAAATTTTCAGTACAGTCGTGGGTTAATATTACAGAACTGGGCTTACAGTCATTACTTTTGTATATTCTGAAAGAATAGGGTTTTTACCCTAAGTTATTATACAAGAATTAATTACTGTTTCCTTTCCTGCATTTCCTTCCTTGCTTACATTATTGACATTTCGAATACTTACTTATGTTTAATTTAAAACTACAATTGTGAGTAAAATACTGTTAGTTCCACCGTTTGTTGATTTACTTGTATAAATTGGGTTTTATAGAGTTTAACCCTATTTGAAAGTGAAGAAAATAACTCTGTTCCTTTTTCTTTTAAATTACTGCTAAGTTGAAAAGTACTTCTGCAATGTTAGGGTTACTAGGTATATTTATAGCATGTAATTAAGCTTGATAAAAGAGCATCTTGTACTTCTGTTGTTTACTTCCTGCACAAAATGCATTTGGTTTGCTTACTGTTAAGAAGTATTATTATTAGGGTTTCTGTACCTGGTTTATAATTTGACTTTCTTATTGATGTATAGTTTATACCCTTTTAATGATATAGGGTTTTTATATCTTTCTTTCTACAATAATTCTAAGTGTTGTCAGTATACTTGTAGCTCAGACAGTATAATAGTTCTGGGATATACTTACAGTAATAAGAATACTACTTATGTTAGTAGTAATAATATTCTTATATTGCATAAATAAAGTACCTTATTACTATTATAATAACTATATTATCTCTCTGTGATTACTATAGCCTCTATATTAATATCCTTAGTTTATTTTTATAAGTATATCGAAAATAGTACTTGTTAATTAATTCTTGTATAATTTATGCTATACTATCTATGTTCTTTTGTAATTAATTTGTTTTCTTAATTATGATATTTACTTATATATATCCAGAATTTAATTAACTCTATCCAGAGTTTATCTTATAAGCACAAATATTAACCTTTGTTCATATTCTAAATAAAAAGATTAACAGCTCTGGAAACTTGTTCGAGCTCAGTCCTAATAAATAAATAAAAAGAGAATAATGAAATGAGATACATCACAAAACATTCATAAAATCTAGACCAGATTGGTTTGACAGTAGTATCTAATTATTATATAACTATTCCTATCTTGAGTTTATTATTAGACATATAGTAGTAAAGTTATTCTAATCTGGAAGAAAGGAACTGTATGGTAAAACAGGAATAAATCTAGTCTAAAATATACTCTCCTATTTATTCTTTACAATATAAAATTACTGAAAGCAAAATACAGTACAAGGAAGTAGTTTTTAACTAAGAACTCATACAACTGTCAATAAAATATCTTTTCTGGAAATAGTTAAAGAAACAAACTACTACTCTGCAATCTCATCATGCTATCCTTATTTAAATTTTACCCCTATGCTGGAGTACGGTCTGGTAAAACCCAGATGTGGAAAAACACAGTGGGTCTTTATTTTTTATCAAAAGATTCCATTACTAATAAACAAAAAACATTTACATCACTAAACCAATTAACTCTTATATCATAAGCTACAAACCTAACATTCAACCATTCACGGTATTTAAACAAAGACAGTTAAATGACGAAACCTACTTGATCTTTGGACAACAACAGCAATGGGAGGCCATTCCTCCTTACCAACTCTTGGAGAGCGCTCAAACAATGACTCCTCAGGACCCCCGAGCTTGCTCTGGTCTCCCTAGCTGGAACTAGGTGCAGCAATAGTCAGATACCAGCCTTCAAACTCAGTATTAATCCAGAACTTATCAGTAAGTCGTCCCAGCTAACAAGCTATAATAAACCAAGTTACTGTAGCAATCTTCTCAGTACAACTTCCTTACTGTTTTCCTTTTTTCCCCAAATGAATTTCTTGAGTAGCATTCCACCTGAATGTTTCTTCTCTAGAAAATATCTGAGCAACCTCAGCTCTATTCATTGGGTACTTTTAAAAGATTGCCTAGGTCTTTTGGGTTAGTTGTCATTTAATGAGCCACCTGCTCTGATCCCACTTCCTTGGGGAATCATGACCCCAATTATAGGGAAGTTGCCACCTGCAACTTAGGAAGTGTTTGAGGATGCTGCCACTTGTCTTTTTCCCTCCACCTAGTTCCATCCACCAGTTTGACCAGTAACCTCTTTTTAACAGCTCTCCCATGCTGTTTTCTCCACAATTTATTTATTAATAATAAAATATTCTGAATTACATTCCACTTCTGTTGACTCTGCCGAGTCATCAATTCCTACTTAGCATTAAATTTAATATAATGTATCAGGAATATAATTAAACAATTAACATTATTTTACAAAATTGGGGTATGTGACAGGTGTGGTGTTTTCAGAAGCTCCAATCTCTTGACGACTTCTGCTGAGATCAGGTTCTTTTGGATGCCATTGTCAACAAAAAAATGTAGAGCCATTCTCTTCACCCACATTTGTGAGTGGAAGAGGCACTCCTCTACCTATGACTCTTCAGGATCCTCTAGTTGAATATGTGTGGTAGCAACAGTGGCAGTGGGGTCAATGATATGCCTCCCATTGTATGCGGCTGTGGCATTGGGTTCCGAATCAGAATCAGTATCTAATTCTGAAGATTTCATCTCGACCACTAATGACTGCTTTGAGCGACATTCATCAGTGTTGTGCCAAGGGCTTTTATGAAATTCGCACCACTTATCGGTGTCCTTCTTTACCTTTCCATCCCCCTTATTTGCTTGTGGTGGGGACTCGTTGTCATTTCCTTGTCTTGTGTTTTGTGGGATAGGGTTTCCCTTGCCTTGCTTTTGCGGTGGGTGCGTAGGTCCAGAATCTCACTTGTTCTTTTGTCTAAATTTCTCCTCAATTTTGACAGCATACCGATATGCAGATCCAAGTGAAGAGATGTCGAGGAAGTCCATCTTAGTTCAGATGTACCAATGTATACCACTGCGATATTTCAGAATTAGGTGCTGCTTAGATTCCTTGATACTTAGCTTTGTACGCAGGGTATGAAAGTTATTGGTGTACTCCAACACCATCTGGTCCCTTTCTTGATGCAGAATGTTCCATTTCGTGTACTGGTCATCATAGTTTCCCACAAGGTAATACTGTTCCCTGAAAACATCTATGAAAGAGGCCCAAGTGGGATTTGTTTCAAACATTCCAGACTCGTCTGTTGAGTTTTTCTCACATTAAGTACCCCACCAATTTTGGACATGGGGATTGCCTTAAGGAGCGCAAAGGTGATATTTTCCCTGTCGAAAAAATTGTGGACAGGGAAATACCCTTCTAGAACATTCAACCAATTATCCAGGGCATCTGCATAGATATTTCCTTCAAATAAAGGAATATCAAAGTTAACTTGTACCTTAAAGGGAGTTGCATCCCCGAACCGACTGTTCGTTGAAGATGCACTTGCCGCTGTTGGCATTCGTAGAAGGATTTGGGTGAAACTATCCATCATCTTGTTCCTCTGTCGCTCGAGGGAATCCTTGAGCAATGACTTGATAGGATCCCCTGCTCCATCATCTCTCTTTTCTTCCACCATGGGAGGTCATTTGGGATGATGAGAATGATCAAGTGAAACTAGTTTGAGACCAAAGTCTCTGTACTCGAACGTCGTCGGGGACATGCGCCGAAAAAAAATCAAAGAGCAGATTGCTCTGATACCACTGATACAGATTTATGTGTAAACTAAATGAAAGAATAGATACATAATCATAATCACATACATTTTTCANACACATATTCTATTAAATGGTGGAAATAGAACAGACTGTAATACAATTGCTAGAATGGTGGTAGCTATCTCTGAGAAGAGATGTGGCTGCTACGCTCATCCATGCCAAGATAAATACAAAATGAGGCCAAAGGGGCCTATTTATAATAATAATGAGGGTGAAAACCCCAAAATTCCAAAACGTAACCCTAGAAGATGAACCGTCATAAAGTTTGTGGCCCCAAGGTGGTAAGTTGAACAATCAACTTCCCGAGGTCATAACTTTTGCATACGATCTCTGATTTGGGCATTCGATATCTCATTGGAAAGGTATATCTAAGACTTACAACTTTTTGTCATCAAAATACATATCAATGGAAACCATTTGGCCCCCAAATTTCCAAAAAACGTTGTTTAGGGCTTCAAAACGGCCCCGAATGTTTGGGACCCCAGAAATTGTAGAAAAATAACTAGGAAACTGCCACAATGGACAATTGTTTTAAGCTAGTGGAATAGGTGGGTGGCCACCGATCTCCATCTGGATCAGCTGGTAAAGTCCAACTCCATCCCAAATTGGGATATTGGAATTCAGTGCAGAATACATCAATGATAAAGACCAAAAAGAAGAAATTCGGCTTCTTCCTGGAAGTTGCTTTTTGATAATCCTGGATAGCCATTTTAAGCTCCAATGATAGGATAGACTCCCACGGGAAAGACTCACCAGTTGTTAGGACATGATGGGCTACAATATCCCATTCAGCTTTGAAGATAGAACAGTTGGGAAGACCATAAAGCCTGCATGGCATGGCTGCCAATAGGAAGTAAGGTTATTTAAAACAAGCGACCGGGTATAGTTTATCGGCCCTTTGAGAGAATTTTCTAGGTTCATTCATCCAGGATTTTAGCATTTCATTAAAATTATATCTGGTCTTAAAAGATTAGGAAAACTCAACGTCAAGGGGTTGCATAACCGGTTTAAGAGCATAGGCTCTAGTAAAAACCTCAGGACAGAAAGTGGCTAACTGTGACCCCGTGCTATTATTAAAGGGTCGTTCTTTGGGGTTTGTGTGATCCACAATCCATTTGAATGCATCAATGTAGGGAAGGATAACGGGCTTGGAACCAATGGCATGTAGCCAAGAATCCCTAATTTTCTAGTAAGCCAACTGGTCATTTTGAATATCTGAGAGGTCATCATTGTCAAAAGTCTAGTAAACCCTGGGCCATTCAATTTGGTAAATTTTGGGGATTCTACCACTGGTGTCTGATAAAATGACGAATTTTGGGTCCATGGTCAGCATGTCTTTATGAGTGTTCTTGCAGCGGGTAATTCGTGTCATTTTGGAAAATTGAAAAACTATGTTTAAATGCACAAACACCAAATCAAGACCAATTGAAAAACAAAGCAACAATAAACAATAAAACATGGAAATGATAGAAAAAACCAACACGGAATTGACTGAAACTGTGAAAATGCTTTCTGGTAAAAATCGCAGTAAAAACACATGCAGCAAGGCAAGTTTCAATAATAAAAATGGTAAAGAAAATACAAAGAACACATATATTTATAGATTTTCAGCGAGTTGAATTCATGCCATAGGATCAAAAGAAATAGACGTTCGGGATCAAATCTTTCAGTATGTGGGATTAGGTTGCGAGATTTGAGTTTTATTCACTTTCCCACAATCCAAAATGCACAAATTGTGAGTTGCGGGATCCAGGAATACGAAATATTAAAATGTTAACTAACCTTTTATTCAATCCACAAATTGTGGGTTACGGAAACACACAACACGAATCATAAATCAAACTACTTCCCGCAATTCGTAATCTGCAATTGCGGGATGGAAAACTACAATTATTAAGAATATTTCTGCACACGTAATCCACATTGCAGAACAAAAAAGTTGCAAACATAAAACCAAGCTCTCGTAATCCGCATTGCGGGTTGTGGGTTATGGGGTAGGCACAATTTTGGAAAAATTAGTTCTTTCCACAATCCACAAAAACACACAAAAAGCATAAATTTTGAAAATGTTAACTAAATAAAATCATGTCAAAGATGTAGGAACTCATGAAAACAGCATGGGAAAACCCCATAATGACAGAATAATTTAAGCATCACCTTTGCATATAAAATTGGGTCTCCCATGTTTTGGATAAAACATGGGATCTGTTGTATCTACAACAAATGGTGGCTGGTTAGGATGAACTAGTTATCTCTATAAATAAGAATTTCCTTTCAATAAAAATTGTCACTAAACAAATATTTCAGCCTGAAATTTTAGAAAATGTTTATAAAAGAATGCAACCAACAAGAAGAGTTATCTAAAATATTGACGTATCCTCATCCATGATGAGTTAAATATGATGCAAATATGATAAGGAGGCATAAGAAATAATAAGGATCCCTTACCTTCAGGAAATCATAGGCATACAATTTGAATTGAACTCGAGAGAAAAACCTAGGGCTACTCTAGACATCCAAACACAGGTCACCTTGATTTATTAATTAGATTCTTTTTTTTGTTTTTTTAATAAAACCTATAAGAATTCATCAACATAATACCACTACCCCGATTTGGTAATCAGTGCCACTCACAAACCTATGATCATGGCAGGGCTGGCTTGTGATAACACCACCCTGTCCTTATGTACAACAATTTCCTTATAGGAACAGACAATAATTACAAGACACTACCATGGCTTGATATCCACATAATAGTAGCATTACTCACTGATGCTTTGCAAATCATGAATGAACCGACCTGTGATAGGATCTTCCATCTTTAAGTAGAGACCGAAATCCACCTCCCCAGTTTGATGGTGAAGATGTCATTCCACCAACCATCTATGAACCTAATGGTTTGGATTGTGATAATACCCCCCATCTTTCAATCCACAATCATTAATGAAAATAATTTTCAATGTGAATATGATAGGATCCAGAGTAGAAAATGATGACTAGGTTATAAATATATGTTGTATTGCACTGGGTAAGTATCAATGACTCCCTCCAGTGTCTATAACTGAATAGTGCTAGGACCAATATTTTCTGTAACAATGAAAGGTCCTAGCCAAAGGCATTGAAACTTGGTATATTCTTTATTATCCTTATGTTGTTTATCCCATCTCAATACCAAATCCCCTATTGAAAAGTATCTGTCAGAATAATATTTCTCATCGAACCATCATTTAACTAACTGTTGATGTTGATACATTTTGTTTTTGGATTTTTCTCTATCTTCTTCTAACTTAAGCAGAGTATCTATTTTCTATTGAAGCAAGGATGAATCATCTTCTTGAATATATTGGGATAGTTGTAATGAGGGTATAGTAATATTGGATGAAAGGATGGCTTCCTTGCCATAAACTAAACAGTAAGGAGAATTTCCAACGGCTACCTTCGAGGTAATCTAGTTTTCCCAAAGAGCATTGTAAAGTTGGGTGTGTGAATCTTTGTGATGAGAGGCCATTGTCTTCTTCAAACTGTTTATCAGTTTCTTGTTAGGAGATTCAGAAATCCCATTGCCTTGTGGATAATAATTGGCAGAAAACTTGAGTTTTATCCCTTTTTCAAGGGCATAGTGTGTGAGTTCAATGGACGTGAAATAATATGCATTGTCAAAAACTAGATATTTGGGGGCACCAAACCTAGTGACTATTTGACTTTCCAGGAAGGTTATCACTTGGTTTGTATTGCACTGTCTAAGGGGAACCGCATCCACCCATCTGGTAAAATAATTCGTGGCTTTCAGGATGTAATTGTGTTGCAGGGAAAAAATAGGGTTAATGGGACCGACAAAATCCAGTCCCCGTTGCTGAAATGGGAAATGGACTACTACTAGCTGTAAGGGGAAAGCAGGTTTTTTAACTTTTCCAGGACACTTCTAACAAGGCTCACATTTCCTAATGTAAGCATGGGAATATTTGAACAATGTAGGCCAGTAATATCTTGCCCTTATGATCTTGTGAGCTATATTCTCTCCTGATAAATTCCCACCTGCAGGTCCTACATGAAATTGGAAAAGGATATCATCAGTTTGATCCTTCTCTAAACGTCTGAGGAAAACCCCATCATAGTTCCTTCTAAACAAAATATCACCAATAAATTGATATGGAGCTTATTTTAACATTAAAGATCTACATTTTTTGGATTCAAGAGTTTCAAGCGAAAACCCATGATTTATAAAAAAATTAATATGATCATACCATTCAGACGTTGTAGTTTCAATGGTGTTAATAGAACCTGTGTGTATAGTTTCCACTTGCTCCCACTCAACTTGTTGAATTTCTGCCTCATTCGATTGAGCAGTAAGCAGACATAGACCTTTCCCTTTGACAATATTTGTTGGTGGAATATCCATCATATTCCTGCAATGTTGTCATCCAGTGAGCCCTCTTCTCACCCAGTTCTTCTGAATGAGGACATTTTGAATGGTCGCATAAGGGACAATCACCTTAGTCCGTGATTTTAATAGGTATGGTATATAGTGTTTTACTGATTTGTAGACTACATATGCATGTTTATCAACCTGAGAATAGTTAAGTTTGGATCCCTTGAATTTTGAACTCATGAAAGAGATGGGGATCTCAGCATCGTCACAATGTTTCTGTGTGAGGACATCTGCATAGGAAAAGTCAGTAGAAAAGGCGTATAGGATATGATCTTTGTTGAAGTGTGGAGACATCAAAGTAGGTGCTTCTTCAATGGATTTCCTAATTTCAAAAAAGGCATTTCTTTGTTCCTTAGACCATTTAAATTGTGCATATTTCTTAACTAGTTGTTGTAATGGCTTAACAACTTGAGAAAAATTTGGGACGAACCTACGAACAAAATTGATCTTACCCAAGAATTATTGCATGGATTTTCATGAACCAGGGAAGCCAATCTTTGAAATGGCTTCAGTGCGCTCCGGATCGATAACCATTCCTTTCTTAGAAACAATGAAACCTAAGAGCTTACCTTCTGTGATCGCAAATATAGACTTCTTGGGGTTGAGTGAAATCTCGTACCTTCTGCAGTGTTCAAATACATGTTTCAAAGCAAACAAATGTTTATGCCATTTTTTATACTAGATTGTAACATCATCTAAGTATACCATGATGAAATTGTGTATTAAACCCCTAAAATCTATATCCATAGCTCCCGCATTTATTAGCCCAAAAGGCATTCGCATGTAATTGAAGGTTCCCCAATGGATCCTGAAAGTTGTTTTTAACTGATCATCAGGGGAAAATAGCACTTGGTTATATCTTAAGAAGCTGTCAAGGAGTGAAAACATCTCAAACCCAACTACCTTCTGTAGAATCTGCTCCATGGGAGGAATAGGGTATCTATCTTTCTCGGGGGATTTGTTTAAGTTTCTGAAATCAACACAGAGCCTGATTTCCCCATTCTTATTTTGAATGGGTACCAAGTTAGCAATCCACTACGTATGTATGACATGGAATATTATTCGTGCTGTCAATAACTTATCAAGTTCTTTATTTACAGAGGGTTCCAAGTTGGAATGCATCTTCCTCAACTTCTGTTGGTAAGGTCTTACATCTTGTTTCATTGGGATATTATGATGCATGATACTGGTGTCAAAGGTTTTAAGTTCATCGTACGTCCATGAAAATATGTATTTGAACTCCTTTCTCAACTTGATAAAATCTCTCCTTTCTTCATCAGATCAATTAACTCCAAGATTAATCAAGTGAGGATTATGTTCAGTGCCCAAGTTGACAGGTTCATAGTTGAGAGATGAACTCTGGGTCTTGCAGTTGGTCATTTGTTTGAACTTGTATTGCAGGTCGTAAAATTTCTCTAAGTTGATGACTGATTTAGGGCTAATGTTGGAAAGATCAGACAAGGATTTATCATGTTCGGCTTCATCAATTTCCATACCTTGAAAGGTGTCTTGGGATGAGAGGAAGTCAAATATTTGTTGATAGTCGTCTACTTTCCAATTCGTCACATTGTCTGAAATGGAAGGCATGCACATCAAATCAATTGAAAACGTTTCTGGGGACAAACCTTCTGGTGGAATCAACCTAGATGCAGTATTGGCCAGAAGATCAACATCAAAATTCTGTGATCTGGGGACCGACTTGATGTTGAAAGATGAAAAAGAGTTATCAATATCCCTTATCAACTTTTGATAGTTAATTAAACGATGATACAGACAATGTATCTAATTCCTTACCTACTTGACGATGATCTCAGAATATTGAACACATTCAATTACCTTAGCACCCATATCAATGACTTTCCTGACTCCTTGGACCAATGCTTCATACTCAACTACATTATTGGTGCATTTGAACTCGAGTCTGCATGCAATCATAGTTTTGGTCCCTTTTGGATCTATTAGGACACAACCTGCACCAATTCCATATTTAGACCTGGAGCCATCAAAAAATAAATTCCATGCAATAGGTTCAATCCTGAAATTAGTATTTACATTATATACATTGTGTACAATGGTGCTAGAGAATGGTACAGACGTAATATGGGAAATTTGTGACTGGTTATGTACATTCTCGATCGGAGAAACATCAGCAGGAAAATATCTGAAGAATGTGTCGAACGTGAAGTGTTCAATGTGAGTGCCGAAGTAAGAGACAGATTCATTGGAGCCATCAAGGTCAGTAGTTGTTTGCTTCATAAATGGTTCCCTACTGATCTTAAGTTTATTGGGTTTTCCATTGAGGGGAATCCATAGATGAGACAAATCAGTGGAGAAGTAACCTTTCAATTTTTCAAACCAATCTCTACTTAGACACATTCCATAAGTTTATGGGATGTTAGCAACCACAATGTCTATTGTCTGGTGGATCCTGGGATTAGCAGACAATCTCAACAAAACATTCCTCAATCTTCCCACCACTTTAACTTTAGATCTGTCAAGATGGACAATTTGAATAGGGAAAGGTTCCCAAGTTGCATTTAATTTCTTACAGATAGAGAGAGGCATCACATTTGATGAGGCACCTAAATCTATCATGCAATTGTGCACATTCTTGTTGAGAATCTCAAATGTAAGCAAGAAAGGAGGTATCCCCTTACTTTTGGGCTTATGATTATTTGGTTTAATATAAGAGTCAAGGTTTTTATTTTGAGTTTCCCTTGGTTGTTTGATTATCATACTTTTAGGAAGATATTTTAAGAATATCAAATAATGAGATATTAGCTTTGACTCTTTTAAGATCTTCAACCAAATTGTACTCCGATTCAGGAATGACAATATCCTTTTGCGGGGCAGTTTTACCTTTAATAGGAACTGATGTTGTAGGTGGTGATTCCTAAGAGGTTTTCCCTTTGGATCTAGTGTTATCAAAATGTTGAAAATTTAAGACTGACTCATATTCTTCTTCTTATTCAGAAAATAAACTTACAGTATTGACCTGCCAGTATTCTTCTTCTTCTTCTTATGGTGGTTGTGAGTCTTGGTTCATTCGATCATCAGACGATTCAGGGGCATCTCGTGTTCCTGTGGCTAGAGATTTTAAAAGAGATAAAAAAATCGAGGTAAATCCTTCACTAGGATTGGGTGGTGTTGGATTTTGAGGAGGTTGATTAGGTCTCCTAAAAGGTGGTCTTGTAAACCCCCTGTTATTATTTTGATTTTCATTACTATTTTTCTTTAAATCAACCATCTCATTCGACATCTTTTGGAGAATCTTATTCATGTCAAACATGTTGAAAGGATCAGAATTTGTGGCAGTGGTTTTGGGAATGTTTTCAATTTTCCTGCAGGAGGTGGATTCCTACTTAGGTGATGTGTCAAGATTTTCTTTAAGGAAAAACATATCCTTCTCTACTTGGATGGCTTCAACAAAATCCTCCTGCATGGTTTCATTGTGAGCCCTTTTAAACCACAAAGCTGTTTGAGTTGGAAGACCCTTGATGTAATATGCCACTAACAATTCTTCAACAGGGAGAACGGTGGCAGGATTTTTTTTTTTTAAATATGAAAACCTCTGGTTGAAGTCCTTTACCCTTTCTTTCCCTTTGGTTTTCATAGAGGAAATCTCTATAACCAAATCTTATGGGTTCTTGTTGTCCCCAAATTTTTGAGTAAAGAGTGTTGCAAATACATCCCATGATGGGATAAATCTAGCTTTTAAGGAAAAATACCATGTGGAAGCTCTACCTTCAAAAGTATAAGGAAATAATCTGCAGACTACATCTTCGTATATCACATTTCTGAGTCTAATTGCTTGCATAAAGCTTTTAATGTGATCTTCTATAGGGATCTTATCATTAGGGTTATACTTTGGAAGCCACTTTTCAGGATTCTTAGGTAATCTATGTTGATCACCCAGGACAGATACGACATCTTGATCTAAGCAAGGTCTGTTGGGTCGTTCGTCACCCATTGGGATGTCTTCTTCGGATGACCTGGGAGATTCCAAATCTGATGATTTATCTGAGGAGGATGAAGAAGAAGGGGGAGAAGGTGGAAGTCCATCCATTGCGATGTTGCATTGAGGAGTACTTTATTCTTGAAATAATGAGTCAATATTTAATCCAAGGGTCTATGGAGGACTGGAAGAATTGTTACATTCTTCAGTGTTTCGGTCACCTGAATTGTGGTTATCTTGACTATTGGTCTGGGGATCATGTATCTGGAAATGCCCCTCAACAAACATCTATCGGATCCTGGAAACAGTATCGAAATTACCTTTTAGCAATTGCTCGACTGTAATGGGCCCTAAATTAGGTGATACAAGGATGTACCTACCCCCTGAAGTTCTTTGCTCGATGACAGGAGTGACAGGGATGGTATCTGAATCTTGTACTACTTGTTCAACAGATAAAGACTCCTATGTATAAATATAGGTGGAAATTGGTTCTATTGTTGGAAAAGGTTTTTTGGTATTCTATTTAGGCATGATTTACTTCCGGCCCTCCTTCTAGTGCCATTTTTTGAAGCCTTGGATGGGTAGGTTACTAGAATGGGTTCCAAGGCTCACAACAGAGGGGGAAAACCCAGACTGAAAGGCTTCAAAAGGTCCTATGCAAGGACAGTTCTATCCCCATCCTATTTGGAATAGTAATCTCCCACAGATATAAAGGCCTCCGCTGGCACTTATAATATTTTGATCCTAAAAGGATCTGTTTCCCAATGAAGGAAAACTGAATATGTGAAATATTGAAAAGAAAGTGAATCTAACTAAGAAGGAAATCTAATCTAAGTCTATAGTACTCTAAGAAGGTGTCTGGATTGTTCACAGATTATCTTGAGATAAAAATAGATAAGTTTTATATCAACTTAACATAAATGTGAAGATATCAATTACTTATCAATTTAAATCACTACTCAGATCAATTAAAATTAACCAACTATGAATTTAAATGTTTAGTACATTCAAGCTTAACCTGTAACTGGAATGCCAATTGAAAAAATTAAGATTAATTTTGATATTTTTTGTAAAATCACTTGCAAAAATAGATAAAGGTTTTAACTGAATAAATTCATTTAAACCATATAGATACATAGCTCATAAGTAAAGAAAAAATCAGAACTATAGATCAATGCACTAATAATTTGCAAAATGATTAGACAGCGACGTTAAACAATCTGAAATGGAAAAACCAATATTTGTCAAAGAAATTTGATCAGATAGACAAAAGATGATTCAAGAGAAAAACATAATTTTATTATAAAAGTCTGCAAGAAGTTACAAAACCTTGAATTAAACAGAGTGTCTCGAATCCCTTAAGATGATTTTTCTTCCAGAAATCCCCCCTAATACATGAGAAATCTACTCTTTAAATAATAATTACAAAAGAATGAATCCTCATGTAACTGGGATCATGAAATGCATATGAAACTAATGGCCAAGAAATTCTTGCCACCTAGTCCAAATCCGTAACAATTCATCTATCTTGGGATAATTTGTTTATTCAAACCCAAGTTTAGCATCACACTTAAAATTCTCCATTTCATTCTTAGCTAGCTTGTGCCAAATGCGAACAAAAATGTGGATATTTTCCTCAATAGCAATAGGTTGTCTAATTAATTGATCCACATATTCAATATTGATATGATCAAGGCATTGGATTTTCTCTTTTGCCTCATCACACCGACGTTCAACCTGTTCAATAATCAATTTTGGTGGACAATCATTTTCAATAAGATCCATGGTAGGGAAATGAAATATTTCCATAATTTTGTCCATAGGATACCATATCCTTCCACAAATAGCCTATGATTCATGAATGGTGTCTTCAATCATCTCGTTCAATCCAAGCACACAATACAGTCTTGACTTTCTTCAACTGAAAGCTACTAAAGATAGTGATACCTTCCAGTCTATCTTTCATATACCTTTGCCAGTCCAGAATATCATCATAGGCCTTGGAATCTTGTTTTCTTTTGGTTGTTTTCTCCTTGAGAGTGACAAACATTTTACCAAAAGCAACATGAGTCTCCATAAAGTCATTCAGAGTGTTAAACAATTCAATTAATAACTCATGATGTTCTTTCATTAGAGGAAATTTGGAGTCTAAAATGGGCCTTATAAGAAAACACGCCAAAAATAAGTTCTTGTGAGTTAGAATTAAAGAACCAATAGAATTCCAATAGAATGATTCAACCATAATGATTGAATTGACATATTTGTCATAAAAAAAACTACTTTTTTTGTTCGTGTTTGGGACATATCTCCCTGTGTTTTTACTCAAATTTCGATTGGTAGAGCTCGTTGGATGTGGAATTTGATTTTGCATCCAACGAGTACCCGCACTGCATACTTTTGACAGACCCCGCTACCCCAAAAACAAGAAATACCTGAAAAATGTGATGATGATGTCATCATCACATTTTTTCAGGTATTTCTTGTTTTTGGGGAAGCGACGTCCATCAAAAGTATGCAGTGTGCATACTCGTTGGATGCAGAATCAAATTCCACATCCAACGAGCTCTCCCAATACAAATTTGAGTAAAAACACAGGAAGGTATGTCGAAAATACGAACACAAAAAGTAGTTTTTTTCTTTTTTGCTCCAAAATTAATAAATATTATTTTATTGTTTTCCTTAGGAGGCCCATTTTAGACCCCAAAATTCCTCTAATGGATTAGTCTTTAAAATCTTGCTGTGAGAACTTAGAAAAGGCAGAGGAAGTTGCAATTGCAATTGCATCTTCACATTGTTTTTCAAGCAAAGCTACCCTTTGTGTAAAAGTCGCATTTACAGTCCATTCATTATGCAATTCATCCTGGAGAGAATTATTCTTCGGCTGTAACTCATTGAACCTGTCTTTAGATGCCCTTTTAATATCAACAACATAAGTGTTATGCTCCCTTTTAGTTCTGTCCAGCTCTTCTTCTAGCTTGCTTATTTCTTCCTTTCTCCTGTCAAGATCCATGTTCAATGTATTAACTGCATCAAGGTTTGCACCTGTAAATGCACCCAAAGCTGTAGTTGTATCAACTGCATCTACCTGGGGATCATCGGACAACTGACTCTAGATTATTTGATGGGTAGCAGGTGTTTCCAAACTGCCTTGATCTCTGCTCCTCTTCCTTCCTTCTCTAACCACTTCCTTGGATAACTTGTTGTAGAAATAATCCCCAAGAGGGACTACATTGTTTTCTTTAAACTAATGAGGGACTACATTCACTGTTGAAATGAATGAAGATGTTTGAGTGATGGTGGGAGTGGGTATAGGTATAGTGACATGGGAGGTAAGTGAAGGAGAAGAGATTTTTTGAATAATTGATGGTTGATAGGTTGAGGAGAAGATTAGGATGGAAGTTTCAAGAAATGGAATGCAATTGTTTACATCTGGAAGTGATGATGAGGTTAATAAAATCTGCTCAAGAATAGTTGATGATGAAAGGGTGAATGAGGGCAATTGCAGAGGAACTTTCAAAGATTGGGTCTCTAAAATAGTAGATGAAGGTATGGGATGTTCTACTGATATGGATTGGAGGGAAATGGGTGTAGTGGTCATAGTGTGATAGAGCTGAGATAATGAAGATGATGGGATTGCTCCAGCAAGAAAAGTTGAAAGAGTTTGGATAGATGAGAGGAGAAAAACTAAAGTTGAATAATTATAGACAAAAGTGGATTCTAGGATCCTTGGATTAGGGATAGAATCTTTCATTTCATGATTTTTGAACAAATATGTAGCTACTTGCAAATGCTCAGTTACTTCCTTCATCACAAGCAGAGGGAAATGCACTTCCTCATCAGTATCAGAATCAATAAAATCTATGGTAAGGGTTTGAGAAGCAGGAACCTGAATTTTCTATTTTTTTAAATGGATTAACTTTAGCTGTTGCTTGATCATCACAAACCTGGGTAACTGCATTAGTTACTTGATTGTCAGTGGTAGGCTTAGCAACTGCAGCTACCTGAGTGTCCAATACTAAAGTTATATTTTCTAACTTATGCTTTGATTGTTGGGAGATCTACATCATAGACTTCAATTATTGAGCAACAGCTACATGTGGAAGGTCTTCCATGGGGATTTTACCCTTGTTCCCATATGGATAAGTAATCATTGATGGAACCTTTGCTTCCTGAGCATGTTTCTCTTCTCTATATTTTCTTACCTTTTCCAGGATGTTCAGCTCCATTGCTCTGTAGACTAAAAACTTAGTTTTAAGCTCCTATTGATGTTGTATAATTTCGCTCTGTTCCTCTTTTCTCTTAGCCCTGGCCAAGACTTCAGAAAAGGTATTCACTCTATGGTAGATGGAGTCATTAGGAACTTCTTCATGAACATAACTATTGTTGACATGGTTTTGTTTGAAATGAGCATCAAGAAACACCTTAGGGTCATGTTTTCTTTTAAAAGAAACACCCAATTTCAAATAAACTATTTGTTCACTCAATACTACAACCCAATTTGAAGATGGGACGACTAATGGCCCAAGATCCAAAGGAAATTCAGGCAGGCCTTTCCTTTTAGGGCCAACAAGTTTCTTATAGACACCATCAGTCACAGTCTAGAAAGAGACCTATTCAATAACTAACTTGTTAGGAACTATATTGGGCAACATATGGATAGTATTGCTGCCCCAAATCCTGATGCAAGAAAAATATTCACAAACATACCAATCACCCATCATGGTGATCAAGTTTCTAGATTCTTCTAAAAAAGTAGGAGCTTCTTGTTTGAATATTGAGAAATAAATGCTGCCAAGGAAACGTTCATAGATTTCATAGAACATAGTTGCATAATTAGTATCCCATAGTGTTGAATAATAAATAGGTATCGGAGGGGACGGTAAAGTCCAATTCCATCCCAAATTGGGATATTGGAATTCGGTGTAGAACACATCAATGATAAAGGCCAAAAGGAAGAAATTTGGATTCTTCCTGGCAGTAGCTTTCTGATAATACTAGATAGTCGTTTTAAGCTCCAATGATAGGACAAACACCCACGGGAAAGACTCACCGGTTGTTAAAACATGATGGGCTACAGGATCCCATTCAACTTTGAAGACAAAATAGTTGGGAAGACCATAAAGCCTGCATAGCATGACCTCCAATAGGGAGTAAGGTTGTCTAAACCAAGTGATTGGGAATAGGTTTTCAACCCTCTGTGAGAATTTTCTACACTCATTCATCCAGGATTTTAGCATTACATTGAAATTATACCTAGTCTTAGAAGATTGGGAAAACTCAATGTTATGCGGTTGCACAGTCGGTTTAAGAGCATAGGCTCTGGTAAAAACCTCAAGAAAAAAAGTGGCTAACTGTGACCCTGCACTATCGTTAAAGTTATGGTCTTTGGGGTTTGCATTATCCATAATCCATTTGACCGTGTCGATGTAGGGAAGGATAGCGGGCCTGGTAGCAATGGCATGTAGCCCAGAATCCCTAATTTTCAGGTAAGCCAACTGGTCATTTTGAATATCTGAGAGGTCATCATTGTCAAAAATCGAGTAAACTCTGGGCCATTCGATTTGGTAAGTTTCAGTGATTCTACCACTGGTGTTTGAGAAAATGTCGAAGTTTAGGTCCTTCGTCAGCATGTCTTTATGGGTGTTCTTGCAATGAGTAATTTGTGCCATTTTGGAAAATTGAAAAACTTTGTTTCAGCGCATAAACAAGAAATCAATACCAATTTAAAAACAAAGCAACAATAAAAAATAAAACGTGGAAATGATATAAAAAACCAACCCAAAATTGACCGAAACTGTGAAAATGCTTTCTGGTAAAAATTGCAGTAAAAACGCACGTAGCAAGGCAATGTTTGACAGTAAAAATGGTAAAGAAAATACAAATAACACATCTATTCATAGATTTTCAGCGAGTTGAATTTAGGTCATAGGATCAAAAGAGTTAGACAGTCAGGATCAAATCTTGCAGGATCAGGTTGCGAGATTTGAGTTCTATTCACTTTTACACAATCCACAATCCACAAATACAGGAATACGAAATATTAAAATGTTAACTAACCTTTTTTGCAATATGCAATCCAAAAAGTGCAGGTCGCGGAAACACACAACATGAATCATAAATCAAACTACTTCCCGCAATCTGTAATCTGCAATTACGGGATGGAAAACTGCAATTATTAAGAATGTTTCCGCACCCGCAATCCACATTGCGGGATGCCAGTTGCGGAACAAAAAAATTGCAAACATAAATCCAAGCTCCCACAAACTGCATTACGGGTTGCAGGGAAGGCACAATTTTGGAAAAAATAGTTATTTTCGCAATCGACAAAAACAAACAAAAAGCATAAATTTTGAAAATGTTAACTAAATCAAATCATGTCAAAGACATAGGAACTCATGAAAACACCATGGAAAAACCCCAAAATGATAGAATAATTTAAGCATTACCTTTGCATATAAAATTGGAGCTCCCATGTTTTGGATAAAACATGGGATCTGTTGTATCTACAACAATACCTTACCTATTGTTTCAACACCATTTGAGCTTCCTTCTACTCCCTCATCCTCTCAAACTCTTTATGTAGTTTCACAACCAGATAGTTCTTCCATGCCCACAAATTCTTCCCAACCTATCACAGATGTCCCCACCTTCATCTTTTACCCCCTTCCTCTATTATTTCCACACCTTCCACTACCATCCCCTCCATCAGTATGCAGATACCTACCCTTGAAACTCATCATCTTGTCCCCATAATTACAATATCTGAGGGAACCATCTCAACAACTGAAGATATGGCTGACTTTGGTTAAGATGTTGTTGTCTCCTTGAGGAAATATGTTTGGAGCAGAAAAGAAAAGGCTCTGGTTAAAAAAGGATCCAAGAGATCCCAAGAAGGAACCTTCAAGCAAGGTTTAGTCCCAAACCAAATTATTCATAAGAGGGCCTCCACTGATGTCAAACAAGAAGCCCTAGAAACTGCGGCTACTATGGGAGCTTTCATTGGGGAAAACTTTGATTCAGTTTCCCAGTTGAATAAATAAGTGGAGAAAAAAGAGAAGGAATTGCAAAGGTCCAAACAAGGACCAAGCATAGGATAATGCACAACACCAGTGGGAACTAAAATACCTCATGGATGAATATGAAGGGAAGCTAAAGAAACTTCAAGAACAAAATGATCATCTCAAGTAGTAGCTTAAAAAATCAAAAGGGTTAAATGTTGAGCATACTAATAATATTTCCACCCTTGAGCACCAGCTTAAGGGCTTCCAACTTGCATCTATCACTTCTTCTTTTTCAAAATTTATAGAAGAAGAATTCAAACAACTGGGCTATAGGGTTCATGATGATTTGTATCAAATAATGGTCATCCTCTTTGAAGGGTTGAATGAAATGCAAAAGAAATATAATGCATTTGAGTGGCAATCTAACATTCTCTACGATCACAACAGAAGGAAAAATAAAGCAACAAGGGATTTTGATACCTTAGTTGACTAGCAAAGGTATATCAAATATAGACCTAACAATTTTCTAGTTTTGGACAAAGAAAAACTCAATAGGATCCATGTTTCAATTGAGACATGGGAGGATGTCTGTGACTTGGTAGAGTCCATCATCAGATATGGACAAGTGGCTTGTAAGAAAAGGTGGTTTTCTTTAGAAAACTTGCTTTCTTTTCTGGATATTCCATTATTTGATCCAATTGATGAGGCCATGCCTCCTAAGCTAAATATGGAAAAAATTGAAAGCAACTTTTCCAATGCCAACAAGCAGATCCAGGAAAAGAGTCAACTTCAGTTAGACGAAATCAAGGAATGGATTGAGGCACCTCTGACCTCACAGATGAAGATTGACCTTTTCCTCCAAGAATGGGGAAAGGTTAAGAAGAGAGAGAACGAATATATGATTTTAAAATCTCAACTACACTTGGAACATGCACAATATCGAGACATACATCATTTGTTGGATGCATTTTCCAAGTGGCAGTCTTCCCTTGGAAAATCCTAAATTGGATATTTTGTAATCCCACATCTTGGGAATATTTTTCTCTTTTGTAAATTATTGTAATAATTATTTAAATGGAAGGATGTTTCCCAAGAGAGGGGGGCTTGCAGATGTAATTCTAGGAGGACAATAGGAGAAAGGACTACCAAGGACATACAAAGAACGTTATATAATTTTGGAAAGATTGTAATTTGTTACAGTTTTAATAAAAGTTACACTATTTCTTATGTTATGTTTCTGGTTATTCATTAAATTTCTTTCATGGATTTTGGTCATTCTTCTATCTTTCAGACAGATTAATCATAGGTTGCTCATTTATTAAACATGATAACTTATGTATTGATGTTTCACTACAACCTTAATGTGTTGAATATGCTTTGAATAAATGTTTTTATTTAAATCATATACTATTTGTTGCAACTATTGAACAATCGCTTATGCCCATTACTGATTTTTTAATTGGTATTGTCTAATAGGACAATTTTGCACATATAACACTTTGAATAAAGCATTGCAATTTTCATTGTTTACTTTTATTTGAGGTTGAATTAAGGGAACAAACCTGATCTATATTTTTATATGTCAGGTAATTATTTCCTTTTCATAAATCATACATCACAACTTTTCTACTTTCAAATCATTCATAATTACTATCTTAGTTTTATTAGATAGCTTAGTCTAGTGTCCAGTTACTTCAAACCTTTTCTTGATCTTCCCTGGAGGAAGAAAAGATTCAGTTGAATATGAAAACCCTTGTTCCAAAGGTGGCCTTGTATCCATATGATTTAGTCATCCCAAACAGCTCGGGGATAGGATCATCTTTGTGTGGGATGGATTTGAATCCTTTCTAGTTGGACTATCTCCTTGTGTTAATTTCATGCAGATTATCCAGCAACCTACAAGCCCGTGCCATAAACAGCTCCTTGGACGAGTCTATTCTCATCAAAATAATACATAATATAGGAATTAGTCTTAGAAACAAGTCAATACCTTGAATCTTGCATGCCTCAATGGTAGGTTTCCTCACTTTCGACAGTAGGATTTCATCATTGGCTTTTGATTGAAATATTCCACCAATTATTCGACTGCAACTCATATATTCATATTCGGAGGACTGTACTGGAGTACCTTTGGAATCATTGACATTAATTGTGATTTCCCTCGCACTTGTTAACAGTATACTTCAATGACTGATAATAAGTTGTTTCTACCATATTCGACATCAGGAAGTTTGTTCCCATGGATAGAATCGTACTATTTCGGATTGGGATGAATACCTTGGGTATTTAGGTATTCACTTGAATATTTTCCTATCCCTAGGTTGCGATGGAGTTTTTTTTATTAATTCATATGTATTTTGTTGGTTATTCTCAAGTTTTAGTCAATATGACATAGATATTCAATGTATGTTCGGTATCTATGTCCAAATTTGATTCTTGTTTATCAGGGATCTACAGTCTGTTATTAGTAGCCATGATCTAGTCATTATACATGGATCTATAGTGTATTGGTCGAGATCCATGATTTGAGTGGGAAAAAGTATAACTCAGAGTATATGGTACTTTACAAAGCCTTCACTCATCACTCTTTTTCTTCTGCTTCCAAATCACATGTAGCAAAGTATTTCACCTATCACATCCCTCTAGATTCATACTTTAAAGGGAATTACATTCCACCTAAAAAATGTCACCTTTCCTAATTACCTAAAGTTTATATTTCAAATGCCTTTAAGGGGAATTTTTCTTTAGTAGAATCCCAATCCAAGGAACTCAGACGTACCTTGTCTCTTAACATAAGGTGTTATCCAAGCCTGAAACCTATTTCTAGTTGACATAAAGTTTTAGTGGAACTCTTTTCCTTTGGGAAAAGAGTGTCGGCCATTCCTAACACTAGTTTCTAGTGTGCAAAGAGTGTCAATGCTCATGAAAAGGAAAAAAAGAGAACTTTTGAGAACCTTTTAGAAGAAATTCCTCATGGAAGCTTATCCCAATCGATCAGATTAGGTGGCACTCAAACCCCTAAAATCTAGGGATGATCCCTCACCTTCCTCCCAAATAATATCAACTCATTTGATCTCCCTTTGTCCTATATAAGCAAGCTCATGCTCATGGATGAGGAGGGACCAGAAGAGCACCTTTATGCTGTTGGAATTACTCTAGGTGTGAGAGTAAAAGGGTTTGGATATTGAGTGAGAGGATTTTAGATATTGTGGATCAAAATATTGTGGAGAGAAGAACAACACTGAAGCATGGTTGTAATCTTTCCATCTATTTCATTAATACATTATGTTTTCCATTTCTTGTAAACTTTGTGTAATAATCATTGTTTATTATGTTTATCTTTGGTCATTGATATAGATTAGCTTGATTATCTTGTATGCTTCCATTTCTTTGTTGGATCTCATTTGTGCAGGTTATTCAAACATCAACTGAGCTAAAGATCTCCAGTGGAAGGGACAACCTTCAAAAGGAACATAAAAGTTTTATTACGATCAAGTGATATTCCCAAATATAGGGAAAGGATTCCATAGTTGTCTTTGCTTTTTTCTAGATCTATCCCATTTATACTAGAGAAACTATTCATGTCTACACCTACCGAGGATTTATGCTAATAGCCATGTTATTAAATCGTATTCATAAAAGTGATGGAGTGGGCATTCTAGGTAAATTTAGACGAATTTCATTATGCAATGTGATTTATAAAATGATAACTAAAGCCATAGCCAATAGGTAAAAATATCTCCTTCCTACGCTGATCTCGCCGAATCTATCAGGATTCATAGAGGACAAGAAAAATATTGGATGGGATAATTCTAGTGCATGAAGCTTAAAAATAACGAAGAAGTTGAGAATTCTCCTCAAGTTTGACCTCCCTAAATCATAAGCAAAGAAATTGTCAGTTCATGAGGGAAATGTTGAAGGCTTTTGTTTTTTGAGATGCGTGGGTGAGTTGAATCATGGTTCTGACTTCATTGGCATTCTTATTAATATTGTTGAATGGATCCCCAACCTGAAAGGCCATCTATAAGAATTATACAAAGGTATCCACTTTCCCCATTTATTTTCATTATGTTGGTAGAATGGTTGGGTAGGAAAATAAAGCAAATGATGGAAAGGTAGGAAATCATAGGCTTGATCTTACATCCTTTGGTGGAAAAATAGTCGCACCAACAATTCCTTAATGATACAATGTTAATGGGTCTCCCATTGGTTCAAGAAGCATGGGAAATTTAAAAAAAATTAAACAGGTTCTTTACTACCTTAGGACATGAATTTAATGAATATAAATACTAGATTTTCTTCTTCAACACTCCACTACTTACCAAACTTAATGTTATGTGCATTATGGGATTCTAAGAAAGTTCTCTTCCATCGAAATATTTAGGGCCCCTATAGATGACTCTATTATTAGGAAATTTTATAGGATGGATTTACTTGACTAGATGAAAAAAAAGTTGCCTAATTGGGTGTTGTGACCTCTCAATTTGGAAAGAAGATTTGTATTGGTAAAGTCAATCCTTCATCTGTTAGATTTTTATCATTTATTCAATATGATCTAGTATCTTATCTGAGAGAATAACATGTACAATAATAATCACAAGAGACAAGAAATACAAAGAATTTTCCTCGAGGAAACCATAAAGGAGAAAAACCTGCAACTTCCTCAAAGATAGAATGAGCACCAGCAGCAAAAAGTAAAACCCAAAAACATATAGATGATCTCCGACAAGTGATCTCTCTCTCTTGTGCCAGCACTTCCTCTCTCACTCATGTGCCCCAGTTGAGTGTGTGTGTACAACAAATAGAGAGGCTCACTCTCTATTTATAATGATTTTCGACTTGACAATTACTTACTAGGGCCGACTTCTCTAGGAGAGTCTAATAACCCTAGTGCCCCTCAACTCTGGGGACTCCCCCCCCCCGATCAATAAGGAGGGTTAACCTCAACTCAATTGTGGGGACTATTTCCTCGACTTACAATAAAGGGTTAAACTCAATGACTTTACATGACTTTATTATATTAATGACTCTCCTGATAGTAACATCGGAGTACAATGAAATACAAATGATTCTCCTAATAGGAACATCGGGATTACAATATAAGATATACAAGTGAATACATTTCGAAGTTAAAAATACATCAACACTCCCTATTAACTAGGAAGGTATTCTCTTGACACAATTCATCAACATAAGTATTCATCACTGGATAATCATCAAAGCTGGATCATCACAGGATCATGATCACACTTCTTTCCCTATCTTGATTAAATGGTGCTATCTCTCAATTCTACTTGTCACATGAAGTTCTACAGAGCCATCCCTTTTTCATGTTGGTTGTAGTCCTAGCCTCCATGTAGGTATTCATCTTCTTCAACACTTATATCTGACCATGGGAGGAACACATCCCACAACCATGTCAGAAATGCCCACCTAGCACTTACATATAACCATGGGAGGAACACATGCACCATCATGTCAGAAAGGCACACCCAACACTCACATATGACCATGGGAGGAACACATCCCGCAACCATGTTAGAAAGGCCCAACACTCACATCTAACCATGGGAGGAACACATCTCACAACCATGTCAGAAAGGCCCAACACTCATATCTGATCATGGGAGGGCCAACCTACCACCATGTCAGAATGGCTCAGCACTTACATCCTACCATGGGAGGAACACATCCCACAACCATGTCGGAAAGGCTCAGCACTTATATCTAACCATGGGAGGAACAAATCCTGCAACCATGTTGAAAAGGCTCAACACTTATATCTGACCATGGGAGAAACAAATCCCACAACCATGTCAGAAAGACTCAGCACTTATATCTGACCATGGGAGGAACACATCCTGCAACCATATCAAAAAGGCTATGCACTTACATCTAAACATGGGAGGAACACATCTTGCAACCATGTCAGAAAGTATCTACACTTATATATGACCATGGGAGGAACCAATCCTACCACCATGTCAGAAAGGCTCTTGGACTCATCGCTTCTCCTTGGAAGGAACCTTGATCTGGAGAACACCAAGCTTCTCCCTGAAGTACTCAAACTTCATTCTGACCATTTCTAGCATAGAACCACATCAAATATGATTACATCCAAGGATAACCTACAATTTTCTACAAGACTGATTACATCTGAGGACAACCTACAAGACCGTTTACGTCTGAGCAACCTACGAGCTTCGCCAGGATTTTATCCTCAGACAACCTGTCTCACTAGCTGTGCTAGAACTCCTTCTTTCGAGAGATATCAATATGGATCATAACCTAGAGCTTCATTGATCCTCTCTCAGCTATACTGAGTGCCATGCAGGACTCCATCCTGTCAAACCAAGAGATCACACCTGATCCCATACTGAAGCAACACCCTAAAGTGCTCCTCCTATCAATGGCACTGCCTGCCTAATCCGAATCCACATAAACCTCTGGGATGATATTCTGATTTGTATCATGCTCATCTTTACCCTTCAGGTACCTCACTGCATGCTATGCAACCAAGTGAGCATGTCAATAATATCTATGAACAAAACATCTGACAATCCATCATGGCATCAACTGTCTCTAATGAAGCATCACTCAATAGCTTCAAGTTCGATGCCATAGGTGTGTCCATGTCCTTGCAGTCCATCATCCTGAACCTCTTCAGGATCTCCTTTGCATACTTCCCTTGTCCCAGGGAGATTCCATATTCATTCTATCACACCTCATACCTAATTCCTTCATCTCAAACTCGACAGCAAGTCTCGTTCTTGCAACTTTAATGAGTTCCACTTTTTCTGTCATGAACAAGTCATCGACATATAACAGTAGCATCACTGGTCTTCCACCTTCAACCTTGAAGTAAAGGTTGGAATCTGCTTTACTCTCTGTAAATCCTAGAGCCATCAGTAAGTTGTCCATCCTGTCGTACCATGTCAAACCTCTGGATCTTCTACAGTCACTCCCTCTGAAGCGGAGCATAATGCTTCCTTTTCCTTTCATATTCTATGTATCGAAACATTCTGTACTAGAGTGACAAGTAGCTTCCTCTGCAACTAATATTCTATGTATCCATCTAGGGTCACTAGATACCAAGATCCTCTATCTTGAACCTTTTCAAAAGTTATTCTTGCACCCATCTGTGAGCTTGTCATCCTCTGTAGGCTTTCATCTTCAACCTTGTAGCAAAGGTTAATATCTTTATCACTCTAGGTGATATTCAAGCTCCTCATGTATGTGTTATCCTGTGGGGGCCTTTTGAGATTGTACAAGGCCTTCTTTAATTTGCACAAATGAGTCTTCCTGTCATGTGTCTTAAATTCCAGTGGCTACAAATGTCTCTTCATATTCTATGCCTTCTTTCCATGAGAAGCCTCATGCTACGAATCTTGCCTTGTATCCCACAATGTTTCCATCTACTGCATGTTGAATCTTGCAGATCCATATGGAAGGTACTACAAACTTCCCTTAGGGTCTCGATACCTCATCCTAGACATCATTCTTCTTGAATTGGTACTCTGCTTCCCTTTATTCTTGGCTACTTCTTCATAGCTGGAAGGTTCTGCATCAATAGTGTCACATAACTAGAGAGTGTCTTGTCATACTATTCTTCATTTTGGAATATTTCTTGAACCATCACTTGTTCTTCGGAACAAGTCTTGCCCTTCTTTTCTTGTAGGCGAGTGTATGTGATCTTTCCTATAAGTCAAATGCACTAGTTGTATAGTTAGAAACATTTCATAAGGAATATTCATAATGGCAAATTCTTATGCATCAAGATATGATCATGCAACTATTTATCCAATACAACATTCATCCATATCTCATGGAAACTTTCTAGATGCCTTTCATCTGTACCATGACATCATTGAGATTGTGCACTAATCCAATATGTCAGAAAAGAGGTTTCATTCTAGATAAGTAGCAATGGAGAGTTGTATAGCACCATGGTCTACTTACCCATCACATGCATATTAGTAGTATATTGTCATTAATGCAGACATTCTATAATGAAAAACACATCAACTGGATATAAACAAATGCATAATAAAAAAAAAATCATGGAAATGACAATTGAATACTTATATTTATTTGTTTCTTGGGTAGACTCCTTCTTGATCCTTTATCTTCGTCATCTTCTTCATTCCTAACAACATCATTTCTTATCCAAATACTAAGATGGATAAGAGGTTCTTCAAGAATTGAGTCCTTCATATTCCTTATCGCTTGAGGGATCTTCTTTGAATCGTGATAGCCTGATCTTTAGTTTCCCCCATATTCTCTTCTCTTATCATGATTTGAGATTCTTCTTGTGTGCACTCTTCCCAAATTTTTTTGAAGTTAATCACTTTCTTTTGGCACACATTCCTTGAATGAATGGATCCCATGATCCTGGGAGGCCATTCACAATGTTTTATTCTTCTTCGATTGCTTCATCATAGCATCGAACACTTCCTTTTGGTGTCTTCAAGTATGACACATTAAGGATGAGATGATATTCAATAGAATCTACAATGATTCTCTTGGCTATAGCCTTAGCCTGATCTCCCCTTGTCTCCTAGACCTTCCTTACTGAAATACTAATCCAAGCCAATTTCTTCAAAAGGATCATGGAGGTCCGATACTTCTCCTAATTTATATTCTTCCCTTCAAATAGCTTGGTTAAGGAATTGAAAATCTCTTTGGGTGTATTTAGGGAAGAAACTTGTGTTATAAGGTGATCCTTGATAGAATCAACAATAATCCTCTTGGCATTAACCAAGTTCTTCTTGTGTAAGGATTTTAGCCTCATCTCCCTCTGGAACTGGAACCTCTCCACTTATGTAGGTGTCCAATTCATTTTCTTCAAGAGCCAATGAAATCCTATAATTCCATGCTTGGAAGTTGTTAGCTTCACCAATATTTTCATCAAGCTATTGTGATTAGTCATCTTGAAATGAGAACCTCAACTGTAAATAGCAAAAGATTGTATCTTACTGATTTGAGGTGTTCGTCCTAGTTCCTAGATCTGGTTGATCTAGAGTTTTTCAGAGAAACCCTAATTTTCAAAACTTGGAATTTTAAAGTTCTTATTGTATAGAAATATAGGCCTCTTCAAGGCGATCTATCCAATGTACACTTTTTCTAAAAACAATGGAGGGAATCTCCCGGAACAGGAAGGCGTATTTTTCCAATTTCCTCTGCATAAATTCATGATATTTTTTCTGTGGTATCTCCAAAATTACTGCTCCTCTGTGTCTAAAATTTTGTACTGAGGTATTCTCATCTGTCCTCTTCCCAAAACCATGGGTTTAATAAGAATTGGTTTCACCAATTTGGACTTATGATATTTTTCCTATGGTGATTATTTCAGGACTGTTCAACATAACAAACTTGTACGGATTTCCACCTGTCCCTGTTTCATCATCAGGGTCTAAAAATTTTACCATAGAAGCTAAAGTCCATGCCTTATCTAAAAAATATTTCTAAATTTCATTTGGACCTTCGTAGCCCGAGATATAGCAATTCTCCCCAGGTGTCCTATTTAGTGATGAATCCTGGAAGAGGCTGAAACCCTGATTTGGAGGAATCATATCTCCCAAAATATCACAAAGTTGAGGCTGAAAGTTTTACAAAGGGAACATCATGGTTTTATATTCTTCCTATGAAAATTCCGGTCCCTATACTTCTTCTATCCTGAGTTATAGAGAATGTACCAAAACTACCCATTTTAGTATTTTAGGGTTTTTCAAGCCTGGGGTCAAACTAGGGTTTAACTTTCCCAGAGTTTTACTCAACCAAAAACTTAGAACTTGGTCTCTAAACTTCGATTTCAATGAGGAGAGTAAACCTACGCTCGGATCACTCAAAAATTCCTCTTCTGTAAAAAGACGTAATTTCCTGCAGCAAAAACTGAATATGCCACAATCAAATTCTGCTTCGACAAAAAGATGCGCCCTTCAATGGAGAGTTAGCCTAGCCTCATTTTGTTGATGGATTGTGGAGAGAGAACCAAAGTAAGAAGCCATAGATTTTACAGCTGCACAGTGTCTTGTTCTCAAGTTAGCTCTGATACCATGTTAGATTTTTATCATTTATTCAATATGATCTAGGATCTTATCTGAGAGAATAACATGCATAGCAATAATCCCAAGAGACAAGAGACATGTTGTAATCTCACGGATCACAGAGGGTTACCAGTAATACACATTAAAAGCACACAGACATAAAAAATACAAGAGATAAGAACATAGATGTAGAATAACAGATTATATTATATTAGAAGGGTCCATACACACAAAGAACTGAACCAAGTTTTCATCTAGCTCAGCAGCCTAATATATATGATTTACAAACAGTTACATATAACTAAGTGTCGGTTCGGTCAACCTACATGACCTTATGTGGCTGACCTAATCTATAATTAGTCAGCTTACTGACTAGCTCCTCCAACATCTCCCCCATGAACAAAACATTTCTTCGTCCCGAAGAAACAGGGGAGGTACTAAAAAATTCTTTGACTGTCTAAAGTAGTTATTTCTTGTTTGTATTTTATGGGTTGTGAAGTTGGATGGTTGGTTGTTTCTGTATACATACTTCAACGATTGCTTCTGCTATAACGACCAGTTGGTGTTGGAATTCTGTCCAACTTTGAAGTACTTTCTGGATGTCGATGGTCAATGTTGTAATGTTTGATAGCATCAACATATTCTCCTGAATTGAAAGGTTTGCTATCCTTTCCCTGTCAGGACCCATAAACTGGTCTTTCTCTTCAGCTGTCTCCAGAATCCTTTTCATCTATGGGCAGATGGTGTTTAATTTATCCAAGCTTGGGAGTGCCTATTGTACCCACTGGTGTGCTTGTCGCTCGAGCCTCTGCAGTTTGGCTGTCTCTCGCACGATTTGATCTTGGATAGTGCTTTTCAATGCTTCTTTTGTTCTCTTTCTCTTTTCCAGTGCTTGAATTTGTTGTCGAGTATGTCGGGTCTGCTAGAAAACTTGCCCATAATAAGCTGGCCAGTCCCGTAGTACCCCTTTTGTTATGACAGACTCTTCCATGTGATCTTGAAGCACTTTGTAAGCTTCTGAGAAGGTTGTGTCCTGCTGCGTTAGTAATCTAATTGTTTCTTCTTTTTGTTCTTCTCTTGTGTTTTACATCTGTACATGTAGGGTTGACACCATGCCTTCAGACAACTTATATTCCTTTTCCATGGGCTTGTCGGTGTCATCCTCCATCGGTCCTGGTACCATAGATTGTGCTAGGTGTAGAAAGGAGCAATTCAATGAAGTCGACTGGAATGAAGACCGACTTAGTCGATCAGACGACTAAGTCGATGGGCCGACTAGTAGATCAGCCGACTAAGTCGATGGACCGACTAGTCGACCAGCTGACTAAGTCGGTCGGCCGACTAACTAGAAAGATTAGTCGGCTAACTAACAGTCATGTCGGTTCACTGAACCGATAGGTAGTTATTTTGTAACTGTTTGGAACTTGTATGTATTAGGCTGTTGAGCCAAGAAAGAACTCAGTTCAGTTTTGTGCCTTGTATGAACTCATTACATTAATATAATCTATTTTCCTATCTGTTCTTGTCTCTTGTATCTGATTTATAGTTATGTTTTAGTATGTATTATTGGTAACCTTATGTGATCTATGAGATTACAGCATTGGTTCCGTTGCCGGTAGTACATGTCTAAAATATATGCTCACATATGATACCAGAGCAGGAGATCAAGGACTGGTGGGACCGTAAAGTTGCGAACTACTTGCAAAATTACGCAAGACGAAACAGATTAACAATCGCTGAAGCCAAGGCAAGATTTTTCACAGAGACACATGAAAAATTCGTCGCGTCTGTGCCACAACTGTTGAAGCAGCTTCTGGATGAGAAGACCGGACGCGACTAAAGAACAGCAGTTGCTAGATAAACTATTCCAAGGGGGATGCACAAATCTGTCAGAGTGGTTTGAGAAAATCGCCGACGACTTCTGTGAGGAGAAAGCGGTTGACGACAGGACGTCAGTGGAAACTGTCAAAGCGAAATTATACACAGATTTCACCGAACAATTCTTGTGCACCTTGCTGACATTGCTGTTCAAATTCTTGATAGAGAACGGAGCAGGCCACATTATCGAACCTAGACCACCACTGTGCGAACAACCACCAAACATCAACTGGGCGGAGAAGCAGAAGAAGTGGGAGAAATTTATTGCAGAAAGGGAGTGGGAATACTTCCTGAGCAAGTGATTCAAACTATCCGAGCTTTCTAAAAAGCATCAGGTAGGCTATGGGGGGGTAGCTGGTCTTGTGTCGGAGATAGAGTATAGTGGATCCTAGTCGACTTTAGGAGGATAGATGTCACCAGTGATGAAAAGTCAACCGTAGAAGACTTGAAGAGAATAGTACTGTATGGAAGTATGTCGGACATTCAGAAACAAGAAAGGGACGAGAGAAAGCAGAGAAGGGAAGCAAGACGCGAAAGAGCCGACGGGCTGCGTAGAGAACAAAACCCTAAGGCGACCGACCGTGAAGAGAATCCGTCAGAGTCGGGTCATGACCGACAAAAAGAGGGCGTCGAAGAAGAGGTGTCCCCTACGGAGGAAGAAGTATGGATAGAGCAGCCAGAAGCTCTCCAATTAACAGCTCCTGGGGAAGGTACGACCCTTTTTCCACTAAATTCACATACCAGAATACAGACTATTGTCGAAGACGACCTCCGACTAAGAGCTGGTGACTATAGTATCTGGAGTCAACTAGGCGACGATACGTACATAGGACGACATCTTGTCATACGCCGACCATTCGAAGGGAACTGGGTGACGATTCAAGCGGCACAATCCCTCCGAAGTATCCACTTTCTCTTATCGACACCCCCCCCCCCCTGTCAAGTACATCTTTTGAAGGAATAGAACATGCAGACATGTGCACACAAAATTTCAGTGGACCATCGACAGTAGAAAACCACAACAACCCACTGTACGTCGAAGACGAATCGACCACCGATGGAGGTACCAGTTCGGTCGACCAAAATTCCGCAGGAGCGACTTCATCAACAGTCCCACCACTTTCCCCACCACCCACACCTCTGACCCCGCCCACTTATGAGAGCAGTGAAAGTGACTCAGACATGGGTCACGGAACAGCTCACATTCCTCTCTATGAGGGGGATGAAGACCCCAGATGACGTTGGTTCGTCTGTGAGTCCATCTGGGATGCAAACCAGGTGAAGGATGAAGACCGACAGATGGCTCAGTTCACAGGAGCACTACAGAAATGGGCCCTGACCTGGTACATGACCTTTTCGGAAAGCCAACCCAGAGCATCGAAAGCTGAGATTAAAGCACAGTTCTTATCCTTTTTCAAGACCCCAGACGCTAAGCACCTGGCCGCCAAAAAGCTCAAGACAACGCAGCAAAAGGCAGGGGAGACCATCCGCGATTATGACAAATGCTGGAAGGACCTATTGAGTCAATTAGATTATGTTATTGATGCGCAACTACTAATTCAATGGTTCCTTGCAGGGTTATCACAAAAAGTTCACCGACACATCAGTATGGAAACATTCAAGACATATGAAGATGCGCTGACCAAAGCTCTGCAGGTGGAAATGGACGAAGATATGCCTGCCTATCCAACGGACCACAGGATAGAAGAACAGCTGGAAAGTGTGTAGAAGTCCTTGAAAGAACTGTCCCTCAAAAATCAATAAATCTGGTGTACTAAATGTTCGACGGCCGGACACTCGAAAGATAATTGTTGATAGGAATACAACCGACAAGACGTCCAATTTGTGCAAACTAAAGTATTTTGCGACATTTTCCAGGAGACCGGGGATCATTCTACGAAAGAATGTGCGTTTAACATGAAGAACGCAAAAGCTTCCTGGTGCGCCATCTGTGAGACGAAAAGTCACAATATGGCCGACTGTCAATTTAACCTGAAAAATAGACAGAATTATCAGGCGGTCTACTAGATGAATGCAGTGGCCCAAAGCAATGAGCAAAATAATACCAATGACCAGAACGGGAAACGATACGAAGGCCGACGATATGAACGCCGGTATGACAATCGACGACAAGGGTTTGGAGGAAGAGGTCGATTCGTCGGGAATCACGACATACGACCGCGTCGATCTACCCAGTGCTTCATTTGCTATAAAGAAGGGCACAAATGTGCAGATTGTTCGTACAAGGACAGAACTGAGCTTAAATTCTATACGCATTGTGGGGTAGGCGATCACTCTCTGGAGGATTGTCCTACCATGTTAGAAAAAATCAATAATAAGAAAAATGTTAATGTCTTGTCTTGTGTACAAAAGCATGATGTATTAACTACTAAAAATATGCATATTGTCACTCGCCAAGGCACGGAAACAGGGCCTGATAACCCCCAAATTAGTAAAATTAACAACACAAATGGTTATCCGGATCCTCTGAAGGAAAAACAAACCTACCAAGAACCCACCCACATTTTTCAATACATTGCACAGCAAGAAGACATTATTACCATTCGACTTAGCATGACACAGCAATTAACTCATCTCATCCAAACCGACAAGTCCGTAGCCCAGTTCATTGATTTATTACACGAAATAAAAAACACTAACTTTGGAAAACAAACTAAGAACATTTGTAGCCTAAATAAAAAATACAAAAATGATGTCAACCCACTTGTCGACCTGGAAATCGAATATTATCACGTCCGACAAGTGGTACTCGATTTCGGTCTCAGGTAAATATCATGACCAGGGATACATGGGAAAAGATGGGCCGACCTCGACTCTATGAGTCAGGCATTTACCTAAAGCTTGCCGACCAAGGTCTCATTGATCCCATTGGGGTTTGGAAATATGTCGACACAACCATCAAAGGAATATCGACTAAGGTTGATTTTGAAATCATCGACCCAAAAGAAGGATCCAACTCCTTCCTAGCGCTAGTTGGTCGACCTTGGGGACAAAAGATGAAAGCCTCCACATCCTTAGACAAAGAACGAATTAAGTTAAAAGGAAATGGTCAAAAATTCATTGTACCCATTAATCCTTCCCAAGGAGCACTTGGACTGAACCGATTGATGAGGAAGTCAATGTCAGACAGCTTTACCAGATCCATAACAATACAGACTATACCGAGCCAAACATCTATGGGGAGCTTCACTTAGGAAACCAAGACTCAATTGGTTACAATTCAGATGCTGAATTATATGACTGGGAGATGGAAAATTATGAAACACAAGCAAGAGGGTGCTGGACAATACAAAAAGTACAGAAAAAACCCACCCGACAGTGCTTCACTATATCAATTATACCCAAAGTCTTTGAAAACAAAATCAGGGAACGACCTACATTGCAGCCAACCCACTTACATAATACCCAACTACCTAGGTATAAGGAAAGAGAATCCCCAATAATGCATCTTGAACAATTATCTAAAAATATTGGAGAACATGGCAGACTTCAAAGCTTAGTGGAAACATTTACAGGTCAAGCAGCTAGATGGTGGAACACCCATCAGACAAAATTGCAGACCTGGACAATTGCTTCAACTTTATTTGTCGAATGATTTGGTGGGAAAAAGTTAACCCAGGACACTCAAATCCCTATCTTTGTCCAAGGCCAAGACCCAGAAGCACACATCAAGCTTTGTGAAAAGGAGTGGAGATGGCTTGGACACAAAGATGAGCGAGCTTGGCCACATTTGTTCCCTTCAACCCTAGCCAACTTGCCTAATAAATGGTATAAGATGGAGGAAGCTAGAGGAGAAACCTTCTTTTGGCATGAACTTAAAGAAAATTTTATTAAGGAATTCCATTTCATACCTCAAAACGAAAAGCTGGTCGGGACAACACACCAAATCAAACAGTTTCTTCAACCGACATAAAACCAACCCGTCCAAGACCACTGACCAATAAAGGATTGTAACAAGATACAAGCTGAATCAAAATCGCAGTCGACACGTTTACACTTAGAAAATGAGCACACAGAAGGTAAGAGCTTTAGATGGAATCCCGACCACATTGAAACAACCAAACCACTCTACTCAATCCTCAAATTCGAGACCACCGACAAACCCGAATTAGACAGAATGACTGCTGCCGATTTTGAGGCTACATTCTCACAATTCAAAGAAGGCAGTCGACCGATCAATGAAGCTAAAGCACCGGAGTGGCTGGATGCCAAAGTGAAAAATAAGGAGGTTGACATTTCAAACGACGACCGTCCAAAAATAGCTACGATTGGGGACTACTGGAACGAACACCAAACCACTGAAATCATAAACTTACTTAGAGAATTCCAAGATGTCTTTTCAAGGGATTACAAAGACTTAAAAGGGTTAGTACATGAAATGGGAGAAATGAAAATAGATACTAAACCTGATGTCTAACCTGTCAAGAAACGACCTTACAAACTAGCTCATAAGTATAAGGAGATAGTTAAGAAGGAAATAGACAACATGTTAGCAGCAGGGATCATTTACCCTATCAACCACTCAAAATGGGCAAGTCCCATGGTCGTACAGCCCAAGAAATATGACCCGACCAGGTTAAGAATTTGTGTCGACTTTAGGGAGCTCAACAAAGTCACACTCACAGATCCATTCCCCACCCCCTATGCTGATGAAATTCTGAATGAAGTTGCAGGCCATGAATGTTATTCATTTACAGATGGATTTTCAAGATATAATCAAGTACCCATAGCAAAAGAGGATCAAAAGAAAACAACATTTGTATGTGAATTTGGGTCCTTTTCCTATAGGGTTATGCCTTTTGGGTTGAAGAATGCACCTGCAGTATTCTCACGAATTGTTGTCAAAACATTCCAAGAGTATATCTATAAGACCATGGCCGTATACTTCAATGACTGGACCATATATTCCACTCTAAAGGATCACTGCACATGGCTCTGACTTATGCTGGAGAGATGTCGACAGATACAACTCTCCCTAAATATTAAGAAATGCACTTTTATGACTCCCATAGGCATAATCTTAGGACATATTGTCTGCAAAGACGGTATAAAGGTCGACTTTGCCAAAATAAAAATCATCCTCGACCTAAAACCCCCAATAAACCCTAAACAGGTTCGGGTGTTATTGGGCCATACAGGATACTATAGGAAATTCATCAGACACTATTCAGATATGAATTACCCTCTAGAGGAACTGCTAAAAGAAGATTAAGAATTTATATGGACAGAAGAATGCCAAATATCCTTCGACAAATTGAAAAGAAAACTGGTCGAAGCTCCCATACTTAAATTTCCAAACTGGTCGACTAAATTTCATGTGCATATTGATGCATCAGGCATTGCAATTGGATCCATCCTTACTCAACCAGGGGATGATGGGATGGATTACCCTATCGTATACAGCAGTCGAAAATTAAATAAAGCTGAAAGGAATTACTCGACCACCGAACGAGAATCCCTAGGTATGGTTTTTGCTCTCCAGAATTATCGACATTACCTATTGGCCAACCATTTCATATTTTATACCGACCATCAAGCTTTGAAGTACCTCATTAATAAACCCCTTCATCATGGAAGAATCTGTCTATGGCTACTTCTTTTTCAAGAATTTGAGTTTGAAGTAGTGGTCCGACCAGGAAAGCTAAATGTCGGACCCGACCACCTATCACGTATCGACACAGGGGAGGAACCGACCGGAATCGACGACAACTTGCCGGATGCACATCTATTTCGCATAGAAGCAGTACCTGAAGAACTAGAGAAAATAGCTCAGTTCTTAGAGATAGGCCAGGCACCCGAAGGTCTGAACACCAAGAAGAAACAAATCTTAGCTATGAAGGCTGCACCCTACAGCCTCATCAATGGATTTTTGTACAAAATAGGGTTAGACGACATTCTCAGACATTGTGTACTCGACCATGAGAGAGAACAGATCATGCATGAAGCACACTATGGACCTATAGGAGGACATTTTCAAGCGGATACAACTGCAAGAAAAATCCAACAGTCGGGCTTATGGTGGCCGACCATCCACAAGGATTGCAAAAACTTTGTTAGTCGATGCGATAGATGTCAACGACTTGGTCGACCTCTGCCGAGCACAGAAATGCCCTTGATATCTGTAAACCCTAGTCTCACATTCAAACTTTGGGCTATAAAATTCATAGGACCTTTTCCTATCCCAGCCAAACAATCAGGTGTAAGGTATATTATCACGGTAGTGGAATATGTCACCAAATGGGCAGAAGCTGAACCTGTCGAGACATGTTCAAGTGAGGTAGCTGCTAAGTTTATCTATGAAAACATTATCACTAGATTTGGATGCCCCCTCACATTGATTAGCAACCAAGGATCACACTTTATCAACAAAACCATCAAAAATTTGACCGACCAGTTTCACATCGACCACCGACAAAGCACTGCATATCATCCTCAGTCGAACGATGCGATTGAAGCTTTTAACAAAACATTGACCAAAGGGTTAACCAAAATATGAAACACCGACAAATATGATTGGGATGAGAAAATCCCTGCGGTTCTCTAGGCATATAGGACAACATATAAATGGTCGACCGATCAAACCCCCTTTCGACTAGTCTACGGGCAGGAAGCAGTCGTTCCCCTGCATTTCCGACAGCAGACACCTATTATTGCACAGATACTACATGTCTATGTTGAACAGGCACAAAAGGACCGACTATTTCAACTCAGTAAGATAGAAGAACATAGAATCATGTCCATTCAGCATCAGGAAATTCACAAACAACAATAGAAATCCTGGCACGACCGTAACATGAAAAACAAAAACCTCTCGGTCAGCGACCTTGCTTTACTTTATAATAGTCGAGTCAAGGGAAAACCCAAGAAATTACACACATAATGGATGGGACCTTACGTTGTCGAAGAAATAAATCCCAACGGTTCAGTCCGACTAAAAACGTTACAGGTTCTAGTATTTCGGAAGCTCATTAATGGCGCCTGACTCAAACGTTTAAAAAAAAAAAAATCAAATAACGAACTTAACCATCAATCCAACACCCATAAAAATATAGAAATATTTCAAAACAAAATCATACATTCGACACAACTAGCCATGACAGCAACTCACTACTTCGACAACCTACATCACCACCATTGACCATCTTCATCGACCAGTCAGGCCGACCATTTTCACCCACGACACCGACCATCGACTTCGAAAGTCCCATCACGCATTGATGGCCTCGAGCGCCAAAATAGATCCTCCATTAAATCGCACTCAAGTATTGCAGCTGGACTGTCAAGTCCACCATTAATACACCCATTTCGACACTCAACCCCACCCTCGCCTATAAATAATGGACCGTCGAAGGTTCATTCACCACACCCATTTCCTTCAGAGCAACCATAATCTCAGTTGACCAAAGTACAAGAACCTTGTCAAAACCCCGACCAGTCCAACACAATGGCACCCAAACTAACCAGAGCAGTGGCCAAGGCAAAGGAGCTACAAGCAGAGGACACCCCCTTGCTCAACCGCTTAAAGAACATCAAAAACGCGAAGGTACAGGAGGGCCCATTCCAGAAACTATGGAAAGAGATCCAAGAGTGGGCCTATGTCGACAACAAAATGACCCAAGCCATTGAGAAAATTCGGAGGAGCGGCATCTTCAACTACCCTAACGCACCACTGATGGCAAGCTTCTGTGGGACAAAGGAAGCAGCTATTAAATTTATTATCAATCGCTACCATAACAGTCGATTCTACTTCGACCATCCAATTGATATCACCGGGGATGTTATCTCCAAGCTTACAGGTCTGTCCAACCAAGGCAGCCCTGTACCTATTGGGATCAAAGACGGGTTAGTCCAAGAACTTACGAGCTCACCGTCGGGCAAGAATTCCAAAGGACTGATGATCGGCCAGATTGTGACAAGGACGCCACAGATCGTGGCTAAAATCATAGCAATCACCCTTACCTTGGCAGGTTGGGGCAGCGACCTTAAACTGGAGATGTTGGAAGCGGTTGACACAATCATGACCGACAGTCGGATCTACCGATGGGGAGATTATGTTGCCGACATGATCAAAACCATCTGTGAACGCTATCAGGAGACGGGAGGTATGATCAAATTCCTCTCTCTCATTCTCTGTATTTTTATGTACCATATTTGCCCGGAAGGTAGTCCAGTCTTCCGAGAGCCGACCAAGTTCCAAATGCACCGATTTAAGCCCTTTTCACAAAAAGGCACCTTACATGAGCTGGCATAGGGAAAAGTCTTCCTGGAAAACTGGTTCCAGCAGTTGAAGGTTCGCACGACGAGGTGGAGGGTGCCCCAGAACATCCGACGAAACCTCCTTGTTGAGTCTCATATCCAATTAGAACTTGACCATACATCAGTATGGTACATGCGAGGTCAGGACCCCAAAGCACAGGACCTCGACTACTACCCAATAGTCGAGCAGATTTTCTGAGAGTTGACCAGACAAGCACAGACAAAGATACCAATTCCAGAGGCTTCCAAACAGGTCGAATTCTCCATCATAGAGCCACTCACCAACCAGGAAAAAGAAGAGGACTACGAGCTAAACTTATACATCAGCACATTTATGTCAGAAGACACCCCGACCGTTCCCACTAGTCGGGTACACATCACTGTCAAACCTCCGACTGTGAAAGTAGTCGACCCCCAGCCGACAGAACAACAACAACCAACAGTACCACCACGGCAACAGAGAACTCCTCTGGCTCCAGGAATCATCAACCCCACTCAAGTACAGACAGGTGAAGTCAATGGCAATGACCCAGAATATGCTTTATCTAAAAGCATCATCAAGAAGCTGGCTAAGGAGATAGCTGTCGCAAGGAAAAAAATCAAAGCCCAAAAACTCCAACAAGGTAGGGGTAAGCGCAAGCTTATTCTGGTCGACTCGTCCGATGATGAGGAGGAACTAGTAGTCGCAGCCGTCGACATTATCGAGGATGTCCATGCAAATAAAGTGTCAGTTGAAGTTCAGTTTCAACGGTACCTGGACGCAGGAGCTCCAGAGGGTTGGCCAAAGAAAGCAAAAACAGCACCGACACCTGAAAATGTGGTTGACCTTGTGTCGACCCCTCCCCCTCCATCCCCGACGACCATAGTCGAGGAACAAGCAGAAGTACAGCAGGCAAACAGTCCCCCTGAGGAATATCAACGAGCCATTCCGGAGGCACTCAGAGCTAGGGTCGACCAGGACGCTGAGCTTAAAGCTTTCTTCGTGACACTTCCTGGACTGTTTAAGTCGGCCCAGAAAATACAAACACAAGCTCCTCTCTATGCAAGCAAAAATCCATATGCAACTGTTACAATGACATTCACCCACGACCAACAGGGTGACGTAATAGGATCATCAAAATCTGTCACAGGGCCAATCAACACCGATGTCCAGGATGACCTACCCACTACACCTTCGGAAGCAGGTATCTCTTCCGACCAAAGTTCACAACACACTCCAGGAAAACCTTCGACCCGTGTCCATACCCCTACTCCATCCCCCACACCACCATCTTCACAACCCCCTTCACCACCACCACCACCATCAAAATCCCCACCACCAGAAGTACAGCCAAACCCATTACCACCACCGTTATCTTCACAACCGGAAGTGGTCATACCACCTCCTCAAAAAGAAACACCCCCAACTTCTATACCGCCTAACCAACCAGAAAAACCCTCATCCTCCATTTCACCAACCACAGACCCAACCTCCACTGTTGCTGATACCCAAGAGCAACAGGAAGACAAACAGAAGCAAAAGAAAGACCAGCATAGAACATCCGGTCTTCGGATTAGCCTAAGGGATGCAAGTTCCTTAGACGACACAGAGGTCGGCCAACTCCTTAAAACTGTGGCCAAAGAGTCAAAGAAACGGACAGATCGAAAAAATAAAGAGCTTATAGCAAAGAATGGAGAAGAAGTCGAGTTTCTTGGCAGATGCAGAGCTCTAGTCCAGACCGTGGTACTAGGCCCTCTCGACGTCGACACAGATCGACCACTTGAACGAGCATATCAGCTCTTCAAGACGGTGGTATCGACCGTTCAGACCCAGATGCAAGAGACTATGGAAGGACAAAAGGAGGAGACTGTTCGACTGCTCCTGGCCCAACACACTGCATTATCGGAGGCATACAAGGTTTTACAGGATCATATGGAAGAATCAAATGTCACTAAGGAAGTATTACGAGACTGGCCTAATCACTATGGGCAGGTCTACCAGTAGACAAGGCAGGCGCGACAGGGCATTCAGGATTTGGAGGGCCAGAAGTCGACAGAGGCATAACTGAGGCACACCATTGAAGAACAAATTGTGATGGAGACCACTAAACTGTAGAAGCTAGAGTGAGAGGCACATCAATGGGTTCAACAGGCCCTTACCAACCTATATAAAGTCGACCTCCTCTGCCCACAGATGAAATGACTCATCAATGCCGTAGAAGAGCAAAACCAACTGTTGGGCCCCAACATGGAAAATATAGCAGAAATTCCCATGTCCGAAAATATGTCGATCCTTTCAAGTCTCACTACCTTAACGATCGATATCCAGAAGGCATTGCAGAGTTGGACCGACTTCCAGCATCATCTTACCATCACAGCTCCAGCTATCATCGAAGTCTGCGTCCAGAGGAGACCGACCATCTGCCTGCACAGTCCACAGCATGAGCAAGTCTGAATAGTTCAACAAGCGTTCAATTTTTGACCTCCCTGTTTCTTCGGGATGAAGAAACATTTTGTTCATGGGGGAGATGTAGAAAGGAGCAAGTCGACGAAGTCGACTGGAACGAAGACCGACTTAGTCGATCAGCCGACTAAGTCGATGGGCCGACTAGTAGATCAGCCAACTAAGTCGATGGGCTGACTAGTCGTCCAGCCGACTAAGTCGGTCGGCCGACTAACTAGAAAGATTAGTCGGCTAACTAACAGTCGTGTTGGTTCACCGAACCGACAGGTAGTTATTTTGTAACTATTTGTAACTTGTATATATTAGGCTGTTGAGCCAAGAAAGAACTCAGTTCAGTTCTGTGCCTTGTATGAACTCATTACATTAATATAATCTGTTTTCCTAGCTGTTCTTGTCTCTTGTATCTAATTTATAGTTATGTTTTAGTATGTATTATTGGTAACCTTATGTGATCTGTGAGATTAAAACACTAGGTTTCTTCATTTTAAGAGGAACTCGACTTGTTCCTTCTCAATATCGTCGAGCTCCTTGCATCTAGTCTGGCTTCTTGTTTTTTCTTCGATGGCTAAAGTTTCTAAGATTTGTCCCAACTCTCCGTCTTTTAGCTTTGTTGTGTCAACTGCAGTGTTCGACCCAAGTTGGCTAATGTAGACCATTGCCGCTTGTGACTCTTTTTGGTGATCCTTCTTCTTCTTGTCTCTCTTCCTCTTATGCTTATGTTGTTCTGCTTGTTGTTGTTCTTGTGCATCTGTAAGGGTTAGAATTCCCTATGGTTGATTTTCTGGTAGTGGATTGTCTAGTTGCTGGTCTACAATGGTCAGCGGTACTTTTGTTTGGGTCTCTGGGATGAGTTCTGTAGTTGGTTGTGTATCTGGGGGATTTTTTGCAGAGGGTTTAGATACAGACCTTTCTGGTATTAATGGTTCAGGTAAAGGTGGTTTAGGTGTAGATGGTTCGGTTGCAGGTTCTGGGTTGGGAAGTGGTGGTGGTGATGGTGAATGGTCGGCTGTGATTGGTGTGGTAGAGATGTGGTCAGGTGTCAGGTCCTCGACTTGTGGGGGTGAATCCTCTAGGATGTCGGAGAACAATTTTTTGATTTCTTGGTTGATTTCTTCCAGGTTCTCTTCTTCCCCATCTCTTGTTTGTTCATTGGCTAGTGGAGGGGGTGCGATGTTGGTTTGGGTAAAGGAGGAGGTTCGACTTGCGACAACTTGAGTTGTCTTGTCAAGGTTCCTCACAAATGTGGATTTTTAAATTCCCATAGACCTCATCTTTTGGGGTATTTAGCCAAGTTGTGGAGGAACGAGTTGTCTTGATCCACAAGCTTCGAACAGAGGACACTTGGTGGTGATCTTCTGGACAGAGGTAAGTAACTCAGGAAGTTTTTCAATGTATGCCTAGAAGTCTCTGTCTTGGTCGAACCTCTCCTTTAGGGTTTTCGGCATCACATTTTTGCATATGTCAGCTAGGATTATGGAGGGTAGCTTTGGAATTTCTTCCTATGTGATCCAGGTCAGGGATGGGGGTGGAGGTGTAGATACTAAGTCAACAATATTTTTGGCCGTTGAGGTGTTTGTACCTTTTACCTTTTTCGGCTGACCTTGCCGTGCTCCTGCTTCGACAAATATTTGGAACTGCGTCTCGACCAGAACTTTGTTTTCTATGATGTCTTCTATAATGTCGATAGTGGTAGCTAACAGTTCCTCTTCATCCTCTGGTCTGAAAGGATTAGCTTGTGATTCCCCTTCCCTTTTGTCTCAATTTGTTTCTTTCTTGCTGCTGCTATTTCCTTTGCTAGCTTTTTAACTTTTTCTTCGGTTATGTCATACTTAGTATTATCAGACTCAACGTCTCCCAATTATTCTACTTCCTCTTGGTGTTGTGATGGGCTGACACTTTTCTCAGCTGGATTGGCTACCTGTTGTTCTGTCTATGTACCTTCCCTTTGGGTTGTTGGTGGTATGATTGTGATTTGAAGTTGGTTGGTATCCTCTACTAGTGTTTCCTCCGACACGAAGATGCTGATGTGTAGTCGGAGTTCATTATCTTCTTCCTTTTCTTGTTCTGTTAATGGTTCTTCTATTGCTAGGGTTACTTACTTGGCTTTTGCTGGTATCGACAGTTTTGTGCCAGACTATCAATCTAGTTCACAGAAGATCTCTTTGAATGTTGGATAGTAGTTGAGAGTCTTTGCTTTTCCCTTTGCACCTTGCATATACCAAACCGCAGTATGGTCCAGCTCCTATTGGTCCTTGGATGTGTGTGGTTTTTGATAGACTTCGTCAGATGTTTTGGGCCACCCTCCATCTAGTTGTCAGAAATTTCAGCTGTTGGAGCTAGTTTTCCAATAGTACTTTGCATTTTCCAGTTCCTTCAGTGTTCCAGTCTATGCAAATGGTTTGAACCTCCACATATGGAATTTTTTGGGTTCTTGGAACTGCTTGTCCCCGACTGGGCACAAGTAGTACATTACTATCCATATTATCAGAGATGGGAATCTTATAATCCCTCCTGACTCCTGGCATTTCTCCTAGATGCCTTTAAGCATGTCGGCGACATACTGAGCCCATCTGTATACTTTGTCTGTGTCTGATATCATGTCTACTGGCTCTAGCATATCTAGTTTTAGGTCACTTCCTCGGCTTGTAGGTGTAAGCCCTGTTGCTATGATTTTGGCCACAATTTGTGGCGTTCGGGCTTGTATCTGGCTAATCATTAGCCCTTTTGAATTCTTTCTAGATGGAGTTCCAGTTAATCTCTCTACCAGCCCTTTTTTTATGCTGACTGGGACTTAGTCACCTTGGTTGGATAGACCAGTCAGTTTATAAATGACTTCGCCAGAGATCTCGACTGGTCTGTTGAAGTAGAATCTCTCGTTGTGGTACCGACTGATAATTTAATTCACTGCCGTTTCTTTTATTCCTCCAAAACTTTCCATGAACGGTGTGTTCATGTAGTTCATGATAGAGCTGTGGTTTACCTTCTCTGATGCTTGTGTTGGTTTCTTGTCGACATAGGCCCATTCCTTGATTTTGGCCCATGTTTTCGCCCATGAGGTCTCTTGGACCTTGGTGTTATTTATGTTTCTTAGCCTCCTCATTAGTGGGGTTTCAGCAGATTGTAGTTCCTTTGTTTTTTCTATGGCTCTGGTTTGTTTTGGTGCCATTTTGTCAGTTCTTTGTTTGAATTTTCTTAGAGGTTCTCAGTTCTCAGTTTTTTGTTTGCTAAATCGCTCTCTCTATTCAAAATAGTGTAAATGATCCTTTTCTGGTCCGGTATTTATAGGTGGCGTGTTCGACGTTTCTGTCAATGGGTGTATTAATGGAAAAATTGATGGTCTAGCGTGGTCACTGGAGTTTGAGTTAATGGTGATTTAATTTTGGCGCTCGTAGTCATGTAGGCATGATGTGACATTTGGGGTCGTTGGTTGATGTCGATCATGAGAATGGTTGATGGTGGTATGTCGATGGTTTTGATGTCGGCTGTCGAAGCATTGGTTTCCTGTCATCCTGGGTTATGGGTGTTGTTTCTGTTTTGTTTATTTTTATATTTTTATATTTTTTTTTCGACAGTTATGGTCCTTTTTTTTAACTTGTTTTAATTTTTATACCGTTTTAGTCAAGCACCATTAACAAGTTTCTGAAATATTATGCCTTGTAACATCCTTAGTCAGACTAATCTATTGGCATGAATCTCTTTGACTACGTAAGGTCCCATCCATTCTGTATATAGCTTTTTGGTTTCCCTTTTACTTGATTGTTGTATAGTAAAGCAAGGTCCCCTACCGACAGGTTTTTGTTTTTGATATTGCGATCATGCCATGCCTTCTGCTGTTGTTTTTGGATTTCTTGGTGTTGTAGAGAAATCACTCGATGTTATTCTAGCTTGCTTAATTGCATCAACCGGTCCTTCCTTCCTTGTTCGATATCAACATGTAAAATTTCTGCTATAATAGGTGTTTGTTGTCAAAAATGTAGTGGAACAACTGCTTCTTATCCATAGACTAGACGAAACGGTGTTTGGTCTGTCGAACACTTGTATGCTATTTTGTAATCCCACAGTACTGTAGGTATCTTCTCATCCCATTCATCTTTGTTGGTGTTATATATTTTTGTTAGGCTTTTTGTTAATGTTTTGTTGAATGCCTCAATTGCTCCATTCGACTCAGGGTGATAAGCTGTACTTCATCAGTTGTCGATTTTGAACTGATCTATTAGTGCTTTAATGGTTTTATTAATAAAGTATGAACCTTGGTCACTGATTAGGTTTATTGGACATCCAAATATAGTAATGATATTTTCATAGATAAATTTAGAAGCTATCTCACTGGAGCATGTGTCGATTGGTTCTTCTTCTGCCCACTTGGTTACATACTCTAATGCAGTTATTATGTACCAAGAAACCTGTTCTTTTTGTTGGTATGGGGAATGGTCCTATGAAGTCAATGGCCCAAATTTCAAATGTCAAACTTGGGTTTACTGATATCAAGGAAATTTCTGTACTAGACAGAGGCTGACCCAGCCGTTGACATCTGTCACATTGGCTTACAAACTTTTTACAGTCTTTGTAAAGTGTTAGCTACCATAACCCTGACTGTTGGATTTTCTTGGCAGTTGTGTCTTCTTGAAAATTTCCTCCTGCCAGTCCATAATTTGCTTCAGTCGTAATATTATTTCTTTCATGTTCTAGTACACATCTTCTGAGGATGTCGTCCAGGCCCATTTTATATAAGAATCCATTTATGAGGCTATACAGTGTAGCTTTCATGGCTAAGATTTGTTTCTTCTTCGTGCTCATGCCCTCTGGTTCTTATCCATATTCTAAGAATTGAGATATTTCCTCTAATTCTGCTGGGACTTCATCTAGTCAAAATAAGTGTGTGTCCGGCAGGTCATCTTCGACTCCTGTCGGTTTCTCTCCTGTGTCAATTCATGATAAGTGGTCGGGTCCGACAATTAATTTTCCTGGTCTAATAATTACTTTGAATTCGAATTCTTGGAATAGAAATAGCCATCGACAAATTCTCCCATGGTGTAACAGTTTATTTACAAGGTATTTTAGTGCTTGGTGTTCAGTATAAAAGATGAACGGATTGGCCAGCAGGTAATGTCGATACTTCTGTAGTGCAAAAACCATTCCTAATGCTTCTCTCTATGTTGTTGAATAGTCTCTTTCTACTTTATTTAGTTTTCTGCTATTGTAAACTATAAGGTAGTCCATTCTGTCGTCCCCTGGTTGAGTTAGGATTTCTCCTATTGCTAGGCCTAATGCGTCAATGTGTACATGGAATACGGTCGACCAATTTGGAAATCTTAGAATGGGTGCTTCAACTAGATTCTTTTTAGTGTTTCAAAGGATATGTTGCATTCCTCTATCTAGTCGAACTCCTGATATTCTCTTAATAATTATTCCAATGGATATGTCATATCTTCGTAGTATCTTCTGAATTTCCTGTAATATCCTGTATGACCCAGTATTACCCTGACTTATTTTGGGTTCACTGGTGGTTTTAAGTCGAGGATAATTTTTATTTTTGTGAAGTAAACCTTGATGCCTTCTTTGCAGACAGTGTGTCCTAATAGTATCCCTATAGGAGTTAGAAATATGCATTTCTTTATGTTCAAAGATAGTTGGATTTGTCGGCATCATTCCAACATGAGCCTTAACCATTTGCAGTGATCTTTCAACATAGAGTATATTGTCCAATCATCGAAATATACTGCCATTGTTTTGTAAATATATTCTTGAAATGTTTTGACCACAATCCTCGAAAATACTACAGGTGCATTTTTTAGTCCAAAAGGTATAACCCTGTAAGCAAATGATCCAAATTCACATACGAATGTTGTCTTTTTCTGATCTTCTTTGGCTATTGGTACCTAGTTATAACCTAAGAATCCATCTGTAAATGAATAGCATTCATGTCCTATGACCTCATTTAAGATTTCATATGCATAAGGTGTTGGAAATGGGTCTGTTAATGTAACTTTGTTTAGGTCTCTAAAGTTGACACAGATTCTTAGCTTGGTTGGATTGTGTTTCTTTGGCTGAACAACCATTGGACTTGCCCATTTTGATTGGTCAATAGGGTAGATAATTCCTGTTGTGAGCATATTATCAATCTCTTTCTTGATTATCTCTTTGTATTTATGAGCTAATTTATATGGTCTTTTCTTTACAGGTCGGACATCAGGATTAATTTCGATCTTCATTTCACCCATTTCATGGACTAGAACTTTGAGATCTTTGTAGTCTCAAGCGAATACATCCTGGAATTCTTTTAGTAAGTTTACTATTTCTGTTGTTTCTTATTCACTCCAGTAGTCTCCAATTTTTTCCATTTTTAGTCGATCATCACTTGAAATGTTGAATTCTTTAGTTTTTACTTTAGCATCTAACCATTCTGGTTCTTTAACTTCATTGATTGGTCGGATCCCTTCTTTAAACTTAGAAAATGTGGCAGGAAATTCTGTTGCACTCATTCGGTTGGTGTCTTCGACTGTCTCGACTTTGAGTATTGTGCGAATTGGTTTTGTTGTTTCTGAATGGTATGATTTCCATCGAAATATTTTCCCTTTCAGATTTTCATTTTCCATTTGTAGTCTTGTCGATTGTGGTGTTGTCTTGGTTTGTATGTTATTGCATGTTATTGTCAGTCTGTCATGATTTAGGTTTTTGTTCCCGGTCGGTTCTATAAATGTCTTGATTTGTTTTGCAGTTTTGACTAACTTTTCGTTTTGAGGTATAAAGTTGAAATCTTTGATAAAATTCTCTCTTAGTTCATGCCATAGGAATGTTTCACCCCAAGCTTCTTCCATTTTGTACCACTTGTTTGGTAGGTCAGATAGCATCGATGGAAACAGGTGTGGCCATGTACGTTCATCTTGTTAACACTCCATTTTAACAGTTGATTTAAGGGCCTGATGGAAGTTCGGTAAGGGTCCCAGCCCCTCGAATTTCATGTGACCACCCTTCAACAAGGAAAGAGGAAGGTGTGTTGTATGATTGGGCAAGATTCATAATCAAGGGCTGCGATTGATTGGGGGAAGATCCACGGTTCCGAGCTGCTTCGTGTGAGCAAACATGTGCAATCAAAGATTCCTTCCCAGATCATGAAATGTGTTAAATACGGGAGGATTTCGACAGTTGAGATGAAGTATGGGGCAGATCCATAGCCTAAAGTCATTTCGCGATCCATACTTGTGCAGATAAAACCACAATCTCAAATCGTGAAAAGGTGTAGAGGTCATAAAGATCAATGGCTGCGATGAAGAAGGAGATAAATCTATGGCTACAGTTCATTTCACAAGGAAAACTAGTGTAGACAAATATCTAAGTTTCCCGTTGTGAAAAATGGTGGGGCCCACTCGGATCGATGGCTGCATGAAGGGTCGATCTCGATCGAAGGCTAAGAATGTCTTGCGATCCAGAACTACCTGTGGTGTTCAGAAGAGAAAATTTGGTGGAAGGATGAATAGAACGTGGACGATGGATATGAAAGATTCCTTTGATCGGACAGTTGAGAAGACTCTCGAGGTACAAATTTCCCATCCAGTGTGAAAATGACATCGGACGAGACGTTCACGCGTGTAATATTTGCTCTCGCGGATTGGTCAATTTCTCCGATGCCATTTGTAGCACATATAGAGGTGGAATCAACCCTGTGGCAGTGTCATATCATGAAAGGGTGAGTGGATTTTGTGTGAGCTGGTCTACGGAAATGAGGAAAGTAACTGGTGAATCTACAGCTCACATGAGGCAAAGCCAACATGACGTGGGAGACCATTCCATTTCCCACTTCAAAGGAACAGGGAAACAGGGGAATGTCCACATCATGAAGTCTGAAGCATGGTTCTAATGTACCAGATGGCATCCACAACTTCTCCCCACAGTAGACAGTGAGGCACCACGGCTGGTGAAACCAAATGACTAGATTCCCAGCAAGTAAAGGATTACTCTTCTCGCGTCTTCAAACATGTTGAGACCAGATATAGTCGATGACAGAATGTGCATGAATGTTAACCATCCTGTGTGAAGATCAATCTCGAAGCCCTATAAATACTACCTTCATTTCAACAAGAGTGAACTAACATGTCTCCAGAAGCCAAGTTCTACTTCTCCACGAAGTTGCAGAGGCCTGATAGAGTTTGACGATGAAGATCTCGTTTGAAAAGCTTGTCCGTATGGGGGTGTTGATGGTTGGTGAGAAGGTTTTGCACTCTCTTGTTTCCTTAGTATTTGCATGCTAATGGTGACACTGGCCATCGAGGCCCATACATGATACCTGTGCCTCCAATAATGCCCGGCTTGGACACTTACTTCCCGTAAGTGTTTTTCCAGGAACCCCTGATACCGTCGCACCCACCAAAGATTCTGTAGAAGGGGACAGTCATTAACTATTCCCTGTGTAAACATTTGTTCGGATGGGAGCGTCAGGGGCTCAAAGCCCTCATCATTTTGATTGTGAAGTACACTTATCAAGGGTGATGGGGCTAGTGTAGATGTGCTACACCTTTGTGCCTATGGGGACGCTCACCTCACTAGAGCTGAGGAGTACAAGAATGATATACCACTCCATAGGTCCATCTCAACCAGAAGCAATACGACCCTTCTTCCAGATCCCACATGTAACAGTGTTAACCAACAAGGAAGGAGGTGACAGATGTGACTGGGCCAGCGAAGGAGGCCGACCACTTTTCCTGCATGTGACCATGTGAAAAGATGCATTTGAACACAGTAGAAGCACACATTTTAGGTAGAGAGGGAGGCATCATCCTTATCATCCGTCATGGTAGCCAAGCACGTCAAGTTGTTATTCAAGCCGAATGAAACATCTAGTGCCACGATGTTTGTCGTGCATATTTGTAAAGCATGGAGATAGTCCACTCTTTGCACTGTTAACGCCTGATGGTGACTTGTAACAGATTTTTATTTGGTAGTCTTAGCATTGGGATTGTATAAAAAATGGTCCCGATAGAGGGAGAAAGGAGTTGGTCAATTGGATTAGGAAACAATCCCAGGCTGAGGCTCCCATTTGTAAAGCTTGATACCTATGTATGAATAAATTGCAGTGAAATACTGTTACTCACAGCATAGATTCTTATGTTGTTGTTTTTCCCAATAAGTACTTTCCTTTACGTGTAAATGTGTTTCTTGTTTCGTGCCTGTTTCCACTCCATTTTGTTAATTGCTTTTCATGTTTGCAACTTAGGGTGTAGTGGTTTAGAATTCATACTCATTATGCTCCGGCCACTGTTTTAGGAATTCATCAATGGTTCTTCTAAAGTTGCATGGAATTCATCTCACAGGCGCTCCATGCGATGGACTGTCCCTTCTTGTCCTTTAAATCGCCCGCTAATTATCTCTTGATTGGAAAATCAACAGCTATCTTTCCTCTGTTTGCAATTTTACGTCATTCTTTCCATTTGTAATCATTTCTTGTGTAGGTCTCGATTCCATTTTCCCATGGTCCCTTGCCCCCGATAATCCCACCATGCACCTTCCTCAACATACTTTGCCCCATTTAGGATCCTATCCCCCTAATTACGCTGATTGAAAATCCTATGCGGAGTAGACTCTGGTGACACACAATACTAACAACCTTATGTGGAGTATACTTCGATGACAAGCGAGAGATCCCTCTCTGACTGTGCAAGGCCGGAGGTGCAGTCTAAAGCGGTTTTGCTATTGCCCAGGAGTAACCTCCCCTCGCTCGACCTTGGGGGCTCAAAATCTCGATGCCAACACATCCTTATACCCAAGTCTTTTCCATTCTTTTTCACATGTTCTTATGTGGTATTCTGGATCCTGCCCTTGGATGAACATAGGTATTTGGGCTTGATTGGTTAACTTTTTTCCTCCAAATCTTTCTATAAATTAAGTTGAAGCTATTGTCCATGTCTGCAATCTTAACTAATGGATATCCCACCATCTAGCAGCTTGTCCTGTGAAGGTTTCCACTAAGCTTTGTAGTCGTCCATGTTCACCAATGTTTCTAGATACTTGTTCTATATGCATCACTGGTGATTCTCTTTCTTTGTATCTTGGGATTTGTGTGATATTTACATTTGTTGGTTTTAGAGTAGGATATTCCCTGGTTTTCTTCTCAAATATTTTTGGGATGATGGACACCAAGAAGCATTGTTGGACTGGTTTCTTCTGCACTATTTGAATGGTCTAGAAACCCCTTCCTTGTCTTTCATAGTTATCGACTTCCCAATCATATAATTATGCATCTGAATTGTATCCTACTAAATCTTGATTGCCTAAGTCAAGTTCACCATAGATATTGGGTTCTGTGTAGTCTTCATTGTTTTGTATTTGATATAATTGTCTGATGTCAACTTCTTCATCAATAGGTTCTATCCAAGGTTCTCCTTGGGATGGATGGATAGGTACTATGACTTTTTGTCCATTCCCTTTTAGTTTTATCCTTTCCTTGTCTAAGGATATCGATGATTTCATTTTTCTTCCCCAAGGTTGACCTACTAACACTGGGAAGGAGCTGGATCCTTCCTTAGGGTCAATAATTTCAAAGTTGACTTTGGTCAATATTCCTTTTATGGTCATGTTGAAATTTCTCCAAACTTTGATAGGTTCAATCAGACCTTGGTCGGCTAATTTCAGGTATATTCCTGACTCGTATAGTCGAGGTCTACCCATTTGTTCCCAAGTGTCACGAGTCATAATGTTTATTTGTGACCTGAAGTCGAGCACAACTTGTCAGACATGGTATCCTTCAATTTCTAGGTCGACAAGTGGGTCAGCATCACTTTTTTCCTTCTGATTTAGACTGCAGATATTTTTTGTTTGTTTTTTTGTATTATTGTTGTGTTTTATTTTATACAATAAGTCAATGAATTGAGACACCACTTTATCCTCTTGTACTAGATGTATTAATTCTTTAATGGTGCTTTGTCGATTATCATCAACTTCTTCTTATCGAGCAAATTCTTTAAATATATTCGTTGCGTCTTTATACAGTTGTTTTTTTTAGCTGGGTTAGGATAATCATTCCTTTCTTTTATTTTTCTTATACATGTATTATCACTCCCAATTTTTGTACCTTGTCGGGTTACTATATGCAGATTCTTTATATTGATTATATCATGTTTTTGAACACACGACAAGACATTAACATTTTTCTTTTTATTGATTTTATCAAGCATAGTAGGGAAATCCTCAAATGAGTGATCCCCGAATCCATAGCTAGTACAAAATTTTAAATTAGTTCTGTCCTTGAATGAGTAATCTGCATATCGATGACATTCTTTATAGCACGTAAAACATTGGATGGGCGACATGGTCGGTTGTCACAATTCCCAGAGAATCGACCTCGACCTCCATATCCTCCACGTCGGTTATCGAACCGACACTCATATCAATGACCTTCGTACCTTTGATTATTATGTTCATTTTGAGCATGTCTTCACTGACTGTTATCATTGTTCTACGCGACTACGTTTGTCTGGTAGACTGCTTGATAGTTTTGTTGATTTTTTAATTTTAGGTGGCAATCAGACGTGGCGTGACTTTTTATTTCACATATAGTACACCAATATGCTTTACCATTTTTCATGTTATACGAGAAATATTTTGTTGTGTCTTCTCCATGTTCTTGGAATATGTCGCAAAAGAACTTTGTCTACACAAATTGAACGTCCTATCGGCTAATGTCTTGTCGACAGTTATCTTTTGAATCTCCGGCCTATGAGATTTTTGTGCACCATACATCCTGATTCTTAAGGTTTATCTCTTTCAATGATTTTTGCATGATTTTGAGCTGTTCTTCCAGTCTAGTATTTGTGGGATATGCTGGGAAATCTTCATCCATATCCACTTGTAGAGCTTTAGTAAGCGCATATTTGTATGTTTTGAACGTCTCCAGGCTTATGTGCCGCCGAATTTTCTATGATAGACCTGCAAGGAACCACTGAATTAATAGTTTTTAGTGAATTACATAATCCAGTTGGCTGAGGAGGTATTTCCAATGTTTGTTGTAGTCTCAGACAGATTCTACTTGGATTTTGTGATGTTGTTTTCAACTTTTTAGCTGCCAGATTTTTTGCATATGGGGTTTTAAAGAACGACAAAAATTGTGCTTTAATTTCTGCTTTGGATGCTTGAGGGCTTCTTTCAGTAAAGTTCATGTACCACATTAGTGCTCTTTTCCTCAAGGCACCAACGAACTGCGCCATCTATCTATCCTCATCTATGACCTGATTTTCCTCCCATGTCGACTCACAGATGAACCAATGTCATCTAGGATCTTCATCACCCTCATATAGAGGGATATGCACTGATCCATGACCCATGTCGGATTTAGTGTCGCTATCTTCTTCAGGAGGTGGTGGTGGTGGGGGTAGTGGGATGTTTTGCTTGTCTCTTTGTGTAGAGCTGTTGTCGATTGAACTTTTGTTTCTGTCGGTTTCTTTGTTTGTCGTTTCTTCTCCGACAAGCATTTAATTGGGGTCGATGTCCACCTGCAATTATTTGTCTGCAGGTCTGACTTTTGTGTATTCTCTAAAGCTATATTTGGTAGGTGGGGTGCTCCTTCATGTGTCGGGTAAAGTAAGTGGATACTTCAGTTGGAAGGGTACGCCTAAAGCGTGACCCAGTTTCCTTCCTCTGGTCGATGGATCACTAAATGATTATCATCATTACTTCATCATCTAGTCGGCTCCATATACCAAACTCACCAGCTCTTAGTCTTAGGTCTTCTTCAACAATGGCTTGTATCCTAGTACTCAGATTCTTTGGAGACAGAGGTCTTATCTCCTGGGGAACTTCTATTTGGAGAGCTTCTTGCTGCTTTATCCATAAGTCTTCTCCCATGGGTGATGCCTCTTCATCCACACCTTCTTCCTGTCGGTCATGACCCAACTCTGGTGGATTTCTTTCTTGGTCTATCACCCTAGTACTCATTCCTCTTTGCAGTGCTATAGCTATTTCTCTTCTTTCTTCACTTCTTTTCAGCCTCTTCTCTCTCTCTATTTTCTGTAAATCCACCGTACCTTTGTGTGTCACTGTCCGTTCAATTTCCTTTTTAGGTTTACTTTTCATCATTGGTGATGGTGATTGTATCTCTTTTCAGTCAACTAGAATCCTCTTTATTTTACCTCGACATACGACCAGCTTCCCCCCCCATGGCCTACCCGACGCTTTAGAAATCTTGCATAATTCTATTTACTTTCTTAGGAAATATTCCCACTCTCTTTCGGCAATGAATTTCTCCTAGTTCATCTATTTCTCCACTCAGTTAAAATTTTGTGGCGGTTCTCGTAGTGATGGACGAGGTTCAACAATATGACCCACTCCTTTTTCTATTAGGATATTGAACCACGGGGTCAGTAAGGAGCACAGGAACTGTTCGGTAAGGTCTGTATAGAATTTCTTCTGAATGGTTTCTACCAAAGTTATTTCTTCTATAGCTTTCTCCTCACAGAATTCGTTGGTGATCTTTTCAAACCACTCCAACAGGTTTGTTCTTCCCCCTCGAATCATTTTTTCTAACAGCTATTGGTCCTTAGGCACTTCCAGCTTATTCATCCAAAAGTTTTTTCAAAAGATGGGGTACCAATTCTACGAACTTCTCATGGGTTTCGGTGAAGAATCTTTCCTTCGCCTGAGCAGTCATTAATCTATTTCTTCGCGCGTAGTTTTGCAAGTAATTTTCTATCTTATGGTCCCACCAGTTCTTAATCTCTTGTTTTGATATCATCTGCTTATATTCATCTCAGATATGTACTACTGGAAACAGAACCAGTGTTGTAATCTCATGGATCACAGAGGGTTATCAATAATACACATTAAAAGCACACAGACATAACATAGACAAGAGACAAGAACATAGATGTAGAATAACATATTATATTATATTAGAAGGGTCCATACACAAACAGAACTGAACCAAGTTCTCATCTGGCTCAATAGCCTAATATATATGATTTACAAACAGTTACATATAACTACCTGTCGATTCGGTCAACCGACACGACCTTATGTCGCCGACCTAATCTCTAATTAGTCGGTTGATCGACTTAGATGGCTTACCGACTAGCTTCTCCAACAAGACACACAAAAATTTCCTTCGGGAAACCATAAAGGAGAAAACCCCACAACTTCCTCAGAGATAGAATGAGCACCAGTAGTAAAAAGTAAAACCCAAAAACATAAACATGATCTCCGACAGCTGATCTCTCTCTCTTGTTCCGACACTTCCTCTCTCACTCATGCGCCCCAGTTGAGTGTGTGTGTATAACAAATAGAGAGGCTCAATATCTATTTATACTAACTTCCAACCTGAAAATTACTTACCAGGGCCAACTTATCTAGGAGATTCTAATAACCCTAGTTCCCCTCAACTATGGGTACTTTCCCCCCCAATCAACAAGGAGGGTTAACCTCAACTCAATTGTGGGGACTATTTCCCTAACTTACAATGAAGGGTTAATCTCAATGACTTTACATGAATTTATTATATTAATGAATCTCCTGATAGGAACATCGGGGTACAATAAAATACAAATGATTCTCCCGATAGGAACATCGGGGTACAATAGAAGATATACAAGTGAATACATTTTGAAGTTACAAATACATCAACATCATCCCATGCCAATATATTTGTTTTTTGTGATGGAATCACCAAAGGCTATTCTTAAAGAGATAAGGAATATGCAAAGAAAATATTTTTTGGGGGAACACAAGATAGTAACAAATGGACATTGCTTCATTGAGGTAATATATGTATGCCTAAATCATAAGGTGGTGTTGGGATTATTATTAATCCTCCCTTTGACGTTATAGTTTATTTTTCCATTTTCCTAGCTTAGGAGGTCTTCATCACTCCACTAGTGCATAGGGGACACACCTAGGGCACATTTTCCACTTACTACACATGATTGAATGAGTTTAGGTGCCCCAGGGACCAATCCCTATAATTTAGTAACCCACTCTAAGTGCCACCAATAGTTGACTTTAGTAGGTATTTAGTTAAGTCTAATTATGATCTGATTCTTATCAATTAGATCACTCTCAGTCATCCTAGTAGTATTTTCCATGATCCATGAGAAGTAGGGTGCATTTTCTCACCTGCCCTCATCAGTTAACTGAGTGTGAACTGTTTTAGTAATTCAGGGCTGCATTAGAGAGCTCTAGTGGTGATTTTCCCACACTGAGTTAGCTCTGGAGTAAGTCTAGGTTGGTAGATTTGAATCCTATCTTAGGAATTCGAATTCTCCTATATGTATAACCATTGTATTACATATAAACTACTCATTCATGAATATAATCATATTATTCCAATTTTTTCTCCATGTGTGTGCCATTTTTCCATGAGTAATTGATCAGTCTATGCTAAATTCTTCTCTCTCTTATGTAGCCTTTTATTCTCCATTTGAATTATGCACGATTGATTATTTTTTTTGTAGTTTTTTTGCCGGTACATTAAAAGAATTCCTAAATAATTGTTGATCAATATAGCCATGAAATGGATAATTAATCATCTATGGCTCCCAAAATCCTTACACCTTTCAAGTACCTTGATTGAAGGGAAGATATGCAGATTTTCTTGTTCAACAAGAGTCTGTATAGGATCACCAAGGTTAGAGAGACTGAACCCTGGTATTATATTGAAAAATTGAAGAATCTAAATAAGCTTGATGAATATTTTGGCTTCAAGTTCATCCACATCTCTAGGGAGTTTTTTTTCTATATTTATGGACTCAAGACTCCAAAAGAAGTATGGGATCAGCTCGAATCCTTGTTTGTAATATAGGATGAGTTGAGGGTCCATATCCTAGCGAATGAGTTGATAGCACTAAATCCCAATTACTTTGAAACTATACAAAACAAATTCTCAATATTCAAATATTTGGTCATGAAATGCAAGCAATGTGGGATTGAGAAGAAGGATGAGCAATTTGTGCTCTCCATACTGAGCAAACTTGGTCCATAATTATTAGTGTTTGTATATACCTTTCACTCTGGGATATTGAATACTCCTAATTGGTGAATTCCATCCCTTGATTCCTTCATAGTGTCTCTAACATCGGAACAATACAAGCTTATACACAGTGTCTCTTAGAGCCTCTCCAAATCCCTTGTTTTTCTATATTTATGGAGTCAAGACTCCAAAATAAGTATGGGATCAGCTCAAATGCTTGTTTGTAATATAGGATGATTTGAGGGTCCATATCCTATAGAATGAGTTGATAGAACTAAATCCCAATTACTTTGAAACTATAAAAAAAAAATTCTCAATATTCAAATATTTGGTCATGCAATGCAAGCAATGTGGGATTGAGAAGAAGGATGAGAAATTTGTGTTGTCCATACTGAGCAAACTTGCCCCATAATTATTAGTGTTTTTATATACCTTTCACTCTAGGAGATTGAATACTCCTAATTGGTGAATTCCATCCCTTGATTCCTTCATAGTGTCTCTAACATAGGAACAAGACAAGCTTATACAGATGGGAGCTCTTAGAGCCTCTCCAAATCAAGATCTCTTAGTTGGTGAGGCAAGGAATGTGCAAGAAAGGAGGAAGCAGAAAGGTAAAGAGAAAACCAACACTAAATTTGAACCTAAAGAATATTTTGGTCCATCAAATGAAGCCTCATGATCTAGGAAGGAGAAACATCAAAGGCCTGAGAAGGGAAATTTATCCTACTATAAGAAAGGAAACCATACAAAGAAATATTGTATGAAAAAGACCATAGGTCATATGAAAAAACTCCTTGAGTAGAACAATATTTCCATCCCATAAGGTGCAAGGAAGGATGAATCTATATACAAGACTAAATATCATGATGAGATATGCCATGCATTAAAGGCTAGTTGTTCAAAATCACATTCCTTCCTCATTGATTCAGGAACCTCCAATCATATGGTTGCATCCAGAGAATCATTCTCTCCATTACAAATTACTGATGGTCTGAGTATTCACATGGGTGATGAAATTCAAATTAGAGGTGAAGGAAAGGGTTCAATCAAGTTAAATCATGGAGTGTTCAAATATGTACTCTATTTTCCCTCCTTAGCGAGTAGTATTTGGTCTTGACCTAGTGGAGATCTTAGATATCTCAACTAGGAAGATTATAGCAAAAGGTCTTTCAAACCATGCCTCCAAGGCATATGAAGTCTCACACTTTCTACTATTTGAAAGGGAAGGTAAAACCATTTTACCTAAACCTTTTGAATATGATGATTTTTCCATTGGTGTTTCAAATTCAAAATCCGAGGTAGAGGACCTAGTTGCATCAGCTTATGAAATTGAAGATGAATTTCAAAGTGATCCAAATCCAAATCTAGTCCCTACTCCAAATCCTAGGACTAAATGGGCACCAAAGGTTATTGAGGCATCTAGTAACATGAATGGAGAGCCATTTGACATGAGGAGAACAATATCCCAGTTTAAAAAAGAGTTTCTTGCACTATGTAAATAAAATTTACTTCCTTCATAGAGTTGCAATAAGCTCCCAGACAGACGCTACATGATGGTAAGGTCTGATCAACAATTCTTCTCAATGAAGAACAAATTGGATCATGTCACTCTTACTCCAAAAAGAAAATACAAAAGCAACATTATGTCTCGTGTCTATCATCTGATTAGAAGAATATGGAGAGGTTCACATGCACACTCCCAGGATACTAGTGCACACAAGGACCATCACACCACTTAACTGCTCCACAGATATGCATGTTACATAAATATTTTCACAAGTTTTTCATTTAAGAAGAAATTTTCCCTTGATATGAAAGCTTGATCCTGATTTTCCTTCTTATTTTGAGGGGGGGGGGGGGTTTCCCATGAGGTTTTCCCCATTTCCTCGATTTTATTAATAAATTATTTTTTTCATTTAGATTGTATGGGTGGCCTTTTGTATTAGTTTACAGGGCCCGAGTTGTCCAAAGTCAGTATTAAGGGGGATGTTGGTATTATTATTAATCCTCCCTTTGAACACATAATCTATTTGTCCATTTTCCTAGATTAGGAGGCCTTCATCACTCCACTATTGCATAGGGGACACACCTAGGGGACATATGCCATTTACTGCACCTGATTGCATGATTTTAGGTCCCCCAAGGACCAATCCCTATAATTTAGGAACCCATTTTGAGTGCCACCAGTAGTATACAACATTTTACTCTAGTAGGTATTTAGTTAAGTCCAGTTATGCCTAGATTCTAATCAGTTATATCACTCTCAGTAATCCTAGTACTAGTTTCCATGATTCAGGATAAGTAGGGCACATTTTCTCACCTACCCTTTTTAGTTAACTAAGTTTGAACTGATTTAGTGATCCGGAGTTGCATTAGTGAGCTCTAGTGGTGATTTTCCCACACTGAGTTAACTCCGGAGTTAGTCCAAGTTGGTAGATTTGAATCCAATATTAGGCATTCAAATTCTCCTATATGCCATAACCATTGTATTATATAGTAATTACCAATTCATGAATATATTCATATTGTTCCAATTTTGTCTCCACGTGTGTGCAATTTTTCCATTCAAAATTGATCAGTCTATGCTAAATTCTCATCTCTCTTCTACAACCTTCTATTCTCCATTTGAATTATGCAGGCTTTATGATCCTATGCTTCATTGAATTTAATAGATGTCCTAGGCCTAATATATCCATAGTAGAACAATAATGTCTTGGGTGCTAAAATACGGTGGCGGTGGGTAATCCACATAGAGAAACCATCGGCTAAACTATGGCACTGTAAGTATGCTCAAGGTTGTAATAAACAATATATTATCATATTTGTATACCTAAAGTCGAGATCATATATTTGGAGGACATATTTCCAAGGAAGAAATTTAATTCATAAACAAATGTTTTGGGAAATATGAAATGGAGAAGATGTGAAATTTTGGAAAGAATCTTGGAAACAAAAACCAAGCCTTCTTAATCACTTGGGAGTGCTTGGTTTTCAATTTGTGTGACAATAAATGGGTTGGACAAAAGTAGATGAATTTTGGTAGGAGATACTAGGGGAAGGAGATTTTAGATACAGGAAGCCATGGGAATGGTGGAGATAGGATTGTTAAAAAGAGGAGTCCAAAAGACTATGGGAAACCATCCAATACTGGTGTATTCATATCCAAAGGATACCATAAAAACTAAGTTGGGTATTTTGTTGTAATTAAAACTTTATAATATATTCTAATGTATATTATTATTGTATATTGTTGTACCCCCATCGGAGATGTGTTTCCCTCCTTTCGGGATGTCATTATTATGAATGGTCATTGAGGTAAACCCTTCGTTGCAAGCCAGGGAAATAGTCCCCATAATAAATAAAGGAAAATGTACTTATGAGTATACCTAGGTATGTCAGCCCCAAATAGGTTACATGACCGACCTAGTTATTTGAGTAAGTCACTCAACAGAAGGGTATAAATAGGGAGGTGCCCTCTTCATTTGACACACACACTCAAACTCTCTCATGTGTGCTTTAGGAGAGAGAGGAGGAGGAAGAGATAGAGATGTTGGATACATATTTTTCTTGGGTTTTTCCATCGTGTGATATTGTATTAGTGACAAAACTATTATAAGAAAGTTTGTGAGGTTTTCTCCTTTATGGTTTCCCTAATGAAAATCTGTGTGTCTTGTGTATCTTGTGTATCTTATGCATCTTGGATATATTGTTGTGATTGTTATTATTTCATATAAATATCATAATTAAATTAAGATAGAAAAAATAACACGGTATCACAGCCACTCTAAAAGAAGGAACTGTGCAGTCAAAATACTGCTACAATGGTAGCTACTGGAAATTAGGATTTCATGCTTGAAAACCCTAGAAGACAAAATCTAGTCATCTTTGGACTTTCTCTATAACTATATATTGGAGAAGTCTCTATATTTACATATTGTACATGTCGAATATGAAATGTTTATGTACCTTGTGCGCTACTTTCAGCCATAGATTCGCAATACTTTAGGAGATATGAATCCTCCAAATTAGGGTTCTAGCCTTTTCCAAAATCGAGTCTTAAACATACGGCCTAGGGAAAATTCCTATATATGGAGCTAGGAAGGTCCAAATAAAATTTTGCAATATTTTTCACATAGGGAATGGATTGTATCTTCTGTGTTCTAATTTTTGGACCCCGAAGATCAAACAGTGACATGTGGCAGTCTATACAAGTTTGTTATGTTGAACCAGTTCTCAAACAAGTGACCTTGGGAAAATTAGCATAAGTTCCACTTGGAGAATCCAATTATTCTCTAAACTATGGGGATATAAATAATACATACCAGGATATCTGAGGATAAATTTTTAGACTCTTAGGAGAAATCATTTTGGATATACAATAGAATCAATATCAGACAATTCTCTTGTTCTGGGAACTTCCCTCCACCGATCAAGTGAAAAAGGAATATCATAAAAATTTCCCTAGGAGGGAGCATATTTCTATGGAAACACTTTCTCATTCTGTAGTGTTTCAATTTTTTACTGTGGGATACTACAGGAAGAAACTAGGGAATCAATTTTGAGAGCCCTCCCACCACATTTTTTCATAAAAGAACTACATTGGACACCTCACCTTGAAGAGCTGCATCTTCCTATCTAATAAGAAGTTTGAGAAATTAGGGTTTGTTACCACCTAAGTTGTACTTAGTAGTTTTTTATCAAGTGAGCTTAGTGAACCGGATAAGGATAACTTGGTCGGACTTCAGAAGTCCTTTGGAAGTACTTCTGGGAAGTGCTTGTTGTACTATATCACATGTTCATACTCCATGGTGGAATTGTAATAAATGTTATAGCATGATAGTGTCTATAAAAGACTCAGTCTCTTAGACTTTATTTGTCAATCCGATCATCCCAGGGTGTTTTTTCCCTTGGTTATTCTTGGTTGTTGAATAAACGATTCATAATTTCTGAGTTTTTCACTCCATACCTCCAAAGTTGGGGTGGTTGGCTTAGCATTTAGGCCTATTGAGGTTATTAGAGTCTATGTGTCAATATATAAACATGCTGGACATCATGGTCGAGTCATATGAACATGTCTAAGTCGCCCTATGTTTTTTCAATTTTTCAAATTTTTTGTTTTTTCAGTGTTTTTTACTAAAATTTAATTTTTCCAAAACTTAGGCTATTTTTTAATAGTTTAATTGGAAAAATTGATTTTGTAATCAAAGTGGGCCAAATGATTAGTTTCAGTCATGTAGGTGCTCATTTTCAAGCTAAGAGCACAATGTAAACCCATGGACCCACTATTTCCTAGTTTTGAGTGATTTTCCATCACTCAGGTCAAAAAGCCCCAAAAAATCATTTATTGATTATTTTAATTAATAAATTGAAGAATAATGGAGCAAATCCAGAATCATAGATAAGTGGATTCTCAGCTGATTTGATTCAAATCAGTCAGATCTGAACCAGATTGACTGGATCTGACAAATCCTTGATTGAAGGAGGTGATCAAATCAGATCCAGAGTTGATTTTCAACATCCTTTATGGGGAATTTTTCCCTCCCTCTCTCCTCCACATGTTTTGGCTCATCTGGATGAGTTTTGTTGGATGCTTCAGTCAACAGGTTGAGGTGTCAGTCAGATCAACCCCCCGATTGACAGTTGCACTCAATGAAACTCAGATCTAGCTTTGCTAGACATAGATTAGGCATTGATTGACTCTCCATCAGCTGATTTGATCTATCTCCTTGGGATTTTCACCCCCCTGGGATGGATCTCCTTGTTTTTGTATATATCCAAGCATAAGCCTCCTCTTCCAAGCTAGTTAGAGCTGGATTGAAGGGAATGCTATTGTAATTGTGTATTGATCATCATTTTTTGAAATAAAGAGAAGCTTTGGAGGCTCAATTGTGGAGTACCTTTCATGTGTGGATCATCATTATCATGCTGCATTTGAGGTGAAACTGCTATTTTTTCAATTTTTTGCACTTAACTGTTGTCTGCCTGAATGGTTATTGGAATCATAGGGATAGATCATTGTAAGTAAGCTTACTTACTTCTATTTTTATGCATATATTTGAATGAGCTAATACCTATATGCTAAATAAGATTATTTGCATGCTGTATCATCTACTTCTCATATGTATCTTTAGATTTAATGGTTTTCTTTGCAGGATTTGTTGTGTAGCTTACAGGTTTGCCATGATTGGAAGATCTATGGTTCAGGTTTGATTCCATTGGTGTTCCAATAGATATTGATAAGATTGTTCCCCTCGGTGCTTCACTACCAAGTTTCCTTTGCATATCTGCTTCAATAACAAGCACTTCTCTTCTCCTTTCCCTCTTTTAAAAATATTAAATTTTCTCCAAACTGGTTACTATTAAGGAATATTATTGTTCAGATCTGTCTCATTAAGAAAATTACATATATATCTATTTAGTAAGCTCCTTTCCTAACTCTAGATCTCAGTTTTGTTTTGCATATAAAGTTACATTTTAAGAGATCTAGATGAAATTACCCTCTTTTTGCAAGCATTTAAATGAAAATTTGTAGCTTGCTTTTAAGGTAGTTTCCTTTGCTGTACGTTAAAATTTCATATTCTGTAATAAAGGTGCACATCTTATTTTCTTCCCAAAAGGAAATCTAAGATCCCAAGGAAAGCCTGCTTTCCTTGGTTCCTTTTTACCTTTTTAACTAGTTTTAACTTAGTTTTTTTTTGTTAAAAGTAATCTGAACCAAAGGTACTTTCAGAGTTCTTTTGGGAATATTTTAGTATAATATTATTGTTGTTTTTTATCAGTTTTGACAGAAAATAAAGGAACCTTTTGTTCTAAAGTGGCCTCAGGAGCGTTCAAATCCCCCCAGGGGTCTCCCATTTGACTAAAACCTTTAATTTTCGCACTTTGTAAGCTCATGATTTCACTCTATATAAGGATAAAGAGGAATTATATCAGTTCTCTAATATTGTAACCTCTGTTAATAAAAATAATTTTTGAATAGGCTCTTTCGAGCCCATTCCCCATCCCCCTTGGGGGGATTTGCGTCGGTGTCATTTTTTTTACTTTTTGTTCATCCCTTTTCAAACTAGCATAGCTCTAATATGCAGGGTAGTATACTTTAATTCATTATCAATTTCATATTCCATATTTTATATTTCAAAGTAATCTTAATACTTACCCCACGACTTGCCGATTGACCTGAAAGGGGAAAGAGATTCGTGGTAGGACTAATTAGAAAACCATAATTGTGTATCTTTGTTTTCATTTTCATCACTTGTTTCTTCAACTATTATAAAATTAACCCCTCCTTGATTCCCCGATTTAGATCCACTTGGATCGAAAGAGGTTCCTGGAGGGTTTTTTCTTTTTAACAAGAACACCCTTTTTTTTTTAAATTTACTAAAATTGACAAGACTCTGGTGTGTATGCTCTACACTTGGATGCGGTTCATCCGATTAGTCAAGATGTATCAAAATAATTTGAGTGACTAGAATAATTAGGACTCACTCTCCCAAATTGACAAACCATCAGGTTAAAATCCAACACCTAGATCAAACCTTTACGATGGCAAAATACCCAAAGGAAGCGGGAACTTCTGAAAAGTAACCTCGGGGCGTCGATCTCTGTCACACCCTAATGGGTGCATTATAAACAATAGCCCCAGAGACTCCATTCATCCCACATATTCCTTGCGGGTAGCCGTGAAGGTTTAGTTTTGGACATACTCCAAGTACTCTCGGGTATATCTGGAGTCCACCCCTTTGCCTAATTTTAATTAACTCACACCTCAAATTTAACTTAAAACATACCAAGAGGCAATTGCAAAACATTCACTCCAAGCACATGCAAGTACATTGATTTTATTTTTGACTCCATTCTAAGGCTCTGGTTATTTTCTTGCTTTATATATATATTGTGTCTCAGCATTGTGCTTTCGTGTGTTCATTTTTGTATCTTGTCATCTTTGATTGTCTATAGTTAAATTTCAAACTCCTAAGTAACTCATTCATTTTAACATCACCGTACTAAGTAATTATCCTTAGTAACTTAATAGGAGTTGAGCCTAAATGGAGGAGTCAAGAATAAGGTGACAGCCTTGACTTGAGACTTGCCCCCAAGGACACACCGAGTGGCTTGAAGATTTCTGCCATGTGACCTAGGTGTGTGAAAGGCGGCAACATTTTTTGGTGCCATTTCCGGGGATAAATCTTTTTATTCCCGAGTACAACTTAGCTTAACTTTTTTCTGAACAACTAAAAAGATAAAAACTTTTGATTGATATAGTCTTTGAAAAACATAAAAATTAAAACTCGATCCATCTGGCGACTCCACTGTCTAACATCCCTTCAAGAATTTCTACCCAAAGAAACCGCCGACAGTTATTCAATCCCCTCCCTGATCCCGAAAGGTTTATTAGGGAAAGATTGAATAGGCAGACTTCTCGTAGAAACCTTGAAAATTTAGGAGACCAATCCCTCTCAGATATCCATCACATATTTGTAGAGAGTCATACCACTACTACATTTCGATCCAAAATCTGACGGCACATGGATTTCTCTTTTTAAACTTACCAAAAATCACAAGGATACATTTTTTTTTGTAAATGTGGCCACAAGCGTCGGTGAAGCGACGGCTATTCTCATAACCGTCGGTTAAGCGATGGCGCGTTAGTAAGTGTCGCTTAAGCGACGACGCCTTTAATTGGTCAACTATTTAACATGGAATGTAGGTTCATCTATTGGTCAACTATTTGGTCATATCCGACGCTTAGTTTCATTTCCTACACACACTCATATAAATAGATGTAGGCCTAGGTTCATTATCTCACACACTCACAATATGTAGGCATACTATTTAAATTACAATTATTTTATGCTGAAAGTATTTGAATGTCAATCAATAAATTCACTTCAACATTCCAGGTTCTTAATACGAAAACACCAATTCTATTGCATGGTGCCATGCATGCCTCATGGAAAAGGGTTGGCGATGATAACAATGATGATAATGACTATGATGATGAATATGACAATGACAGTGAGAATGATATGAATGACAATGCTGACAATGATGATAATGTCAATGATGACCATTATTAAGACCATAAGGGAAAGGGGGCAATGTTAGTAATGTCATGGAAAATGTTGATGATGATTACACTGACAATGTGAATGACATGAATGACAATGGTGATGACAATGATGATGACGATGATGATGAAAATGATGATGATGATGATGATGATCATTATTATTACAACCCTAATCCCTTTACTAGAATTATATTAAATGGATTGAAAACAATGGGCAAAAATTATACCAAAATATCCAATTTGGCATAGGATTTATGCAAAGAATATAACACATACCCAATAACAATGATGAAAATAATGATGAACAACGATGATTATGATGCCATTGGCAATGATGTGCTTATATAATGATAATGATGAAAATGATGACGATAATGAGGACAATGATGATGACGATAACAATGACAATGATGACTATGATGATAATGAAAATGATGATGACAATGAGATGAATGAATATGGTGATAATGATGATGGAAATGATGAGGACGTTGATGATGATGTGATTATATGATATCACATAATTTGAAAATATACCAATATTAAGACCAAATTTTATAAACTACAATAAAAATATCCTCTAGTTAAGATGTGAATGTGGATATATAGTTATATGGTTTCCAAACCTATTTGACCTATCCCACAATCAGAAGTTTAGGGGGGGGAATTCCCATAAAAATAATCCAAAAGGGTTTATTATTGAAACATATTATAGTATGTCATATTTAAAGACAAAGGTTTCAATAGTGATTTCATTAGGTTCAATAGTACCATGTAGTACACCTTCGGGATAAACTCTATCGACACCTTTAGTGGTACCATTCTTGCTACCAAAGTTATCTTTTTTACAACCATGAACATTGGTACAATTATTAGGCTAGTGGGTATCTATTGAAATCTTCTTTGTAATCCTTATGCCAAAGTTGACAACCAACTAGGGCCAACTAGGCCAAACACAATTCAAAAAAGCTAGATTTAATTGCGACAAGGATGAAATATCATACACAATCTTAATACCATCAATAAAACCCTAACTAACAAAAAATTAGATGTCACCTAATTTGCAATATACATAATACAAAAGAGAAACCACCCATTTTCAATGTACACAGTAAAAAAGAGAATTTTCAATGTAAATAATACACAGAGAAACAACTCATTTTTCAATGTATACAATATACAAATGACAGATTATTTTTATTTTAGATGGATAGATTTTTTATTGTCACATATTTCTATAGACATGGATATATAAGCCTCGTATTGATACATAATGTCAATACACTACCATGAATTAACAAAATCTCTATGAGTTGAAGTGACCATCAACGAAATTCCTTTGTACCCTCCACTGTTCAAAATTTGAGTTGAAGATCCCACAACTCAAAATATTGTGATACTTTGTGTACAAATCATGACCTCTGAGGAAGTTGTTCTTTAACACATACTCGATGTTCCCAAAATTGTAGGACATAACCTAGTCAAGGTTGTTTCACCATGGATCCTTGAACATGAATGTCCCTCCAATTTCTATTAATAAATCCAATACTTAATCTTATAAATAATGGGGGTTTAATATTAAATATGACAATATACCCACCAAATACCATGTTACAAATCCTTTTGAGTACCTTTATAACTAAATATTTAAATACACTAGAGAGAAAACTACCACAATACCCATCTTCAACCCATGTAAAATCTATCCCAACAAAAGTATCAACATCCACAACTCAATTACAAATCTAATTCTTGTCATTCTCCTTGGTTTGAAAAGTTGAAAAATTGAATGTACCATGGAAACTTTTTATATTTGATGATATAAAGGACATTTTTTCGCGGTTAAAATAAAAAAATTATGCTCATAAACAATTAAAAACCACCTAAACAACACCCCAAACTTTGCAATACAATTCCTCGTTGGTGGTCCTATATATGGTCCGGGTTTCAATTTCTATTGCCTTTTAGTGCCCGATTCCGATGGCTTTTATAGTTCTGAGGACTTCGACCTTATAATTTCCTTGCCGTCCCAAATTCCGAGTCCATTGATGATCCTGTGGTTGATTTGTCCGTTTCCTGTTCTGATTACTGTACAGATCCATTTTGGGGCGATTTGAAATGCAACTGAGGGTTTGGAAACCTGGAATAATTGTCGAGTTGGGTGAGGGGTTTTCTTGGTACTGAAGACGGAGTTATTTGGCAATGACATCTCCATTTCCATACTCTCCGGGCATTAAACTCACCAACAGTACGCTGATTGATTGATGGTTAACTCGGGTCAAGGGATTCATTCTCTGTGTATAAATTATGTCATTTTTTGCTTGCTGATTCTAAAGTCTTGGTTCGATTCCCTCTTCTTGGTTTGAGGATTAAATTGGGGCATCGTTTGTCGAGGTTTAAAGGAGAAGCATGCACCGTTGGAGAATACAAAGAATGGTTGCATCTTTTTAAGCTCCGCATTGGATGAGTTAAGAGTCCTCTTGCTATTTTTACAAGCTTGCAGAGGTAAATAATTGTGTTCTTAAAGGGTTTGAATGGATTGATACCTACCTTCCTTTCCATTTCTGGTCTTAGGTTGAAAATTTGAATGACTCATATTTCTTCCCCTGCATAATTTCATGTGTCTGTGTATTTCTCCCATGGGCGAGTTGATGAGGCCATTAAGAAGTTTTGTGCTCTAACTACTGAAAATTGAACTCAAAATCTCTCCATACCTCTGCGTCTGGCTCTGCACGTTGATAAAACGATCTGGGTTTTCCTCTCTATCTCTGTTTGATATATTAAATATATTTTATTTATTGTCTTGCTCATATGATAATCCTTGTGGGTTTGCTTACTAAATCCATATGATGTCGACACCATTAATAAAATTAATTTGGCATTAGTCTTTGAGGGAAACCCCATTTTGTTTCTCTTTCTCTATGGGCTATACTTAAACTTCTAGACTGAAACCTTGGAGGTCAAAATTACAATTAAGTTTCAGTAAAATTGTTTGTGTTCGTTGCAAACAGTGTTGGGTTTTGAACCTCTAGCGTTATTCAACCTTTGGCTTAGTCTCAGATAATTAACCTTATGATGTTGTTACATATTTTCCTTATGTGCAGCCTGGCATACTATTGCTGCTGCTTGCTCACGTCTATTTTAGTTTTTTCAATGCTCCCAATTGTTGGAAAAATGTATAAAGAGCTTTGAAAGAAAAAAATTGCAGTCTTTTATCAATATAAATCCTGCACCTGCAATTAAGATGGCCCAGTCTACACCTTCTCTCATATCCATAACGAAGGCACATGATAGCTTGTCATTGATTCACATTTATTCCTTGGCCTTCACATTTTGTCATGGTCATTCATTGAAAGAAGAAGAAAATGAGAATCCAATATCCTTTACACGCATCTAGTTGGTTTGTGAGGCAGTTTTACATTGCAAACTCATATTTATATAATTGTACTTATGAATCAATATTTGCTGAATCTTTGGATTCAACAAATGATAATTTGAGACTGGATTTTCCCATTCCCATTTCATAGGATGTTCCATTTAGAAACCTCTTAATCCACTTTCTATCTTGTTTACCCATTTTGCACCCTTTACAGATGCCATTACACATAAAGTTAAAGTTTAAACGAAAGACTGGTCTACGGAAGAAGGTTTGGTAAATATTCCTGTTAAGTCATGGTAATGAATTTTGGGGTTTGGAGGGGGGGGATTTGAGGCTACCATGCGCATGGAGTGTTGAAATGATTACTCAAATTGTTTGCAGTTGTAAGATAAAAAGTATGATGTTGCCATCTCTTTAATGTTTCCATAACAAGTATGATGTTTCCATCTCTTTAATATTGCCATCTAAATGCATGTATGATGTTGCATTCACCTGTAAATGCTGCAAGACAAGTCATTGTGAAGACCACTCTAACATTTCTCTAGTTCTTAATGTAGGAAGTAGAACTAATTTATCCATTGGACTGGGAAGCTATGCACTCATAAAGTATATTAAAGCCCTTGCTTGTCTGTTGTTATTAAAAATCATTTGCTCATGTAATGCCACGCCCCTCTATAAAAATATATATAACTTAAATGAACAATTTTACTCATGGCATAATTGCTAGAATGTAAGTTGTTTAAAAATACTCTACTTTCTCCAAGAGCATCATTTTTTAAACAATTGAGTTAAAAAGCTCTGATGTCTAAGATGATAGTGAGTCAATAGAATCTATTGCTCATGTGGGGAAGGTTTAGTGACTTCTTGATATTTCCTCAATGTCCATATTCCAATCTTAAAGGTGGTGAAGGGAGGATGGAAGCCTCAAGGCCCTTTGTTGATACAGGTATAGATCTATTTTTATTCACTTTTGCCAGCTTTCTGATAAAGTACCATTCCCATATTTACAGGGGAAGATTTCGTAATTCAACTAGAAGAGGAGCAAGGAAGACTTCCTACAAAGGTGAACCCCCTTACATTTATTTATTCACTGTGATGTATTATCTTGTTTTGTATTATGTTCGAAGTATTGTCTTTAGTGCGTTTACAACCATTAATTGCATGATGTCTCAACATGCTTAATTAGAACTTTTGATTACTATTCAGGTAATTGAAAAGTTTCCTCACATTGCACATTACAAGACTCTCAAGCTTCCAGTTGGTGTGGATGCAAAGGATTTGGTCAAATCACAACTAGTGATTGCATGCATTGATGGTAAAGAATATGTAACATTATATTTTCATTCTGATTGAGAAAAATATCTACCCTTACTTTTCAAGTAATTGACATTCCATCAACAGATATATCATATTTGCAAGGCACAACCCACGAACCTGAACATGTATTATATGTAATGTAGAGTCCTTACTCTACCATTTTGAAGTAGCTTTCTTACTTCTGCCTTTTAACCTATGTTTCATTGAGTTTCCAGGATGGGGTGGTGTGGGGATGAAGGGATGGGTTTTTGGAATGGATGGAAGGAACCCCTAAAATTGCAAGTGATGGGGGGATGAGAACAACTAAAGAATACTAAAAGAAATTGATTTTTTTTTAAATAATTTATTAATTTATCTTATTCCAAATCTGATTTACACTCTCAATCATTTATTTAACCAATGTTACTTGGGAGCGGGAAGCGAAATTTTCAGAAGCTTCTAGTTTGAAATCATTTTTTATATAATATATATTTTTAATATATTTTGATGCATGTATTCCAACAAATGCTTGTATAATGTTGAATGTTGCTTGTATAATGTTAATATATTTTAATATCATGCTGCTTGAGTGCATCCCTCAAATTCCCATCCCCACGATACCCACCAATCAGAGCCCCATAACTAGCACAATCACCCACAAATCCCTCTTCTCTCATTTTTTGTACAAACCCCCCCACCTCCTCCATTCTTCCTGCCCTACAAAGTGCATCAATGAGTGCAGTATAAGTCACAGGATCAGCCCTGATGCATTTTTTCACCATGTCCTCATACAATCCAATCGCCTTATCCAACTTCCCTTGTTTACAAAACCCATCAATCAATGTACTATATGTGACATTATTGGGCCCTAGGTTTTTTTCTAGCATGTATTTCAAAAACCCATTTGCCCTCTGCAAATCCCCATTTTTGCAATGGTTGTTTATTAATATATTGTAAGTATAAGCATCAGGAACAACACCTGTTTTCTCCATTGTCTGCAGGAGATCCAAATCTTTGTCAAGGCCACCTGCTCGACAATGTCCATGAATAAGCACATTGTATGTGACCACGGTAGGAGCAATGTCCATCTGCTCCATTTGAATGAGCATCCCTTCATTTCTTGACTGAAAGGTACTATTGCTGCTGTTACAATACAATTTGCTTGGGCTGGAAATAGTTGTCTTGACATTAGTGTGAAATCATTTTCACTTTGCAAAAACAAAAGTAACTTGGAAGTTGCCTATGTCATTGAAGTGTTTATTCACATACGTTTGGCCATTGCATTTGATTGTTTTTCAAGATATAATTTTGATTGAATGGAAATAGCTTTCACGACATGTCTTGTTACTTGGAAGATTGAGTTTTGCAATTTTGAAGTAAATTGAAGATACAAATTGATACAGTTGTATCATTTCATTTGGGATATGATGGAAATCAACCACCTCTGACAGTCCTATGGAGCAAATTTGCAATTTTCATTTGCCTCATTTCTATTTCAAAGTTGCACTTTGTTGACTTCATCATATGGATGGAAATTTGATATAATGATATATTTGTTAGTGGTTGTCATTCTCTCATTTGCTAAAGTTCCACTGATTTATCATAAATCATTCATTGCTTTCTACGCTTAACATAGGTGCTCATATTACCTTTCTATAAATGGAAAGTCTGATAATAATTGTTTTTGGGCTTAGTTGAAACATTTGCATTTATTTTGACTTGAACAAATAACTAGCTTTGAACAACCATACTCATTCAAACATACTACTCTTGGAAGAGCTATATATTTGATACATGACTTAATTGAGCATATCAAAACTTGAAGCAAGTCTTTGTCATCCAAATCATATATATATTTCTTGCACACATACATTTGGTCAAAGCTATTAATCATTTGTCATTTTATCTCACGATCGTTGCTTCAGGCATAGCTTACTGATATTTGTTTTTGGGCACTTTGTTAGCAACATTCACTTTATTGTAGTAATTTCACAATCTATACAAACATCAAGGTGTGTCTCCAGTAATCTGGCATTTGTATTTTTTTTTTAAACACTTTTAGCCGTCGGTTAAGCGACGGCCTGTAGGTGATTTTTTTTTAAAATTCAATACCGTCGCTTAACCGATGTTTAAGTTTTCATAATCCATCGGATAGCCATCGGTTAAGTGACAGCCTGTAGGTGATTTAAAAAAAAAAAATCAATACCGTCGCTTAACCGACGTTTAAGTTTTCATAATTTGTCGGATAGCCGTCGGTTAAGCGACGGCCTGTAGGTGATTTAAAAAAAAAAAATTCAATACCGTCACTTAACTAACGTTTAAGTTTTCATAATCCGTCAGATAGCCGTCGATGAAGCGACGCGTGTTTAAAGTTTAATATGAATTAGATGTCGGATAACCGACGATTTACATTTAACCGATGGTAAACTTGGCTATCGCTTAACTGATGGATTGGAAAGATGTCGGATAACCGATGAAAACCCACTGACGCTTAAAAAAAATCATAGTGTCGTACATGCGATAGGGAAGTGTCGAAAATCCGACAATACGGCCGTCGGATTTTTGGTCAAAATGTAGTTGTGTACCTTCTAATCTCAAGAAATGACGGAATTTTACAAACCCCTTGAATTTTCTCATATAGTAGGTAGTCCTCATGACATTCCGAATGATGCTATCAAGAAGCTCCCCATATTCGAGGGAAATAATTCCATCACTACCAAGACTCACCTCCAAAATTTTGATAAGCACCTGGTCAGTTACTGCAATAATGCTGCCTCTAACCATGAAGATGTCAAAATGAAGCTCTTTGCTTTATCTTTAGAGAATGATGCTGCAGAATGGTACGCCGACCTTGCTGATGATTCATATAAAACTCTTAATGAATTCCTAGAAGGTTTTAAGAAGAAATGGGGGGAAAAAAAAGAACCAAGACATTTGCTTGCTGCCCTTCATAACACAAAGAAGATGGAACATGAAACCATTGATGAATTTAATACTAAGTTCAGGCATGTGGTTGCGGACCTCCCTAGAGAAATCAAGCCAAGGGATGCCTCCATCCTCATATCTTACATCGAAGCTTTCACTAGTGATTTGAGGTACCAGTTAAGGGACAAAGAGCCGACCGATCTAAAAACTGCTCAGGATTTGGCCGAGAAAATAGAAAAGAATATGCAGTCTTCAGGAAAATCCAACATTCCAGGTTACACTAGGGGAAACACTTCATACAACAAAGAGAAGGGAAAATTCGTTGAATTAGAGGAAAAGGCAACCTCTAAAGACCCCATGGAAAAGGTAACTAACATGATAGAAAAAATGGTTACTAGTCAGAACCAAATCATGGCAAATCAATCTGTACAATTGAATAATATTCAGAACAGAATAATCACAATGGAATTAAATAATGGACCTAGGAACTTTTATCCTAAACAGAATCAGGTGTATCAGAAGAAGGCTCCTCAACAAGAACCTAGGATGCCAAACCAGTTAGACTCAACTAACCTGGTAGAAGAAGTCATTCCATGGTGTAGGCCTTATGATCAATTCCACCAAGAAAGCACTTGCTATATAGAAAACCAAGTTATAGAACATGGAATGGCCGAGGTCAACAATCACAAAACAACATCAGGCGATTCTGATCATGTGTACATGGTAGGCCGAACCTATCCTTTATCAAACCAGCATTGGCAGCAGGCCATGGATTACGGTTACGAGAAGGATCTCCTTTCCAACTTTTATGGTGTAATGCCTTCTTCGGAAGAAATTAAGGAAATGAAGGATGCTAGATTCAAGGGAGCAGTATATCAAAGAAGAGAGAAGCCATCACTATATAAACAGTACAAGCCAAAGGTAACCGCTCCTCCCCTCCCAGATCCTCCTATTGTCCCTGAATCAAATATTGATATGGGAGAATGGATAAGTAGTGCTAAGATTCATGTTTATTCAACCGATGTCCTTAAAATTCTTGTTCAAAAAGAAAATTTGTTGAAAGCCTTAGAGGATAGCCAAAGTAAAGCTCATAATATTGTCAAACAGGATCCTCTCCCTAATAACAATGCTATATTTGAAGCTGAACATATTGAACCTATAGATATGCCTATAGCCCTCAATAGTGTTGATCCGATAAGAGAAGACCACCCACCTTTTTATGTCTCCATCTTAGTTGATAAACTTCTCCTTCATAACTGCATGTTAGATTCAGGTGCTTCATCAAATGTCATGACAAGAAAAGTAATGGAGCAGCTAAATCTAAGGGTCACCTGACCCTACCACAATGTTTATGCCATGGATGCAAGAGAAGTTGAAGTGGTAGGGATAATCTTAAATTTACAGGTTAAGTTGGCTAAGTATCCTGATATCGACATGTCGATGGATGTGGTGCTGATAGATGTTCCAGATAATTGGGGTATGTTGCTATCTAGAAAATGGGCCGCAACTCTTAATGGGAACATTCAAATGGATTGGACATATGCTACTATACCTACATCAGAGAAAACTAGGGTGATTCTCCACAGAGAAAAGCTGAGGAAATGACATGTAGAAAACCCTAAGAAGCCCGGAAATGAATTTGTTCATTTCACTGATAACTTTGGAAACTATGCTATTTTGTCAAATTTCATGGCCCCTATAAAGGAAAACATTAAAAATGAAAACATCAATGAAGTTTGGCAAATGTACTTTGATGAGGCTTATTCCAAAACCAGAAAAGGTGTGAGCATCGTGATCATCTCTCCTTCAGATAAAATCTACAACTTTGTGTTCAAGTTAGAGTTTGAAGCATCAAACAATGTAGTCGAGTATGAGGCATTGCTCCTAGGGTTAGAAACCGCTAAAGATATGGAGATAAAGATGTTGAACATAAAGGGTGATTCAGATCTAGTTGTCCTCCAGATTAAGAATCGGTATCAATGCAAAAATGATAGACTAAGAAAGTATAGAAATTCCACATGGGACACTATGGAATGGTTCGATGCACTTAACATTCAAAAGGTCCATAGGGAAATGAATGGGTTAGCAGATAAATTGGCAGTAGTAGCATCCACCCTACAGCCATCGAATGAAATGATTAATGGGAATGGAAAGATGGAAATCAATTTCAGACCTTCAATTCCGGATAATATAGACCACTGGTAGGTGTTCAAATATGATGAGAAACTCTTGAGATTAATCCACAATCTATAAGAGTTTGAAGGTTGCAAGATCAGTTATCAACAGGAGGGTAAAGCGTACTAAGGAGTGTGAGGATAATGAAAGGAATCACATCCTGAGTAGCCTTATAGCTTTCGAGAATATTTTCAAACGACAGGATCATCATAAAAAACAAAAAGAAGAAATAAAAATTGGGAATTATATGTAAATAAACATAGGCACTGACAAAGACCCCAAGTTAATAAAAATCGGAAAAGGTACTTCGGAAAAGGAAAGGAACAATTTGATCAACTTAATCAAAGAGTATGGAGATATTTTTGCCTTTAGTTATGATGAGCTTAAATCCTATCGGGAGGATGTGTTTCAACACACTATTCCCCTCACAGAAGAAGCTAAGGAGGTCAAACCTTTCCGACAAAAACTTAGGCGAATAAATCCTAAGTTGGCCCGCATTGTACAAAAGGAACTTTAGAAGATGTTAGCAGCAGGGATAATAGCACCTACAAGACATTCATATTGGTGCTTCAACTTAGTTGTGGTCAGAAAGAAGAATGGGTCAATTAGAATATGTATAGATTTTAGAAATTTGATTACATCATGCCTCAAAGATAATTACCCATTACCCGACATGGAAACATTGCTTCAAAGAGTAACAGGATCAGGAATGATGTCCATGTTGGATGGCTTTTTCGGTTATAACCAGGTGTTGGTAAATAAGGAGGATCAACATAAGACTACATTCACCACACCTTGGGGTACCTATAAATTTCTAAGAATTCCTTTTGGCTTATTGAATGCTAGTGCCACCTTCCAAAGAGCCATGGATTTTGCCTTCAAAGAACTTATAGGAAAAATAATCGAAATATATCAAGATGACTTAACTGGTTTTTCAAAGGAAAGATCTGACCACATAAGTCATCTTAGGCAGGTTTTTATAAGATGTCAGAAATATGGTATTTCCTTGAACCCCGCCAAGTCAATCTTTGGAGTTGATGAAGGCAAGTTGTTGGGGCACATCATTTCTAAGGATGGTGTCAAGGTTGATCCTGAGAGAGTTGAAGCCATTAAGAAATCCCCCTTGCCTCAAAATCTAAAAGCTCTCCAGTCCTTTAATGGTCAAATCAATTTCATAAGAAGATTCATCCCAAATTTAGTAGAATTAATGAAACCTCTACAAAAGTTATTAAAGAAAGATGCTAAGTTTGAGTGGACGGATGAAGGGAAAGTTGCATTCAAGTCTATCAAAAATGCCATATCCATGTCCATGGTCTTAATTAGTCTAGATTATTCCAAAGAATTCCAGATATTTTCCTTTGTCTCAGAAGACACCATTGCTAATGTTTATCTTCAAAAGAATAAGGAGGGACAAGAGCAACCTATAGCCTTTATGAGTAGAGCCTTACAAAATTTAGAGTTGAAGTATACCACGATGGAGAAACAGGCCTATGCTCTTGTCAAGTCCCTTAAACATTTCATAACTTATATAGGTTACTCCAAAATCATTGGATATGTACCCCATGCAGCTGTCAAGGATATCATGTCTCAACAGGATTGTCTAGGAATCAGGGGTAAGTGGGTTTCAAAGATTCAAGAATATGATTTGGATATAAAACCTACTAAATTAATTAAGGGACAGGGTCTTGCAAATATGTTGACCCAAGGAAATGAAAAGGCCTTAGGAATAATCTGCCAGAACAGTGATTCAGAACAAAGTGTATCAGACGAGCTTCAGAGATTAGAGCAGCACCATTGGTACACCGACATCGTATTTTTCCTCCGCAACCTTACATGCCCTGATCACTTACTTGGCCATAAAAGAAGAGCATTAAGGTTGAAAGAAACTAAGTATTGTTTGACAAAAGATGGTTTGGGTTGGAGAAACCCCGATGGTTTAATACTTAGATGTGTCGATGAACCTGAGGCCAAGAAACTCATGGTTGAGTTCCATTCAGGATTTTGTGGTGGACATTTTGCAGGAAAAACAACCGCCCACAAAATCCTTAGAGTAGGCTACTATTGGCCAAACCTGTTTTTAGATGCGCAAAAGACTATCAGAGTTTGTCCCCAGTGTTAGTTATTTACCGGAAAGCAACAAATGAAAGCCTTGCCTTTAAATCCAATAGTAGTCAAAGCCCCTTTCCAGCAGTGGGGGCTTGACTTCATCGGTAAGTTCAAAGATAACTCAAGCAATGGTTATTCTTGGATTCTTACCGCCACTGATTATTTTACCAAGTGGGTAGAGGCGATACCCACCAAGAAGGAAACCGATGCTATAGTCATGGATTTATTAGAAGATAAGATTATCACAAGATTCGGTGTCCCAGCTAGAATCATCGCTGATAATGGCCCATGCTTTGTTTCTTCCGAGATGTCATCTTTCTATTTCAAGTACGGCATTATCCTATCCCACTCATCCAATTACTATCCCCAAGGAAATGGTCTAGCGGAATCAAGTAACAAGAACTTAATGACCATAATCAAAAAAATTGTGGGAGACAATAAGAAGGCTTGGGATAGCAAGATCAAATTAGCATTATGGGCCGACAGAATCACCAAGAAAAGTTCAACCGGGAGAAGCCCTTTCGAACTAGTCTATGGCCTTGATGTCACCTTACCAGTCCATCTGAAGCTTCCAGTTTATCAGCTTCTCCAGACCTTCAGCTCATATCAAGAGGCCATCCAGAATAGAATAAACCAGTTGATCGAGCTAGATGAGAGAAAAATAAACTCTCTTGACCATAGTATCAGAAATTTAGACAAGGTTAAGAGAACCTTTGATAAGTCTACCCGGCCAGGGTCCTTCCAAGTAGGTGACATGGTTTTACATTGGGACAAATGATGGGAAAAACCTTGGAAACATGGAAAGATCGACAGCTTGTGGTTAGGACCGTACATCATCGATGAAATAGCAGGAATGAACTCCTTCTATCTAAATGACCTAGAAGGAGAAAGATTAAGCTTGCCAGTAAATGGTTTCCTCCTCAAGTTGTTTTTTGCCGAGACAGTTTGTTGCCTTTATTGGCATCGGTGGTTTCAGGGCCAATTTCTAAACCTTGCCCTGCATGTATTTCTAAATTTTATATATCATATTGTTGTATTGTAGTTATTTTGTACCATGTTGGAAAAATTTTCTGTGTATATTAGTTTTGTAAAATATTCCTTTTTGCACATCATAGACTAATTGTGTACACTACTTTGCTTTTATAGTTAATTTTTTCTTATGTATACATGTTACTGACAAACTCTAATTGCTATGCAGGACCCAAAGATTCCAGAGTTCTCACATCCTTGCCTTTGAACAGAAGATCAATCAGAGAATGTGTCCCTAGATGGAACCAGAATGTTAGCACCTAAGTTGTACTTAGTGGTTTTTTATCAAGTGAGCCTGGTGAACCGGACAAGGATAATTTGTTCGGACTTCAGAAGACCTTTGGAAGTACTTCTGGGAAGTGCTTGTTGTACTATATCACATGTTCATACCCCATGGGGGAATTGTAATAAATTTTCTAGCATGATAGTGTCTGTAAAAGACTCGGTCTCTTAGACTTTATTTATCAATCCAATCAGCCAAGGGTGTTTTTTCCCTTGGTTATTATTGGTTGTTGAATAAACGACTGATAATTTCTGAGTTTTTCACTCCATACCTCCAAAGTTGGGGTGGTCGACTTGGCACTTAGACCTATTGAGGTTATTAGAGTCTATGTGTCAATGTATAAACATGCTAGACATCATGGTCGAGTCATATAAACATTTCTAAGTCCCCCTAGGTTTTTTCAATTTTTCAAAATTTTTGTTTTTTCAGTGTTTTTTATTAAAATTTATTTTTTCCAAAACTTAGGCTATTTTTTAATAGTTTAATTGGAAAAAATGATTTTGTAAAAAAAGTGGGCCAAATAATCAGTTTTAGTCATGTAGGTGCTCATTTTCAAGCTAACAGCACCATGTAAACCCATGGACCCACCATTTCCTAGTTTTGAGTGATTTTCCATCACTCAAGTCAGAAAGCCCCAAAAAATCATTTATTGATTATTTTAATTAATAAATTGAAGAATAATGGAGCAAATATAGAATCATAGATCAGTGGATTCTCAGCCGATTTTATTCAAATCAGTCAGGTCTGAACCAGATTGACTAGATCTGACAAATCCTTGACTGAAGGAGGTGATCAAATCAGATCCAGAGTTTATTTTCAGCATCCTTTATGGGGAATTTCGCCCTCCCTCTTTCCTCCACACATTTTGGCTCATCTGGATGAGTTTTGGTGGATGCTTCAGTCAATAGGTTGAGGTGTCAGTCAGATTAGCCCCCCGATTGACAGTTGCACTCAGTGAAACTCAGATATGGCTCTGCTAGACATAGATCAGGCATTGATTGACTCTCCATCAGCTGATTTGATCTATCTCCTTGGGATTTGCGCCCCCCCTGGGATGGATCTCCTTGTTTTTGTATATATCCAAGCATAAGCCTCCTCTTCCAAGCTAGTTAGAGCTATATTGAAGGGATTGCTATTGTAATTGTCTATTGATCATCATTTGTTGAAATAAAGAGAAGCTTTGGAGGCCCAATTGTGGAGTACCTTTCATGTGTGGATCATCATTATCATGCTGCATTTGAGGTGAAACTGCTATTTTTTCAATTTTTTGCACTTAACTGTTGTCTTCCTGAATGGTTATTGGAATCATAGGGATAGATCATTGTAAGTAAGCTTACTTACTTCTATTTTGCTGCATATGTTTGAATGAGCTAATACCTGTATGCTAAATAAGATTATTTGCATGCTGTATCATCTACTTCTCATATGTATATTCAAATTTAATGGTTTTGTTTGCAGGATTTGTTGTGTAGCTTACAGGTTTGCCATGATTGGAAGATCTATGGTTCAGGTTTGATTCCATTGGTGTTCCAACGGAGATTGCTAAGATTGTGCCCCTTAGTGCTTCACTACCAAGTTTCCTTTTCAGATCTGCTTCAGCAACAAGCACTTCTCTTCTCCTTTTCCTCCTTTAAAAATCTTAAATTTTCTCCAAACTGGTTACTATTAAGGAATATTATTGCTCAGATATGTCTCATTAAGAAAATTACATATAGATCTAGTTAGTAAGGTCCTTTCCTAACTCTAGATCTCAGTTTTGTTTTGCATATAAAGTTACATTTTAAGAGATCTAGCTGAAATTACCCTCTTTTTGCAAGCATTTAAATGAAAATTTGTAGCTTGCTTTTAAGGTAGTTTCCTTTGCTGTACATTAAAATTTCATATTCTGCAATAAAACTGCACATCTTATTGGCTGCCCAAAAGGAAAGCTTGCTTTCCTTGGTTCCTTTTTACCTTTTTAACTAGTTTTAACTTAGTTTTTTTTTGTTAAAAGTAAGCTGACCCCACTACAACAAAAACTGGATTTAGCGTCGGATTTTAGTGTATTTTTTTCCCAATTGTGGTGAACAATCCAGCGCTAAAGTTGGCTCTATTGTACATTTTCGTAAAACGCCGTCTATTGCATCTTTTTTTCCGTCCTTTTTAACATCCATTTTTGCGTCCATTTTTGCGCCCAATTTTTTGCGTCTAATGTTACGCCTTTATTTGCGCCCAATTTTTCAACTTCTATTGCATCCTTTTTTGCATCCTTTGTTACATCCTTGTTTGCACCCAATTTCACGCTGATTTTTGCATCCAATGTTGCGTCTTATTTTGCTCCTAGTTTTTCATCAAGTCTTACACCCAATTTTACACCATGTTTTAAATAAAATTATGTGTCCAATTATGCATCTAGGTTTGCATCCAATTTTAGGCCCAATATTGCATCTAGGTTTGCATCCAATTTTAGTCCCAATATTGCATCTAGTTTTGCGTCCAAATTTACTTATAATGTTGCATCCCCATTTGCATCTAATTTTGTATCTTGTTTTACGTATTTTTTTGTATCCATGTTTGTGCCAAATGTTTCATCTCGTTTTACGTCATATTTTTCATCTAGGTTTGCACCTAGTGTTGCATCCCAGTTGATGTCTTTTTTTGTATCGATGTCTAAGCCCAATTTTGCACCCAGTGTTGCACCTAGTGTTGTGCCTAGTTTTACACCCATGTTTGTATCTAATATTGCATCTAGTTGTGTGTCCAATGTTGCATCCCATCTTGCATTCAATATTAGGTTTAGTTTTACATCCAATGTTTTGTCCCGTCTTGCATCTAAAATTGTGTCTCGTTTTAAGTTTTTGTTTGTGCCAAATGTTGCTTCCAATTTTGCACCTGGTGTTACACCTAGTTTTATGTCCATCGATACACCATATTTTGTGCTCAATTTAATGTCCAATTTTACATCTAGTTAGGAATCCACTTTTTCATCTATTGTTGTGTCTAGTTTTGGACATATTATTACATCTAGTTTTGAGTCATTAATTGTGTCTAGTGTTGAGTCTCTTTTTGCATCCAATTTTGTGTTTAGTGTGACATCCATTTTTGTGTCCACATTTGCGTCTGACATAAGGTCAGATTTTGTATCCACTTTTGTGTTTGATGTGATGTCCACTTTTACATCATGTTTTGCATTTAGTATTGCATCTAATATTGCATCGATATTGCACTACTACATTTTTTACCTTTAGAAATACATTGCAATATCATTAGGGCATGGAGGAATCGAACCACCAATCTCCTGCTTGTAAAGCAGGTGCTCTTCCATTGAGCTAGCACCCTTTAAGAATCAGGAAGATGAGCAATATTAACACATAGATATCATCATTTGTAATTCTAATAAAATATAATAATATCCAAAGACAAACATGCTTAAAATCCAATTTATTTTTCCAAACACACTAATAAGCAAAAAAATCTATCGTGCTCAGGCAACAAAATATCCTAAATAATTACGCAATCTATTAAAGTGGTCCGCAAAAGGGTCTTAGAGAAAAACATAATGTATCGATGCATACCTAATAACCTAAACTTGATATGGACAAAGAATAAGGGATGTGTTTAAGAAATAGTTGTAGAATCCAATTGAGGATGTGTGTGTTGCTACATAAATGTTGTTATCCATTGATGGTGTGATTTTGTTCAGCAGGGATGTCAAGAAAAGAACTCATGAATGGTTACTAAAATAATACGCCTACTATGTGCATCATGCATGATATAATGAATATTTTAACAATGTACACCAACAAAGACAATTTATATTAGCAAAAAAATTATTAGCCAAAGGCACATGCTATTGTGAACATGTGACTACAATATCATATGAAAGTACATGAAGGTATTTGTGTGCATAAATAGAGATATATTCATACACATTCAAATATATATCCATATTCCATGAAAGAAAAATAATATAACAAAGCATATAGAAGAATTAAAGATAAGTGTAATATTAATGGGATAAGCTATTCAATGTCACCAACCATGATATATCAGCTATATTTCAAGTTGCTGAAAAGGAAATTTAAACAACCACATTGTTCCCATAAAAATCCAACTATTCACAAAAATAAAAATAGCCATTCACTTCAAACCTTCAAACTTGTACATTTAAAGTTTGACTAAGAATGTAAAGTGTCATTGACCTTGATTTCCTTTCTTGAATTTGATTTTTTAGCTTGTTCACTTTTTATGCCCAATATTGAATAAAAATAAAAAACACAATTGCATAATCCAATTGGAAATACGTATTTTGGTACAACTATCTTATGAGAAGTTACAATAGGGCAAGGCCATAGGAAATTCTTACATAGCCCCTGTTTCCTGCCCAGAAATATTTTGGAAATCACAACATGTATGAAACACCCATGAAATGTTTGGAGGGCATTCCTATTTCTGGAAACATTTCCATGAGATTTATGAGACACTTCCTATCCAAAAGACCATAAATGGCATGTTTCCTTTGTTCCAAAGGAGAAAATCTTAAAGGCCCTCAAAGGGAGTGAAATCCAGGAATGTCTTGTTTGTGCATAAAAAGGCCCTATATAGGAAACAAACCCAACAAATCTAAAATTTTGAAATGAAAGCATAAAACTTTTTAGAGTTTGAATTATTTTTTATATTAATTATTTTTTAAATTATTTAAATATGCCATTTTCACACTTCCTGAACATTTTGAAAAGTGTCATTTCCATATCAAAACTATTTCGCAGTTTCAGGTGACTTGGAGTTGGCATTAGGTCCTCGGGTGAGAGGCACCTAATTCTATTTTAAGTATATCCTCATTTGGATGTTACCCATGGCCACCCATCGCCACACATTATCTCTATATGACATGCCAATGTTAAATAGTTACCATAACAAAATCGTCCATTTATTGTGGATGAGTAGGTTACCCACATTATAATGTATAAGTAGATGGGTAGATGGTCATTATACATACACACATACATATATAAATGAATACATGAATAAATCCACAGCAAAACTGCTACCATAGTTAATTACCATATCTTTCAAAATTTTGAGCTTGAGCTCATCAGAAGTGATCAGATGATACATATTTACTTACATCAATTTCACTTGACACTTTGGAGTTTTATCACCAAAAAGTGATACAAAAAAAACCATGTTTTTAGAATTACTTTTATCAAAACCATGCTTCTTGAATGGTGTACCTATTGACTTTCCAAAGCTTTCATCCTAAGTAACAGACGTTTCACAAAATAATTTCCGCTCATAAAAAGGTGTGCTTGAGCTCACTACAAGTGATCAACTCTAGATGATACTTCCAAACTTGAGTCTTGGTTTTTTCTATAATATTACAATCAGTACAATTTGATACAAAGAAAAAGTTACAAAATCATGTTTGTAGAATTAGTTTTATTAAAACTATGCCTCTCACATGGTAACATTAATGGATTTTCACTTTCCACTCTGTTGCAGCTGCAACCGTTCTCCCCAAATCTCTTAAATTTTGGGCCCCTCCTCATGATGAATATTGCTTTAGGTTGTTTTATCCTTGATTGTTGATCATGTTTTAAGTTTGGATATTTTTAACGATTTATACGCATCCTGTTCCCGGAATTTGTTTGTTTTTGAATGTTGCAACGGGTCGCAGAATTGAGTTTAGTATCGAAAATTGTTCTCTTATTGGTCGTCGTTGCGGAGGTATAGTAGGTTTCTGGCTGTTATTGATTTTTAAAGTTGTCTAAACACTTAGAATATTTATATTGATCGGGATTCATTCTTGTTGGATCGGAAGCCGAAGCCTTTTCGCTTCCGCCTTTGCGGAACCCAGAGTAGTTTAGCACCCGAAGTCCAAATCTTCCCGACTGCCGATGCGTGTTGACCTAATTTAGCCGCATACCCGAAATCGTTTTTCTTCCGCCGTTGCGGCTGGGGAAGTCATTTGGATTCCGAAGTGCAAATCCGTCTGACTTCCGACTGTGCATCGCGTGGCTCTAGCCTTCTCTTTTCCGCCGTTGCGGCTCTCAAAGTCATTTGGCTTCCGAAGTACAAATCCGTTCGACTGCCGATTAAAGCCTCTCCCGCCCGCAGTGCACGTAGCTTTATCCCTTCTCGTTTCCGCCGTTACGGCTAGGCAAAGCCTTTGACTTCCGACGCCAGTATCCTTCCGAATTCTGCGGTGGTGCACCTGGCCATTTCTTGTGGGATAGACGTTTCAGTTGTATAATCTGTTGTTTCATTTTATAACGTAGTTCCAATGATTAATACACTTGGATTAATTGCAAGTGGACGTAAGGAACTGATGCGCGAAGACGTAAAGGAATAGTTTGGCAAGGATAGAAAAGAAACCGATCGTATCGCTAAAAGGGCCATCGAAGCAGAAGGCGAAGTCGATAATGATAAAGGCACAAATCTGACTGTCTATCCGTTGCTAAAATGTTCCTAAGTGTATACAGACAACATAGAAGAATATGGAGCGTTGGAAGAACTGGAAGGTCACACATTGGGGGCAGCCCAAATGATCGGCTGCTATAGTTTAAATACTTGAAAGTTAGAATTTAGACGTGGACTTTTTCGCTGGAAGAATTTGTAAACCATTTTCTTGTAAGAGGAACTATTTCATTTTACAATCAGAAACTGCAATTTTTGCCTGCTGGAGAAAGCGAAATGTGGAATGTATCAATGTGATTAAATGAACAATGTTGAAGGGAAACTATTTAGTTTTCAGCTATGTTTCATTAACTGTGAGAATGTTTAACTTCCTGAACCTATGTTCTTGTTGAATGATTTTCAGTATATTTTGTGATGTTTTCCACTGTGAGTAATGAATGTTGTTCATAGAACAATTGGCTAACTGGTTGTTCAAAAATCTGCAATTGTTCATGTGTCTTGAAAGAAGTGTCAGCTATCTGTAACTTTTCATTATGCATGTACAAAATGTATTACTCACCAATGAATAATAATCTTGCTCCCTAGGGATAGATTAGGTAGGTAGATTTAATTTCTTGTTGTATGTGATTTAGATGCTAGTGAGTCTAAGACGAGAGGTAAGAACCTATGCATCACATTGTGACTGCTCCTTGCATCTTATCACCCTGCATGGTTAATTAGGAACTTGCATATCATAACTAAGTCAAAAATACAAAAATACATAGTGGACCGGGCCGCAACCAGTAAAACCTTTGTTTTTGTTACTTTGACCTACGGTAGCCGGACCGCAAACCGGACGGATTCCCTATACCAAACAGTCAACGGGGTAGTTGGGAACGTTGACTGGGGAAAATCCCTTTCTGTTGTTTCCTGTGAATATTGGGGCCTCAACAGTTTTGGCTCCAGAAGGAAGCCCGCCAGTGTATGGCTAGCCGAGGAAACCCGTTTTCCCAAAATTATTCCACCGGTAATAGTTCTGAGAACAGTGGGTTTCATAATCCAATTCCGGAAGAAAGAGAACATCTATATTCTGTTGGTAACGAAATTGTTAATGATCTAAGAAGACACACCAGGGAATATGTAAAAAAGATTGGAGGATTGCCAATCATCCCTGAATTTCCCAGAAGAGAGTATAAAAATAAAGATCGTCCTGTAGCGGAAGACTCAGTGTTGGTGGGAGACTGGGAAGAACTTGTAGAAAAATCCTTACAGGAATTTGTGCTACCTTTGAATCAAGAAGGCCCAGAAAACCCTCACAGTTCTCCTGCTCACACTCCAGTTGGTTCACCTCCTCACTCTCCACCCAGATTCATGGCTGGCGTAAACGCAAACCAACCACCTAACCCGCTAAATCCACCACCTGCATGGAGAGCCAGATCACCATTAAACCTGACACCTCCATTACATGACCTACCTCAAGCCTTTGACAAGATGTTTCCCAAGTTTGACCCCAATGAGAAAATACTATTAGATGATCACCTACAAAGTTTTTACTTGGAAATTGAAGGATTAAGGGCCGGGGAATATGAAGATGTAGTCTGCAGACTATTCCTGCATACCCTTAAAGGAGCTGCGGAATCATGGTACTTTGGGTTGCCTGCTAACTCTATCCCTGATTGGGATACCTTCGAAAGAATTTTCAGAAGTAAATATGCAACTCAGAAAACTCATGCAGCCCTCATGAAAGGGCTATGTGCCTTGAAGAAAGAAAGAAAGGAAAAGGTGCACAGTTTCACACAAAGGTTTGCGGCCTATCTCAAGAATTTTTCTAAAACGGATAGACCTTCAAACAAAGTTCTGTTTGAACATTATAATTCAGTTTTAGGCCCTTATTTGGCCATGTTTTCCAAAGGAAGGGCCAAGCCTACGTTGACTAAAACCTATGAAGAGGCAGAAGTAGTGGAAGCAGAAAGAGAAAGTATTGAAGATTACCCAGAACAGTCAGGAGAGAAAAGTGCAGGAAGAAAAGACTTACTATTTACTAAGCCTAAGGAAGAAAAGTCGCCAGATTTGGAAAATATGGCCAAAATGATGCAGAAGCTTTCCAACAAAATCATAGATATGGAGAAAGAAAAGGAAACACAAATGTTTTATAAGCCATATTATAAGAAAAGAGAGGATAACCATCAGTCCCAACCTCCTCCTCACAATACTGCATCTATGAATTTAACAGAGGTGGGCATGGAAAATTTTTGCACTTTCCACCAACAGCCACACTCTTAAAAGAATTGTCCTCAATGGATAAATTTGATGACGTTGGTCATGAATCAGCTGCTGGATTCTAGATTAACAGAAGATGGAGAAGAAGAGAGAAAAGAGAAGACTACGTCAACAAACGAAAAAGAGGAGGAAACCATGGCTTTGTGGGATTATGTTTCATTATTTGATGCTGAAGAGGAAGAGAATCAGAGCTACAAGGACGTCATGGAAACCAACGTAGCAACAAGAAGCCAAGGGCCAATCAAAGAAAACAGTCTCATCCTACCAAAGATCAAAAGGCTGCAAAGAAATGTAAAGAAATTTCAAAATAAATCCTTAACAAATAAGATTCCAGAATTCACGATTACCAGCCAAGATCCGAAGCAGAATGATACGTTGGCTAGGCCAAATGAAGGAAAGATGAATGCTGATAAACCTCATCCCATTGAGCAACCAATGGATTATGACATAGTGGAGGATTTAAAGAAGGTAAAAGCGAATGTTCCACTATTCGAAATGTGTAAAGTGCCGCAGCAAAAAGAAAGACTGTTGAAAGCACTTGAAGCATCAAATGAGAAGCTGCCCGCTAACAATCAACCTCAGGAAGAAGAAGAAATTGGAGAAACCAGTTTTGGAGGTAAGTCTAAAAGCAAACATCCACCTTTCCTCCTCATGTTTGAAATTTTCAATCATAATGTACATAATTTCTTGGTAGACTCAGGGGCATCGGTTAATGTTATGCCCATATCAGTCTGTAAAAAGATCAATGGGCAGCCTAGGCCATCTACGTGGAGGGTGGTTCAGTTGGACAGAACGGATGTAAAGGTAATTGGTGAGATGGAAGATGTCCTAGTCCGTCTGGCATCTAATGACAAAGTATGCCAAGTTATTAACATCATGGTGGCTGATATACCAGATGCTTACGGTCTTGTCCTGAGCAGAGACTGGTCGGCCAAATTAAATGGATATTTCGAATCAGATTGGTCCCATCTTTGGTTTCCATACAAAGGGAGTCCAAACCAGATTAAGATTCTAAGAGAGCCTCACATGAAGTACAATGTTACTCAGCTGGAGGAGAAGAATGTACCAGTGGATTTTGTATTGGGAAACTATTTTATTGAGTTGGAACCAGGGAATTATCAAGCGTAAGAATCCAGCAACACATCTGACACCCAGCCTGATCTCCTTCAATTCTCACAGGCTGATGAGATTGACTGTAATATAGTAATCTTAGCAGTAGGAGTAGATTCACCTTCAGTAGTTAGTGATTTTTGGATTTTGTTTTTTGATGGCTCTAAGACATTATAAGGGTCAGGGGCTGGCTGTGTCCTGATCGACCCACAGAAGAATAAACATTTCCTTTCATGTAGATTAGAGTTTGAGTGTACTAATAATACAGCTGAGTACGAAGCACTGGTGCAGGGACTAAAGAAGGCCATTGAATTAAAGGTAAGTAATCTAAAAGTTTTTGGGGATTCTGAAATTATTGTGAAACAAATCCGAAATCAGATACATTGTGTTTCTCCTCACTTAAAGGCTTACCAGAATGAGGTATGGGATTTGCTTAAATGTTTTAATGCATTCAACATTATTTCAATTCCAAGAATTAAAAACGCAGCTGCTGATTTGTTGGCCACGTCAACCGCTAGACTCGTACCCACTAATAATCGATGTTTTGTCGAACTGCTTTTCAGGCCCTCAGTACCGGATATGATCACCAATTTATGAGTGTTCGACGATGATCAACAAATCATAGAATGTTTACCAAATGACGAGGTGTTTAAAGGAGCGATCATAGACGATGAAGAGCATCAGGCCGAGATGAAATATGACAATTTCATTCCTAAAGGTGTCAGAACGTTAGAAAAAAAGTTCGATTTAAATGAAAAGTTCAAAAGACCAGCCAACGTGAAGACCCACAGCTCATCTCTACAGTTCGAGCTGATAAATTTAGGGACTGAGATGAATCCCAAATTTGTGAATCTCCGCAAGTGTTGTTCACCAGCAGAAAGAGACAAATTCATCAGTCTATTTAAACAATATAAAGATGTTTTCGCATGGACATACGAAGATTTGAAAACATACGACACCAACATCATCAAACACGTCATCCCAATTAAAGCAGGAGTCAAGCCCTATCAGCAACAGTTAAGAAAAATGCATCCAAAATTGGAACCGTTGATTCAGAGTGAAGTAAAGAAATTATTGGATGCTAGAATCATTTTTAAAGTCAGACACTCTAAGTGGGTATCAAATCTGGTCCCAGTAAGGAAAAATTCTGGAGAGATCAGACTCTGCGTGGATTTCAGGAACCTAAACCGTGAATCAGACAAGGATAACTATCATGTTCCACCCATGGAGCAACTGCTACAAATGGTTTTAGGTTCTGAACTGTTTTCATTATTGGACGGTTTCTCTGGCTACAATCAAGTATTAGTAGCCAAAGAAGACAGATTGAAGACCACGTTCAGGACCAAATGGGGAACCTTTGCCTACAGAAGAATGCCCTTTGGGCTTATAAATGCTGGAGCAACATTTCAGAGAGCTATGGACATAGCTTTCCATGGATTGATTGGCCGAAGTGCTGTAGTATACCTTGACGATATTACAATATTCTCAAAGAAAAGAGAAGAGCACTCGTTTCACTTAAGGAAAATTTTCGATCGCTGTCGGAAATACAGCATCTCACTCAATCCTAAGAAGTGTGTGTTCGCTGTCACGGAGGGCAAGTTGTTGGGTCACATATTTTTGAAGAAAGGAATCTCTATAGATCCAGAAAGAATTAAGGCTATTGAAAAAATCCCCTTGCCCCATAATAAAAAGGGGATGCAATCATTTATGGGAATGATAAATTTCGTGCTAAGATTTGTGCCTGATTTTGCTCATATTGTCAAGCCATTGCAGCAGATGGTAAAGCAAAATGGACTATTCAAGTGGACTGAAATTGAGAAGAGCGCATTCAGAAAAATCAAAACTACTGTTGCACACGCACCCTCCCTGAAAAGCCCAAATTTTGACAAATATTTTATCTTGTATACCTTCGCATCCGATGATTCACTAGGAGCTGTGCTCACCCAAAAGGAAGATGGGGGGGATGAATTCCCAATATCCTTTATGATTACTGGTCTAAAAGGGGCCGAATTGAATTACCTAGCTTTTGATAAACAAGTTTACGCTATATTCAAAGCAGTAAAGCAATTCAGGCCTTATATTTTAAAAAATAGAACCAAGGTGATCGTCCCCTACCCAGCTGTGAGGTCTCTTCTTATACAGAAGGATTTAGGAGAAAGAAGAGGCAACTGGGTAACAGCTCTTCAAGAGTACGACCTTGAATTCAAGCTAGCATCGATAGTTAAAGGACAAGGGTTGTGCAAATAGATGACTGAAAATGGAAAAAATGAAGAACAAGCCTGGGAAGATGAAGCCGAATTACATGTAATGGAGGTATGCCCTTTGTTTACAGCTTTCGAGTCTTGGTATAGAGACCTTGTGTATTACCTGCAGGTAGGACTATTTCCAGAACATTGGAATTCCAAGCAAAGGAGAGCACTGCGTCTTAAATCAGCCGCATATCAACTTGTTGAAGGGGTATTATTCAGAAAGAATTATGACGGGGTTCTTCTCAGATGCTTAGAAAAGGAAGATGCGAAGAAAGTGATGGCAGAATTGCATGACGGTCCTGCTGGAGGACATTATTCAGGGGATACCATAGCCCACAAAATCCTTAGGGAAGGTTACTACTGGCCTACGCTCTTTAGAGATGCACACACACATGTCAGGAAGTGTGATATTTTCCAAAGGTGTAGTGAGAGACAGCCTAAAGCAGCAACACCTCTAAAGCCTGTGATGATCACGGAACCATTCGAGCAATGGGGACTGGATATTATTGGAGAAATAAAACCGAACTCCTCTTTGTAGCACACGTACATTCTAACCGCTACTGATTATTTCACTTGCTAAGTCGAAGCCATCCCAGTGTGCAAGATAAATGAAGACGAGGTCATCAGCTTCCTACAAGACCACATCATGACCGGGTTTGGAGTTCCAGTTTCATTAGTTTTTGATAATGCTAAGTAATTTTCATCAATTAAATTGACTGCTTTTGCTCATGATAAAGGAATAAAATTGCATTATTCTGCTAATTACTATCCACAAGGAAATGGCCTTGCTGAATCCTCCAACAAAAATCTGATTAGAATTTTAAAGAAGACTGTAGTAGAAAACTAGAGGAGTTGGCACTCAGCATTACCAAATGCCCTTTGGGATGATAGAGTCACCCCCAAGTCTGCAATTGGAGTGTCTCCATATACCCTTGTCTATGGTAAAGAAGCCATCCTTCCTCCCAATATCATGCTACCATCTTCCATACTAGCTCAAGAGTCTAGGGGGTTGGATGATGAAGTTTTGCAAATAAGAATATATAATCTCCTAAAAGCAGAAGAGGATAGATCTAAAGCTAGAGAACGCTTTAGGCAACAGTAGGAGTTAGTTACGAGATGGTTCAACAAGCATAAAGTTGGAACAAAAGAATTTGAAGTAGGAGACTTAGTCCTCAAATGGGATCACCCCCATGATGAGAAAGGAAAGCACACTAAATTCCAGCAGTTGTGGGTAGGCCCTTATCAGATAGCGGCAAAGCTTGGCCCTTCTACTTATAAGTTGCAATATCTGCAAGAATGGGAAGAGAACTTACCAGTAAATGGTTTGGTCCTCAAGCCGTATTTTTCCTGAGTTTGTTTGAATTCTTCTGTCTTTATATAAATAATCTGTTTGGCTGTCTTTTGAGTCCTGTTTTACAATTTGTTTTTAGTTTGTTTTTCTTGATTCTAATAAAGGGAATGAACCCGTGGTTGCATAGAGAACATTAAAATGTTTGCGAATGATAAACATTTTTGGGTCTCAGACTGTGTGTTTTGTATAAAATAATTTCTTCCAGTTTAGTCGTTTTCTTGAATAATTCTGTGTGCATTGAAGTCCTGCTTAACCCCTTTGAAATAAACCAGATTCGAAGAGTCTGGAGTACTATGTTAAGGCTCCATACACGTCACACTTAAAATGTTCTAAGGAGCGACAGCAGAGGACCCATGGAAAGGAGAAGGGTGAACAGTATATTAAATATAAATGATCCCATGCCAAGAAACGAATGCCCAAAGGCAAATAAAGAGTCAAAAACTCCTATGAAAGCATCATAAATCAAAGCAGGTGCTGAATCATAAGTATTAAATTTCCGAAAGATCCTCTCCGTCTGTGAGCTGAAACTTGAAGTACCCCACTCACACAAAAGGACACTATGGGATAGAGGATCTTGAATTAAGATTCAGTATGAAAGGCATGCAGGAGGACTCATATATAAAGGGGACAAAAGTCCAAAAGCACAAAAGTGCTAGAGTGGCATGGGAATGAGGAACAAATGAATATTTATGTTTACCATATGCTACAATCCTGTGGGGTCCAAGCTATTAGCTACCTGAAGACAAAGGTAATAATGAAACTCATCCTCTGGCCTCAACAGAGTCATCTGGACTTGAAAATCTTGGTTTCCACTCTCCCAAATTGGACTATTATCAATGATTGAGGGTACACACTTCCAGCATTCGAGAAATCCAGAGAGATGGAAGAATTCAATAGATACATTTGTTGTTAAACAGTCTATCACTCAAATAATAATCGCCCAGAGATCTAGGTTCACCAGGTAATCGCCAATTGTTGCAGCTGCAACCGTTCTCCCCAAATCTCTTAAATTTTGGGCCCCTCCTCATGATGAATATTGCTTCAGGTTGTTTTATCCTTGATTGTTTATCATGTTTTAAGTTTGGATATTTTTAACGATTTATATGCAGCCTGTTCCCAGAATTTGTTTGTTTTTGAATGTTGCAACGGGTCGCAGAATTGAGTTTAGTATCGAAAATTTTTCTCTTATTGGTCGTCGTTGCGGAGGTATAGTAGGTTTCTGGCCGTTATTGATTTTTAAAGCTGTCCAAACACTTAGAATATTTATATTGATCGGGAGTCATTCTTGTTGGATTGGAAGCCGGAGCCTTTTCACTTCCGTCGTTGCAGAACCCAGAGTAGTTTAGCACCCGAAGTCCAAATCTTCCCGACTGCCGATGCGTGTTGACCTAATTTAGCCGCATACCCAAAGCCATTTTTCTTCCACCGTTGCAGCTGGGGAAGTCATTTGGCTTCCGAAGTGCAAATCCATCTGAATTCCGCCTGTGCATCGCGTGGCTCTAGCCTTCTCTTTTCCGTCGTTGCGACTCTCAAAGTCATTTGGCTTCCGAAGTGCAAATCCATCCGAATGTCGATTAAAGCCTCTCCCGCCTGCGGTGCGCGTAGCTTTAGCCCTTCTTGTTTCCGTCGTTATGGCTAGGCAAAGCCTTTGACTTCTGATGCCAGTATCCTTTCGACTTCCGCGGTGGTGCACCTGGCCATTTCTTGTGGGATAGCCGTTTCAGTTGTATAATCTGCTGTTTCGTTTTATAACGTAGTCCCAATGAGTAATACACTTGGATTAATTGCAGGTGGACGTAAGGAACTAATGTGCGAAGATGTAAAGGAGTAGTTTGGAAAGGATCGAAAAGAAACCAACTAGATCGCTAAAAGGGCCATCGAAGCAAAAGGCAAAGTCGATAATGATAAAGGAACAAACCTGACTGTCTGTCCGTTACTAAAAGAATATGGAGCGTTGGAAGAAATGGAAGGTCACACGTTGGGGGCAGCCCAAACGATCGGCTACTATAGTTTAAATACTTGAAAGTTAGAATTTAGAAGGGTACTTTTTCCCTGGAAGAATTTGTAAACCATTTTCTTGTAAGAGGAACTATTTCATTTTACAATCAGAAACTGCAATTTTTTCCTGTTGGAGAAAGCAAAATGAGGAATGTATCAATGTGATTAAATGAAAAATGTTGAAGGGGAACTATTTCGTTTTCAGCTGTGTTTCATTAACTATGAGAATGTTTAACTTCCTGAACCTATGTTCTTGTTGAATGATTTTCAGTATATTTTGTGATGTTTTCCACTGTGAGTAATGAATGTTGTTCATAGAACAATTGGCTAACTGGTTGTTCAAAAATCTGCAATTGTTCATGTGTCTTGAAAGAAGTGTCAGCTATCTGTAACTTTTCATTATGCATGTACAAAATGTATTACTCACCAATGAATAATAATATTGCTCCCTAGGGATAGATTAGGTAGGTAGATTTAATTTCTTGTTGTATGTGATTTAGATGCTAGTGAGTCTAAGACGAGAGGTAAGAACCTGCGCATCACATTGTGACTGCTCCTTGCATCTTATCAACCTGCATGGTTAATTAGGCACTTGCATATCATAACTATGTCAAAAATACAAAAATACACGGTGGACCGGGCCGCAACCGGTAAAACCTTTGTTTTTGTTACTTTGACCTACGGTAGTCGGACCGCAAACCAGACGGATTCCCTATACCAAACAGTCAATGGGCTAGTTGGGAACGTTGACTGGGGAGAATCCCTTTTTGTTGTTTCCTGCGAATCTCGGGGCCTCAACACACTCTTGAAATAGCATCAACTTGAGTTCACAACTGATCTATTTTATATGATAAAAATTGTTTTTACCACACGTTCATTTCAATTAGACTTAGTATTTTACTCTCCATTCTGTTGATTTTTCAGGTTAGCTGAGTGTTAATACAAGCACTAAAATTCAATACATGAACATATAAAGAACTGAGGTAAAATTCAAACTGTAATAAAATGTAACAACATAACTTTCATTTCTTTCAACTTAATGCTCTGCTGGTCACTGCGTTATCTTAATGCTCTGCTGGTCACTGCGTTAAAATTGATCATTGAAATGTTTCATCAATTGTCATGTACAGAAAAATAATAAATAACACGTGCAGAAAACTAAATCTCAAGTAAAATACAGAAGAAAAAGAATCTTAACCATTGTTAGATCCGCCTTATACTCAGTTCTGAGTTTGATCTTGTCACTGAAAGGACAAGTCAAACTTGTTGAACCATATACGTACCTTGAGAGAGAGAGGGAGTAAACAAACCTTAGTTTCTTCAATCAATTTAGCAGTGCAATCAAGGAGAATCACACAGATGCACTCATAGTGAAAGATGTGTAGTCACACACTCTACCAACAGATTCACAATGAACAAATTCCCGAAACCAGTTAGGATGGATCAAACATAAAAAATTATCCTGTGCAGAGAATAGATCGCAGTAAAACCCATGTAGAATAACACAGTGGTAAAACTCATGACCAATCAAAACGCTAAGGCAATAATCATGACGTGAATACCAAGCAAGAGAAAAATCTTGTGGAGTGAAATCGATGAAGTAAACTCGTGGAGAAAGCAATCGGTAGATAAATAAACGGACATCAGCAGAAGAACACAGGAAACTACTAGAGAAATACACGGGCAGTAGCAGAAGAAAAAGGTGGCTGATCAAAGACAAGGGAACCCACGGCAGCTGTGAAGGAGATCGGTGCAGACCAGACCGAGAAGGAGATCGGTGAAGACCAGACTGAGATAGAGATCAGTGAAGACCAAACCGAGAAAGAGATACCGTGAGATCAAGCCCACAAAGGTAATCCAAACCACAAATCAAAATCCAAGCCCGTAAAAAATCAAAAATCAGAATCCAAGCCCATGGAGAAAGCAGCCGTGAAAAATCAAAATTAGAATCCAAGCCCATGGAGAAAGCAACCATGAAAAATCAAAATCAAAATCCAAGCCCGTGGAGAAAGCAGTCGTGAAAAATCAAAATCAGAATCCAAGCCCATGGATAAAGCCGTGCCGAGATAAATCGTTGTCATAAAATAGCAGAGCTGATAGATTAATTAATCGAGAGGCTAAGGTACGCTCATTTTATAATGTTTACAAGTTAAAAAACATGGTCCAATTATATACAAAGGATGATCCACATATAATCATAAAATAACTTTAGGGTAAGATAAAGTGGCTCAATAATAATCATAAAATAACTTAGGGTAAGATAAAGTGGCCCAATAATAGAAATTCAAAGTGTCTCAAACATGAGATAAAACTAAAAGGTAAAAAAGAGTCTTATTAATAAAATCATATTTTATTAATAAGACTATAAAATAATTAATCAAATAATTTATAACAAAGTCATAAAATAAAAGTCTAAAGGTCCAACATAAAGTGAAAAGTCCAAAACCATAAGTGGGTTAACCATAAGTGAGTTAAAGGGTTTTTTAACAAAACATAAGGTAACCATAACAATGCTAGGTCCAAAGGTCTTTAATAACCAATTAGGTAAATACACTCCATAAAGTAGGAGGCATCATAATCAAAGGTGCACACAAGTGAGAGTGTTAGGACCAAGTAAGAATAGGACCATGAGTCAACAACCACAAGATCAAAGTGAACCAAGCAATCAAATAATACCAACAAGACCAAATACTTTTCTCTCTCTCAAGGTACCTAGTTTTATATATTTTGTCATCATTGTATAAGGGGAAAGATCCAAATGGACGGTACAATCCTTTTGTCCTTGACACTACTCCTAAAGGTTAGGTACTAGGGACATCATCAAGGGGTGGCCAGTCCCTTGAGAATCAACCTAGCAATAACCAATTAGGAGATAAGTGCCCAGAATTGGACATAGTGGCGCTCAGGAAAGCGCCCCAGATCAATGCCAAATCGCAGGAAGGGCTCGACGCATTCCTAGGCGCAATCCTGGGCTCAAATCCACGGGAAGCACATAGGTGGACATAGTGGCGGCCAGTGTGGAAGGAGGAAACTTAAAAAGCATGGGTTCTTTCAGGTTGAATGCATATTTTTCCCTTGCAGGTTGAAAAGCACCCTTGGAGGTTAAGAAGATTAAGCAAAATCACCGCACCAGGCTGTTACTTGTGCTTTGCAGCAATGGCAAGCGGAGGAGGAAGCGCATATGGAGCAGAATAGGTATTTGCTTTATTTATTTATTTATTTGGTATTTGGTTTTTTTAGAGCAAAACAGGTATTTGTTTTTTCTTATACCAGCCTGTTACTTGTGCTTTTTTATATTTGTTGTTTTCTTCATAAGAATTGTTCTCTTCAAGGATTGAACCCACCTCCTTTTCTGTTGTTTCTTTACATTAGTCGTCTAGTAGTCGTATTGGGGTTTGCATACCGCCAAGTCAACATCCATGAAAACCATTGAACTATTCAGAGGTAAAGAAAACCGCTTCTAGCCTTCCTCCCTGAGTCCACAAATATGGTTATAAAAAATGTAAAACCCACAAACTATGCTCTCTGAATGTCAAGACAGTTCCTGCAGGCTTCCTTTTGATCAGACCAAACTCCTAATCATAACTGGTACCTACAACCTCGAAAGGATAATTTGTTTTGTGCTAAACTTACTGGAACAAGTTACAAATCATTAAATGTGAAATTAATGATAAAGAGAAATTAAATGTTGGGGTTTGCATATTGCTAAGTCAGCATCCATGAAAACCATTGAACTATTCAAAGGTAGAGAAAACCCCTTCTAGCCTTCCTCCCTGAGTCCACAAATATGGTTATAAAAAATGTAAAACCCACCAACTATGCTCTCTGAATTTCAAATAGTGAATGTCTTTAGGCACTGCCTAAAGACATTCACTATTTGACAAGATCATCATTAGATTGGAGAAGGTTGGCAAGGAACTCTAGTTGATTAGGACAATTATATCCTTGAAAAGCACTTGACAAGATGCCACTCCAAATCTGGCAAAGGTTATTTTCTTCCTAGGTTGAGTTAAAAAGTCATCCACTTCAGAGTCACAACATCCTTACCTAACTCTGTGAACAAACCTGTGACTTCAGCTTCCAAGTATAAATTGCACTTACCTGAAATAAGCATTGTGCATACGACAAAGCTAGACATCTACATGGCTAGATACGAAAACAGTTAGATATAGCATTCCAAGATCTTCCATATATCAATATCCAGGAAAACATTATATACAACTTTTATATGGCCAATTGTTGGGCCTCTGGATTTTCATGCAAGACATGAATGATGTCTTTAGTTGGATTCCAAACACTCTAATTACACCAGGCCACAATAAAAAAAGGTGAGGAATCAAATGGCTTGCTACTGCAAGTTTAGGCAAGTTTAGGAAACACAGAAGTCAACTTAGCAAGAAGGATGACATCTTTAGCCTTTCCACAATATTTTAATAATACCTAAATAAATGCAAGGTGTGAATACCGAATACTTACATACAATAAATCAGAGTTACATACAATAATTATATAATTTGCAAGTTCAATTAGACTTGATTGAGTTTCCTATCTGAATCCAATTTAGTTGTGTTTTTCTACATTTTGTTGCATGCCTGTTATTTGCATGCTGAGTGGAAAATATATTAAAAAATAATTACTCCACTTGTATTATATCAACAGAATCAGTAGCTTGGACACTGGAATTAAATTTAGTATCTTGGAAATACTCACAAATTTAAGGTAAAATTCAATTGCCACAAACTAAATTCTTAGTACACTACAGCCAATTATAGTGCCTCGGCAACGTGTCATAGGTGTTGCTAGACGCCATATTGGTTGTTCATTTTAACGCTTAAAATATCCACATCAGAAAGTTGTTGTATATCAAAATTCTGTCGACCTGGTCCAATGACCCCACCAATCACATAAAGTTCATTTCCCAATCCTAATACTGCAAATCCTATTTTATAGGAGCATGCAAGTGTAAAGGAGATGACTTTGCTCAAATGGGGATAATTACTTCTTAAGAGTATGCACATGTTTTAATAGAAGCACCTAAAATATATTATTGTAATCATTTCTACACCATATTCTACACCATTATATCTTGTAGAAATCCTATGATTTTTAATTCCAATACTGTGACCTTCCCATATGGGTCCTTAATTTGTATTCTTATCTAACCCATATCTAACTAGCAAGCTGAATTTTCCAAGGAATCAACCTTCTTATTGAATTCTTGATAATTGTGAGCAATACTTACATTTGGCAGCTATCCTTTGATCGTTTCCAAGAGAGGATAGAAATAGATGTTGGATCATATTGAGCTTTGGTTTATCCAATTGGTTATGAGTTTTTAGTCCAAGAAGATCACCACGTTAGGGAGAGAGTAGATCTATGCCATTTTTAACTATATACATTCCCTGTAATTCTGCAAAATTGTTTGTTTTAATGTATAGTGCCTGTTGAAAAGGGATGTTCCTATATTTGTCAGTAATGAAACCTACCAATCCATACTTTCCAGGGTTTCCACTTGATTCCCCATTGCAAAAATAGTTGGTTGATTTGGATCAATACTAGGTGGGTCCAATTTTCTTGCTTGTTTGTTTTTCTTATCACCTCGGGTCCTTCAATAAATATTTGGATCTATGTAAATTCATTGAGATCAAGGGATACTTGCTTTTAAAAATAGCATTGACAGTTCTCAACCCTTGCATATGAGTAGTATTGACAGTTCTGTTACTACACCATTCCATCTTGTAGAAATCATATGATTTTTAATTCCAATACTGTGACCTTCCCATATGGGTCCTTAATTTGTATTCTTATCTAACCCATATCTAACTGGCAAGCTGATTTTTCCAAGGAATCAACCTTCTTATTGAATTCTTGATAATTGTGAGCAATACTTACATTTGGTTGTTATCCTTTGATCGTTTCCAAGAGAGGATACAAATAGATGTTGGAGCATATTGAGCTTTGGTTTATCCAATTGGTTATGAGTTTTGAGTCCAAGAAGATCACCACATTAGGGAGAGAGTAGATCTGTGCCACTATGTCCAATTCTCACTATGGAACAATTCTCAATTTTTATTTTGCATTTTATGAAAGGAAGATAAGCGCAATTCTCATATGCTCAAAGCATTATAACTTACGCATGGATTAACTAAAAGCTATTGGTAGATTATTGGGCACTGATAACAGACCCTGGGTAGCCCATGCCAAGAATAAATCAGCATTTAAGGGCAGTTTAAATGCTGTATAAATGAAATTGAAAAGCGTTGAAGGTAGGTATTGATTGGACACATTTATGAAGGTGTGTAAATGTAGGCTCCTAGTGGCGTTGGGGTGGTTGCCACTTCCACATGGAAAATGCAAACAAGAGATAACCAATTACCATATGTAATTTTCTTAACTCTGAAATATTACATTGTAGAGAAAAGTCTACCCTTTTCATTAGAATGATAATGAATTAATTCGAATGTTCAAAGCTTGGAATATATCTGACAAGTTACCATAGAAACAATCAACATACCTTGAGAGATAGAAGGTTAGATTTAAGGCTATGAACTTACAATAGTAAGAAAGATATCTCAGTTATCAAGGGTGAAGAGTATCAACTAAAGATACTCAACCCTAAACACAGTCAAACACCCTCAAAAGACCTCAGCATACTTAACACCAATGCTGACCTGTCATTTAGGGCTTAACACAACCATAGCTTAGTTTGAGGTGAGTTGCAAACAAGTCATGGTAAGAGAGGTAAGGTACATTCACAACCCAATTAGGATGTTTCTTACACAGTCACTAGGACACACAGTCACAAGCCAAAAATAATGGCACCCATGCATGCTCTTAACCAAGCACAAAAGCTCACTCGTTTGAATAAATTTGTTTAGAGGACATTGACGCATGATTCCTGAAGAGTGTTTTGTAAAATGCAATTGCATGAGGCAAGTCCATTATAAAGGGATTGGAGAAAGAGGAATGGGAAGCCCTTATACATCTATGTGACAAAGGATCTTTATGATATGGTCTAGCACATAGTTGACAAAGTCCCTTGCTTGAACATAGGATGGGGGGTAAAGGATCATGTGGCACAATGGTTGATGAGGTGTAAATCCATTTGGAAATCACATTCTTCTCTTACATATAGAGCTTGGGGGTGGATTCTCCTCCAAAAGGAGTCAGTTGTCAAGCATATGCTCCATAAATCAAGTGTAATTGACGTTGTTTGTGGCAAGGAAAAAGCAATTGTACATGTTTTTGAAATGTTGGGTTACAAAAGTGTTCTGATTTAAAGCTAAATCTCACTTCTTTTCTACCTTGCTTTTGTGGAAAGGCCCTCTTCTAGGTGATGCTTGGATGGTTCAGAAAACATCAAATCCTTATGGTATTCAGTGTGTTTGATTGCTATTGGATTTCTAAGGAAGCATCATTGTAAAGTTACTTTTCTGAAGGACCCCTCTCTTTTCTTTTATCCTAGAAGATTAAGAAAATTTAAGCAGGAGTTTTCTCTGCTTGTGAGAGTCCAACTTAGTTTTTTGTCGTGACATTGAGTCCCTTTATCTTGGTGTGTAGGCTCATATGCTTTCCTTCTGGCATTTCCAGGATGAGATTTTCCCAGGACCCCATTGTTCATGTGATATAATTTTTCTGTTCCACAATGTCCTGATTTGATCTTTTAAGCAATGTAGACAGCAATTCAGAAAAAAGAGTAGGTCCAAGAAACATGCAATTGACTGGATTTGATGCATTCATGTATTCAGAGAACCGATCCAAGGAATAGGTTTATGAAATTTGCAATTAACTGGATTTGTTGCTTTTGTGTAATAAAACAACAGCAAGGCTGGTTTCTCTCACGTGACTATTACATTAGATATTCCAAGTCCTATGTGTCCGGGTGTCCGATTTGTCAAATTTTTTAGTTTCAGAATTGAACCAATAAAAACCTAGATCTCAGTACACTTACATTTAGTTCACATAATTCTCGAACCCACGTGATGAGAGAAAATACACCCAAGGTTTTTCCAATCTATCTAGGAAATATTTTGTTGATGATATGGGCTGAATCACCATTCAGTATTCAATGAAGGAAATTCTCAAAAACAAAAAGAGAAATAATCTAAGCCCGGTGGATGTCATTCACACTAACATCTACACCAGATAAATTGAATTTGTCATGACTAGCTGACAATTGCTGCCCAAAATCCACTCAAGATAATGCACTTTCCCTTTCCAGACAACATAAAGGGGAAAAGAATGGGTGGGGTGTATAGAAGAGAATGAAAATTATCACAACATACCTTTTCCACATGCTCAAGAGTAATAGCATTGATAAAATTAGCAGTCCTTAAAGCAATATCCACAAACACCCTGCTCCCCTTCAAAGGAAAACACTAACCAGGTTCCCCGAAGCTCGGTTCCAATACCTTACCCGCATAAGGATTGGGTTTCCTGTCTTGAATAAAGATCCAACTGCGGAAAGACCCCATTTCCTTCCATTCCCATAAAATTACCCTTCAGAATGATGCACCACCCTGCCACCACCCATGCCCATAGCAAAATAAACCATTCCCAACCCGCCCGCAGCATGCCTCTCAATATTCGCTTCCACCAACCACCTCGTCACCGCCCTTATATCATCCAAGCTCAAAGCCTTCCCCTCTCCCTCACTCGCCCACTTGTCAATGACTTGATTCAATAAAGCCAACACTTCGTCCTTCGTCAAAACCTCTGAACCCTTCAACTTCATCAACGATTCCTCATTGTCACCAATGTGCACCTTTAAATTCTAAAGCTCCATGTAAAAAGCAGTGGCGTGATCCTCTATACTCTCCTCTAACTCCTTCTTCAGCCCTTCTACTTCCTTCCCAAACTTCATATCCACCAATTCTAGCTGAAACTGCAACATCTTCGTCGTCTTCTTCAGAAACTCCTCCAGCTCTACAATCTGGCCCTTCGATACGACATCGCCAAGGCCAGCAGTATTCTTAGTAGAGGGTTTTGTGGTCCAATACCACAAATTCTATCCAAATTCGGCCAGAATAATGAAAAGAAAGACCCACTTGGTAAAAACCCTGGCTACTAGGTGCCACTTCGAAGTTTGCTGAGGATTTCCACTGCGGACAGGGCTTTTGCTCCTATGCACATCCTTGACCCCTTTTTTTGCCCCCCAATCATGGAACTTGTTTTCTAATTTACCATTCTACTGATCAGGAAAAGCATTTTCTCTCCCAGAATCCCGAATATAAACTCTACCATAACTCAAATCCTTACCTTGCAACAAATTCCCATCGGCTTCCACGGCCAAATGTGTTGTTTCCCGGTGAATATTTTTGTCCCAAGGGCATCAGTAAGTGGACAGACTGTTTCAAGTTCACCATACTCATGCTTTTACACCTTCCTGGGGTGCTCGAGATGCCCTTCTTAGCTCTCCTCTGCTTCAGATCAAGATGCCCTTCTCAGCTCTCCTCTGCTCCAAATCGAGATGCCCTTCTTGGCTCTCCTCTGCTGCAGATAGTTACTAGATTGAAATTTTGAGAAGGAGGGAAAATGTAACTCTCTAAATTCAAATTCAAACTCAAATGAAAAGAGTGAGGAATTTTAAATTTGGGGTTAATGAGAGGAAAATGTTTACATTTTAGTTGAGGGTTTGTGGTCTTTTTAAGTTTATACGTATATGGTTTTATGTTCTGACGGTTTTGGTCGTTAGGACTTTACAAGTTTTCTATGAGGTTTATACTTGTTAAGGTAATATAGTTATCATTTAAAAATCTCCTAGAACCTCTTAATAGTGGTTAGAATCTCCTAATAGTGGTTACATATGGGAAGAAATTAAACATTGAAATTTAAAGAATTGGTTAACATATGTGTGTAATATGGTCAAATTAGCTCATTACATCACAATGCTGATATTTTTAAACATGCAAGTAATTATTGATTGTGTTTGATTCATGTAAGCTAACACTAGTGTCCAATTGTATTTATGTTGTAACAGTTTTAGCA
>LPNX010395025.1:7219-189200 GCA_001517045.1 Pseudotsuga menziesii | reverse complement strand
AACATTTGTGTGAATATTCTATTGCACAGGTATTCTTTTATTTCATTGCGGTTTTTCCTTTTTGTTATGATATTGTCCAGCCTCAGCACTGAGATCTCTATTTTCTATTTAGGACCTTACTTTAGAGAATTTTGCAAGTATATATGATCTTACTGAGTCATAACATGCAACTTCTTTTGTTGGGAGAAAGAAAATTGGAACAATTTCAATATTATGTTTCCCTTGTGGTTTGATATTTGTACTTTGGTGGGGTGTTTTAGAATAATCCCACTTGTTATGCATGCTTTAAATGGTAAACATATCCCATATGCTTTAAATGATGACGATGATGAACTAGATGACAATGACAATGACAATGATGATGTTTTTGATGATGACGATGATGGAAATGATGATGATCATCATCATCATCTCCATCTTTGTCATTGTCATCATGATTATCATAATAGTCATCATCATCGGCATAATCATCATCCATGTCATCATCATCGCCATTGTCCTTGACATCATCATCATCATGATTATTGACATTTTCATCAATTATTCATCATTACCTTTGGCATAAGAAATAACATCTACCCAAAATATGTGATTAGTGGAAAAGGGTCATGGAGGACACACACAATTTATGCATGACAAATAACAACTTATTTTTTAAGATGATCAACCGTCATCATTCTCATTGTATTCATCATCATTGTCATTGTCATCATCACCATCATCATCATTCATTTCATTGCCATCATAACCATCGGCAATGTCGTCATTGCCATTATCTTCATCATCATCATCATCATCATCATAATCATCATCATCATCATCATTGTCATCGTTCTCCTCATTATCAACAACATTATCATCATCATCATAACCATCCTCAATATCATAATCATTATCCTCATTTTCATCTTCAACATATGGGTGTAAAACTGGATGCAAAAGTGGATAAAAACATGAATGCAAAAAAGGATGAAAACATGGATGCAACAAAAGTAGGCGCAAAAGTGGGTGCATAATGGGGTGCACCAAAAATGGATGCAAAAGGTGATGCAAAAGTGGATGCAAAAAATGATGCAATCATGGAAGAAAAACATGATGAAAAAATTGGCGCAAAAGTGGATACAACCATGGATGTAAAATTGGATGCGAAAGTGGATGCAACAAAAGTAGATGCCAAAGTAGTCGTAACACCCAACACAAAAGCCGATGCAAAAGTGGATGCAAAAATGGATGCATAAAGGGATGCAATAACTGATGTAAAATTGGATGCAAAAAAAGATGCAAACGTGGATGCACAAGTTGAAGAAAAAGTGGGTGTAAAAGTAAGCACAAAATTGGGTGTGAATTGGGATGCGAAAAAAGTAGATGCAAAAGTGGATGCAATAGTAGATGCAAAAAAAGACGTAAACATGGATGCAAAATGGGATGCAAAAATGGATGAAAATGCGGGTGCAAAAGTGGATGAAAAAGTGGATGCAAAAATGGCTGAAACAAAACAAGATGCAAAACTAGACTCAAAACAGGATGTAAAATTTGATGCAAAACTTGGCACATGAAGGGATTCAAAAAAAGTAGCAGAAGTGGATGCAAAAGTGGATGTAAAAAAGGATGCAAAAGTGGATGAAAACAAGGGCGTAAAAGTTGAGGCAAACATGGGTGTAAAAGGGGGCACAACAAGAGTAGATGTACAAACTAGGCGCAAAATTAGGTGCAAAACTAGGCTCAAAACCTGTCGCAAAACCTGATGCAAAACCTAGCACATAACCAAGTGCAAAACCTGATGCAAATTACGCCGCAATTTGCGCCAGATTTAGAAAAAGGACACAAAAAATGCATAAAATAGCACCAACCCGTGAAATTGCGCCATTTTGTCCAAAAAATGAAGAAAAATACACTGAAAGATGGTCTAGACGCAAAAAAGGATGCAAAAAGAGACGCTAAATCCAGTTTTTGTTGTAGTGCCCAAAGGTACTTTCAGAGTGCTTTTGGGAATATTTTAGTCTAATATGCTTGCTGGTTTTTATCAGGTTTGACAGAAAAGAAAGGAAGATGCTGTTCGAAAGTGGCCTTAAGAGCGTTCAAATCCCCTCAAGGGTTTCCCATTTCACTAAAACCTTTAATTTTCGCACTTTGTAAGCTCTTGATTTCACTCTCTATAAGGATCAAGAGGAATTATATCAGTTATTTGATATTGTAACTACTATTAATAAAAATTATTTTTGAATAGGCTCTTTTGAACCCATTCCCCATCCCCCCTGGGGGGATTTACGTCGGTGTCATTTTTTTTACTTTTTGTTCATCCCTTTTCAAACTAGCATAGCTCTAATATGCAGGGTAGTATACTTTAATTCATTATCAATTTCATATTCCATATTTGATATTTCAAAGTAATCTTAATACTTACCCCACGACTTGCCGATTGACCCGAAAGGGGAAAGAGATTCGTGGTAGGACTAATTAGAAAATCAAAATTGTGTATCTGTGTTTTCCTTTTCATCACTTGTTTCTTCAAATATTATAGAACTAACCCCTCCTTGATTCCCCGATTGAGATCCACTTGGATCGAAAGAGGTTTCTGGAGGGTTTTTCTTTTTAACAAGAACACCCTTTTTTTTAAAAATTTACTAAAATTGACAAGACTCCGGTGTGTATGCTCTGCACTTGGTTGTGGTTCGTCTGATCAGTCAAGCTGTATCAAAAGCATTTGAGTGACTAGAATAATTAGGACTCACTCTCCCAAATTGACAAACCATCAGGTGAAAATCCAACACCTAGATCAAACCTTTACAGTGGAAAAATACCCAAAGGAAGCAGGAACTTCCGAAAAGTGGCCTCGGGGCACCGATATCTGTCACACCCTAACGGGTGCGTTATGAACAATAGCCCCAGAGACTCCATTCAGCCCACATATTCCTTGCGGGTAGCCGTGAAGGTTTAGTTTTGAACATACTCCAAGTACTCTCGGGTATATCTAGAGTCCACCCCTTCGCCTAATTTTAATCAACTCACACCTCAAATTTAACTTAAAACGTACCAAGAGGCAATTGCAAAACATTCACTCCAAGCATATGCAAGTACATTGATTTTATTTTTGACTCCATTCTAAGGCACTGGTTATTTTCTTGCTTTATATATATATTATGTCTCAGCATTGTGCTTTCGTGTGTTCATTTTTGTATTTTGTCATCTTTGATTGTCTATAGTTAAATTTCAAACTCCTAAGTAACTCATTCAGTTTAACATCACCATACTAAGTAATTATCCTTAGTAACTTAATAGGGTCTACCCCCCTTGGCTTCGTTAGGAGTTGAGCCTAAACGGAGGAGTCAAGAACAAGGTGACAACCTTGACTCAAGACTTGCCCCCAAGGACACACCAAGTGGCTTGAAGATTTCTACCACGTGACCCAGATGTGTGAAAGGCGGCAACAGGGTTTCTCTAACAAACCCAGATCAACCAGCTCCAGAATCAGGTTGAGCACCTCAAACTGGTAAGATCTATATCTCTTCTATTTTGATTTGAGGTTCTGATTTCAAAATCACCCATCACACCCAACTTGATGATAATCTTGAGGGAGATGACAACTTCTGAGCATGGAAGTATAGGATCTCCCTGGTCCTTGAATAAAATGAATTGGATAATTATATCACTAATGAAGTTCTAGAGCCAAAGGGAGATGGGGCTAAGGTTATCCATAAGAATAACTTGGTCAAGGACAAGAGAATCATTGCAGATTCTATTAAGGATCATCTCATCGCTCATGTGTCATCCTTGAATACACCTAAATACATGTTTGATGCTTTAACGAAGTTGTTCATGACATTGAGGGACCAATTGAAAAATGTGAAGATACAGAACTTAGATATCATTCAATCCTACTTCACAAGGGTTGCTCAAATAAAGTAACAACTTGAAGCAGTCAAAGAGAATGTGGAAGAAGGAGATATTTTTTTAACCACCTTAAATGGCCTTCCAATATCATGGGATTCATTCATTCTAGGAATATGTGAAAGAAGGAAGCTAATCTCTTTTAGCAAAATTTGGGAAGAATGAAAACAAGTATAAGATTAGCTCATAACAAGAGAAGAAAATATGGGAGCAACTGAAGAACAATCTCTCACAGTTCACACCAAAATAAATAATATAAGGAAGGATGACCATCATCATAATAGAAGGAAGGACGATCATCCCACAAGACAAAATAAATTTAGTAAGATATCCTTCCAATATTAGATGCTACACTTGTGATGAGAAGGGGAACTACTCTAGAGACTGTCCCAGAAACAAAGGATCCTTCAACAAGAAGTCAAACAAGAAAATACATCATTCTCACACTGCTAAAGATGATGAACTAGCTAATAAAAGATTCCGAGAAGAAAAGGAAGACTCCTCAAGTGATGAGGAATATTTCTTTGATACAGAAAAATTCTACCGATGAAGATGAAGATCATACTCTAATTCATATCAGTATTTGGATAAGAAGGAATGCAGTTTTATCACTCAGAGTAAGACAAACAGAGGTTCCCAAAATCATATTATGAAGTAGAAGACTCCAATTATTCTTGTAAGAAGACAAAGATCAACAGGGATTCCACCCACAAAGCAAACAAAGACAAGTGTTCAATTGTCATTCCCTGTATATCTACTTAAATGATATTGTTTAGTTGAGCACATACTTATATTCAGTTGATGTATTATGCATGTTTGAGTGTTTGCATTTATGAATGATATAGTAATAAATTGAAAATGATGGGTAAGTAGCCTATGATGATGTACAACATTCCATTTCTACTTATATAGAATGAAGCCTCTTTGTTGACATATTGGGAGTAGTGCACACTCTTAATAAATTTTATGGTATAGATGGAATCAATCTAGAAATATATGGATGAATGATGTGCCATTGGCTAAGATAGTTGCATGATTATGTGGAATATATATTTATGCATTAGAATTTGTCACTATTAATATGTTTTGGAAATTATGAGATGTTTCTAATCATGCAACTGAATTTGACCTGTAGGAAATATCACCTACAAGAAAAAGAAGGACGAGACTTATTTTAAACAACAAGTGACAATAGTTCATCTACAAGATTCACTCCAACAAACATACATGAAGAGCAACCTGAAGCTCCCAAGGTCAGAGACACTGTGGTGGAAGAAAGACCTTCATAAGAATATAGTGAATCATGATATGACCTAAAGAGTGGTGGATCCACCTAGAGAGATAAGACCACCTTGAGCACGAGATATCATACAAGATGAAGAAACGTATAGCGTTACTTCCAAGAAAGTAAGAGGGCTCGAACACACTCTAGTTATGTGGCGCTATTGAGTGACATCATTAATTCATATCCTTTTAGTTATGAAGAAGCATCTAAGAAGAAATGGAAGAACACTATTATCAAAGAGTACTAGTTGATCACGGAGAATGATGCCTAGGATGCAGTTTTGAGACCTAAAGGGAAGTCCATAGGGTCTTCCATGTGGATCTAGAATATCAAGCATGCAACATATGGAAGCATTGAGGGATACAAAGAAAGATTTTTGGTTTCTATCAGAAATAGGGAGTAGACTATGGCATGAAATACTCCATTTTCCAAACACACTTCTCCAATATAAGTGTATATCGAGCAGAAAACCACATGTGAACAGAAGTATTTGTACGCGTTCAGAAGGAACCCATGGGATAGAACATACAATTACATGAGGATCTTGAAGATAACCCAGAGTCATGAATATCTTAACCTTTGCTACAAGGTTGGATATGAAAACCTATAGAGGATGACAAGCTCACATATGGGTGCAAAAGGATTTTTCAAAAAAGTTCAAGACAGAGGATCTTGGTATCCAGTGACCTTAAGAGATGATATATATGGATACATAAAAGATCAGTAGAAGAAGAAGCTACATTTCCCTCCAATACAAATTTTTTTGATACATAGAGTACAAAATGCAGAGGGAGAATGATGCTCCGCTTTAGAGGGTCTAAATGGAGAATATATTTGAGTTCAAGAATCTTGACATGGTGCAGCAGGACGGAAAAATTCCTGATGAGATTAGGATTTACTAAGATTAAAGAGAGTTCCAACCTTTACTTCAAGGTTGAAGGTGGAATATTGGTATATGTCGATGAACTGGCAGGAGAGGACGAACTCATTGTAGATGCAAAGGGGAAGAATTTCTTTGAGTTTGAGATGGAATACCTAGGGATGATGGACTTCTTCTTAGGCATGGAGCCGTGGAAAAGTGTGGATGGGATTTTTCTTGGTCAAGGAAAGTATGCAGTATGTTGGAATGCAAGGTGAAAACCACACCTATGGCATCCAACTTGAAGCTACTATGTGATACTTCATCAGAGTCGGTTGATGCCACAATGTATCATCAAATGATTGGTTCATTGATTTTCCTAACAAATATGAGACTAGCATATGATTTGATGTGAACACGCTGAGCTAGTTCCTAACGTATTTGATACATGTTCACCTAGTTGTTGCAAAGCATGTATTGAGGTACCTGAAGGGTACAATTGAGTATGGGATCAAATATGACATGAATAAGAAGAATAACATGCACGGTTATGTTTATTTGGATTGGGAAGACAGTTCCACTGATATGAAGAGCACTTAGGGATGCTTCTTCAGTTTGAGATCTGCTATGATATCCTAGTTTAGCAGGAAGTAGTCATGCGTGGCACTGAGTATAGTCAAGTCTGAATATGTTGCAGCCTTCTTGACTAGTTGTGAGGTGGTATGGATTTGAAACCTACTATATGATTTGTTTGATATGAGTTTCATTTTTTGTATGATGTAGAGAGGAGTAGTGAAGCTCCAGAATGTGATCTAGAATGAAGGCCCTAAAAATAGGGAGGAACGAGTCTAGTATGGTCGTAGCTGTAGGTTGTCTTAGTGATGTAATTGGCCCTGGAATGCTCCCATGCTAGATATGGAGAGATAGTAGAATATGAAGATGCATGAGATCTCACATGGGAAAGTAGACATGTTGTCCTTGAGTGTAAAATATCCTATCTTGGTACACAAGTTGATTGGACCTAATCAATCATGTGGGTTGTCCTGAAGTGTAAAATATCATGGCATGGTATGTAGGTTACTCACGCATAATTGATCCTTGTATAGGCTGTCCTGGAGTGTAAAAGATTCTAGCGTGGTATGCAGGTTGCTCGGACAAAGTCAGTCCTGTGGGTTGTCCTGGAGTGTAAACGATCTTAGCATGTTACTCAGGTTGTTCGGATGCAATAAGTCCTTGATGTTGACCTAGAATGGAAAATATCTTGATGTGGTACACATGTTATTCGGTCGTAATCATTCCTTTCACGTGTGTGTTCCCATGTTGGAGATGATGAGGTCACAAGGCACTTGGTGTGCACCTGGGTAGTTCTCTCATAGTGGAAGATGTATGTTGTATTAGTGGCATGAAAGATCCTAGCATGCTCCTATATTGCTAGAACGTAAATTGACCATAGAGAGACGTAATGCACTTGGTTTGCTCCTAGGCGATTCTCGCATAGTGGAAGATGCAGGTTGTCTTCGTGACATGAAAGATCTTAAAAAGATACTATGTTAGTAGAACACATGTATTATATGATATGCATATGGGTTGTGCTATGGGTTCTCTATGTGCTCTATGCAGGATGATGAGATGATCTAGATACAACGAGATGACGGTATGAGAACGCAAGTGATTGCATTGACAATGTAATGAATGGTCATGGGTTGTACCTACGTGATGGATTTCTCATGGATATGATGAAGACCTGTTGGCCGAAAATACTAACCTAGGCCAACTTATGGAAAGACAGCCCACACACTCGACTTAATGCAATCTTGTATGTGTTTAAAGTAATTGTCCTTCATAGGATCAAGGCCCTCCTGCCTGTATAATGTACTCTCAAGGTAGAGAGTCTCTTGAGATGTGGGTGGTAAGTCTTGCTTAACCAAATATTCTGATAAATTCGAAAGATTTAACCTAATGACTAACTAATACTGAAAACTATCTTAAGCTAAGTACAGAAAAAATAGTAGCTCCTAATTCTTTAATGACCTAGATGCAATCTATCTATCTTGGCCAAGAGCATGATTTAAAATTAATATTAATTCAGCTTGCATTTAAAAGATAAACATATAATAATTTAATTGAAGAACAGTCTCACAATCAAACTATTACATGCTAAAAAAAACTTAAAAGCTCTTACAAATTAACGGATTAAAATCACAAAAAAAATGTTAGATGCTTTTAATTCTGCAAACTAAATCAATATCAGCTGATAGATCAAATGCAACAGCAATCACTATCTTTCAAAATAAATTTTAAAAGACTCAGATCATAAGAAATGAAGCATAAACTAAATGCAAAGTTTACAATTTGCTTCAATCTCACATAATATAATGATGAATAGAACAAGTAATCTGGTTCAATTACTTCATAAAAGAAATTTTACAAAGTTGTGTGAACGGGTTCTAATGTCCATTCAAAGCACCATAGATTTAGAAGAGTTTTGATGTATCAGCCTTAGGAAACACCTCTGTCTCTGGTTCCATGAGAAAAACTCAGTTCTACATAGGAACAAGAAAACAAAACAGAAAGAGAAACACAGACGTCTCTCTCGTTTATGGAGACCATCCCTAACAAAGAAACTTAAAGAAAAATGAAAAAATAAGATTTGCCTAGTTTCCTAGAGCATTTCCACCTCTCTCTGTAGCTCTCTGCCAGTGTTTAAATAGGCAAAATAAAAACAAACAGGAAACTGAAAGGCAAACTGACTCTCCTAGCTCGCTGCAACTTGAAAAAACGTGTTCAAAGAACTAGGAAAATCTCCCAAATACTTCACTTTTTCGAATAAATGGCTCACGTCTCAAGTAAATGAGTCCGTTCTGAAAAAAACCCACGTCTCGGAATTTGTTATTTCATCATGATTTGCTCCCAGTTTACTGCCGAAATTTTCCTCTCTCGCTGGGTGCGCGATCCTTCCAAGAATCAAATAAATGAGTTGGTTCTTCCTCTGAGCTATCTTTCAGGAAATCGTTCCAATATAATCTCGACCATTTTATTCCATGATCTCTGGATTCTTCTAGAAAATGACTTCATCGCAACTTCTGGTCCCTTTTATCCATTCTCATGATATTGTTTTTTTGCGGCTTCCACCATTGATGACATGCTGCAAAATAAAAAAGAAATAAGAATAATGATAAAACAAATTGAATAAATAACAAAACAAACAGAAAGATCTCCTTTTAATCTTCATACTGTCGAGCAATCTGAATGAAATAATTGCACTAGAATTCACTGCCAAATGTGATCAAATGGTGAATTTCTCCTCCACGAGCTAGTAATTATCTATTATGGTTTTCCTGCCAGCTATCTGTTAACATTCCAGCTGTTGCTTTTTTCATGTAACCATAAAGAAAACCTGTTGGATGCTGACAACGTCAAGCTAAACATTATTGTATTGAGTTTGAGAGTTGGCTAGATAAATGGTTTGACAAAATGTAGGATAGCCGTGGCAAGTATTCAATCGAACTTCATGGGTGTCGTGGCAGATCATAATGGCAAGATGAGATCAATTATCTTCCTCTTTAATAACCTCATAGATCGTTATCAAGTTGTTTATTCTCTACATAATTGTGCAACTAACTGACTCCAATCATTTTGGTGCACTGAACAGCTCAAATGCTTCGACAGGATCTAATGAATAGCATTATCCTTCCATCTCTGTGATAAAAGAAATTACTAAGTTTTCAAGTGCTGAGATTTATCTTTAGTTGTTTAATTTGACCACCACTCACACGATAAATGTTAACAATGTTATTTGGCATAGTAAAGTCCAACTCCACAATATTTATGAAAGATGACCTTTATTCAAATTTATTGAAATGAACATAAATAAAATTTATGTTAATAATTTAGAATAAAGATACAAATCACATGATATTTGAATACCATTTTCAAAAGAATTAATCAAGGAGTTTAATTTTATAAAAATCAAGAGTTAAAGATTATTAATGAAATTTACACAAATGAAAATTGATGAATTCAAATTAAATCCTTGATAATACTTTCTTTGACCCCAAATGGCAAAATATATGTTAATAATAGACTTTCAATAATAATGTGAATATCTTAAAAAAAAAGGTTAATGCCAATTGGTGTATTGCTTACTCACTAATGGAGTTAAGGAAAAATTTCACCAAATCTTCGAAACATAAAATCAATCCATATAAAGAAAATCCAAGCATAGAAGTAAATCAATCAGGCTCAAACAAGAGTAATCAAAAGTTATTAAGGATCCAAGAAGCTAGAAGATTCACTTGGCAGAAAACATCATAATTACCAAGTCCTTATCGTATAAATGTCAAGCCAAAGAGCAAGGCAACGCAAAGAGTGAAAATCAATGATGAATATATGAAATCAACTACCAATCAAGCAATATAAAACTAAAAGCAAACCAAAAAGATTCATATTTACAAAAAATCTACAAGAGGGGACCCTTTTATTTTACAAAAAATTAAGGGGAATTGTTGGGGTGCCAACAATTGGCGACATGCTGGGCGAACCAGTTATCTTTGCAAAATAATTCTAAATCTTAAATAATATAAGAGAAATAATGATAAAGGATTCCTCCAATGTCAATTTCTCAATCACATAACGTAATCTTGCCATTGGCTTATATATGTAAAGATTGAACCGAAACTTTCAAAATCAATCAAACTATCCCTACCATTATCCAAAATCTTATAAAGATAAATGATTATTCTACAAATGCAGAAAGAAAATTTTCTAAGGAATTAGTTTCTCTTAACCAAAATAAGTCAAAGAACACGTAGTATGTAGGTATGACCTCAATACCATAGGATAAACCCTTTTAACCTCACTTAGATACTTTTATCCCATCCACTAGATATAGATAAATATTTTTTTTATTTTTTTTTTATTTTTAACAGAACAAATAATAAATAAAGACATTAACTGAAGACTACTACCTTGGCTTGGTAACCAGATGTTGGCAGCATCATTCACAAGAACTGCCGAAAAATGAAAAGGTCGACTTATGATGAGACCTCCTTTCTCCTAATCAATGATTAAGAGCCATCATCATGGCTTGATAACTAGATGTGGTAATGTCATTTCAATAGAGCTTATGATCATGACGGGTCGGCTCGTGATGAGACCTCCCGTTCTTCATTTAATCCTTTATATTTTATTAATGTTATGTACAATGGATAATATTAAGGTTATTGTTAACCTCAAGAGAGATGACTTAGTGGATGGGAAAGCAGATCCAAATGGCTTACCAAAGAGCAAAGGATGGCGTAAAAAGTCTAAAAGATAACTTACGATTCCTGACTTACCTCAATCTAGGGAAAATGATTCCTTTGAAAAGAAAGTCATCTACATTATAGCATCAGTTTGAAAGATAAGATCCTATATAATAGTCGAGTAACTCAATTAATCCATCAATATGATTCATAATAAAATTTTCAAAGCCAAGACTAATCTCGCTAAGGTTAGAATCTTGACAAAAGAAAAGTGTCTTTATAATGATGTTCCTTTAACAGAAAATGATTTCGATCAAATACTTGACAGAAATACATGGTTTTGATCACCATATGCTAAAATTAGTTTACCCCTTTTTGGAAAACAAACAAACCACTCAAAAGAAAATCCTATCAACTTGCAAAATAAAACCAATCAAAGCAAGAAATGTAAAATGGATGTATGCAAATGCAAAAATAAAAACTAAGCCCTGGATAGATTAACATCTTAAGTGGAGAAACATGAAATAGTTATATCACAAATGAAAAGAGAGAATTAATTTCTACAAGATGAAAAATATGTCTCTCTATAATTTGCGACATAAGGATCTGTCAAAAATAAGTAAGATGTTTTAATAAGTTAGGCTGCTCTTATTGATAAGAAAAAGAAAACAAACAAAAAATAAACAAATTTAAACTAAGTCTTAATTACATATGCAGTTACAACTAAAAATATTTTCGTATTGATTTGCACAACATTCTTCGTTTTCTTAAAAGTTATTTCTTATGATCATAAGAATGTATAAAACATTTTCCCAATTAAGTCGAAATAGTAAAAGATATATGACTTTAACAAGAAAATTTTAAATAAATATAATTATGAGCAAGAGAGTCAAAGGTAAAGAAAACATCCCTGAATGTATCTATAAGTGTCACCTCTTGAAATTAACATCATCTTCATAACTGCATTTATTCAAAACAAAACAAGAAAGGGTAAAAATGAAGAAGAATTAATCTAAACCTAAGCCTAACTATGTAGAAAAGAAGTCAATTGTAATGAAAATCAAGTAAAATGAAATAGCCAATGAAGCCATCGAAGCATCTCTAATCCTGTAAGAATGACATGTTTTTCTAATAGTAACCAGAAATGATATGTCAATAAGAGAAAACTAAAAAGAAGTTTATCATCCTTACCATTTGAAAGATATAATGATAAGACAAATTTACCAGTTTTTGGAAACCTTTTGAGATAAGAATTTTCGAGCCACTCCGCAATCCTATCATAAAACTTAGAATGCAAAGTATGATCTACCAACATGAAATCCATAGGTGGAAAACATATCTTAGGTGAATCAATTTGAGGAATCAAATAACTAGCATTAGTCACATTATCAATTGGAAGAATTGGTTTCAAATACAAAGTAGGATCATGAAATGATGTAATAGGTGAGTGAATCAGTGGTGACCTAATATCGAACGAAGTAATATTGTTAAGAGGATCTGCAACTAAAGATGAATCAATTAAAAGAGATGTAAGTCTTTGATGATCACAAGTTATAGGAAACTCTTTAGCAAATATTTTATTATCACCAATCAAATTATATCTCTCATATAAGTAATTCTGACGAGAACAAACATTTTTAGTTTCAACAAAAATTGGTGTTTTATTCTCATCAAATATCAATTGACTGTAACCATCTTGCAATAAACCTTCTTTCTCTTTAAAATATTGTATCGAATGATGATTTAATAATGAAATATGTCCCAATCCCTCAAACTCATGCTTAATAAGTGAATCATCAATGTTAGATATCTCATAAAAATGTGATTTGAAGTCACATAGTTAGATATTTCAGATGGAATCTTACGCATATCAAAATCAGAAAATAAATTAGGATAAATAGAAAAGTAAGAATTAGAAGTGAGGAAATTAAAAGAGTCTCTCAATTTAGAAAGATCATTAATATTTCCATAAGATTTCTATTTTATTACCTGATTATTTTCAATATAATTTGGTGATGTACCTTTAAGGATTCCAAATGAAATTGATTCGAGATCAAGATTAATTGATAATCCTTCATGTAAATCAAAACTTTTATCAATCTTTGCTTGAAAAATATTAATCTCTTTTCATGAACAACATTTAGTTGACTGACTAAGATTCATGTCATCTTCTTCGACTTTTTCTATTGAATTTCTAGAACACATAAAATTATCATTAACATATTTGTGTTCTTTGATAATTGAATCGAAATTAGTACAAAAATCAGAAAATGGTGCACATATAGTTTGATTTATAATTAATTCATCTTGATCTATTTTTGTAACAAAAGAATCTGAATATTGTCATTCATCAACATAATCAACTTCTCTATCTATACAAATAAATTCATCATGAATAAGTTGTTTCCCATTTGATTCCTTAATATATATAGGTTCAATATTTTGGATAAAAGAAGTATGTCTTTCTCCTTTGAGAAGAGAATAATCATCGAAAGGAGTTGGTACTTCTTCTACTTCGATCTTGTCACCTTGGGGTTGGGTAGAACTTATGGAAGTATCTGAATCAATGAAAGAGGAAGAAGTTTCTAGAAGGGTTGGTAAATGATTTGTTGAAACATCCTTTAGACAAATGTCTTGATTTTGTTGAATAAGAGGAACTTGAGAGTTGAAAACAATATTTAAAAGATCAGATTCAGAAGGTAAATCAGTAATATGAAATTTGCAAAGGATACGAGAAAGCCTTACTGAAAATTCTTTCGAAGACTCACCTTTCTTCCTTCGAAGAGCCTGCAATCCGCTAGATAGTTTATTAGAATCATAATCCTTAAAAGTATCCAAAAATTCATGTGCAAATTGAAACCATGTAAAAAAGAAATTAGGTGGAAATGTTTCCAACCAGCATTTGATTCATCCTTTGAGAGTAAGAGCAAATAACCTGCAAGTAGCACTTAAATCAACAATATTATGTTTGTTACATTTAGACAAAAACTTCTTGAAGTGTTTCCTTGCAGATATATCACCTTCACCATCAAATTCAATTTTCGACAAGAGGTTAACTGTCTCATTGGGAATATCAATTAATGTAAAACTAAAAACTGATTCCCAAACAGGAATTTGGGCATGAGCCATGAATGATAAAAAATCAATCTTAATTCACTCTTCAAATGGTTAGCTTGTCATCCAACTACCCCTTAAGCACACATGTGGCCACTAAAAGAATAAAATTATAAAACTGAAATACAAGAGCTAGAGGCTAAATGATTATTTAAATAATTAAAAAAAATAAAATAATTTGTTTTACCTTGGCCCTCCTTCTAGCGCCATTTGTTGGCTGAAAATACTGACCAAGGCCAACTTACGGAAAGACAGCCCACACACTCGACTTAATGCAATCTTGTGTGTGTTTAAAGTAACTGTCCTTCACAGGATCAAGGCCCTGCTGCCTGTATAATGTACTCTCAAGGTAGGGAGTCTCTTGAGATGTGGGTGGTAAGTCTTGCTTAACCAAATCTTCTAATAAATCTGAAAGATTTAACCTAATGACTAACTAATACTAAAAACTATCTTAAGCTAAGTACAGAAAAATAGTAGCTCCTAATTCTGTAATGACCTAGATGCAATCTATCTATCTTGGCCAAGAGCATGATTTAAAATTAATATTAATTCAGCTTTCATTTAAAATATAAACATATAATAATTTAAATTGAAGAACAGTCTCGCAATCAAAATATTACATGCAAAAAAAAAACGTAAAAGCTCTTACAAATTAACGGATTAAGATCACAAAAAAAATGCAAACTAAATCAATATCAGCTGATAGATCAAATGCAACAGCAATCACTATCTTTCAAAATAAGTTTTAAAAGACTCATATCATAAGAAATGAAGCATAAAATAAAAGCAAAGTTTACAATTTGCTTCAATCCCACATAATATAATGATGAACAGAACAAGTAATCTGGTTCAATTACTTCATAAAAGAAATTTTACAAAGCTATGAGAACAAGTTCCAATGTCCATTCAAAGCACCATAGATTTAGAAGAGTTTTGATGTATCAGCCTTAGGAAACACCTCCGTCTCTGGTTCCATGAGAAAAACTTAGTTCTGCATAGGAACAAGAAAACAAAACAGAAAGAGAAACACAGTCGTCTCTCTCATTTATGGAGACCATCCCTAACAGAGAAACTTACAGAAAAATAAAAATAAAATAAGATTTGCCCAGTTTCCTGGAGCGTTTCCACCTCTCTGTGTAGCCCTCTACCATTGTTTAAATAGGCAAAATAAAAACAAACAGGAAACTAAAAGGTGAACTGACTCTCCTAACTTGCCGCAACTTGAAAAAAATGTGTTCAAAGAACCAGGAAAATCTCCCAAATGCTTCACTTTTTCAAGTAAATGGCACACATCTCAAGTAAATGAGTTCGTTCTACAAAAAACCCACGTCTCAAAATTTGTTATTTCGTCATGATTTGCTCCCAGTTTGCTGCCGAAATTTTCCTCTCTCGCTAGGTGCGCGATCCTTCCAAGAATCAAATAAATGAGTTGGTTCTTCCTCTGAGCTATCTTTCAGGAAATCGTTCCAATATAATCTCAACCATTTTATCCCATGATCTCTGCCTTGTTCTAGAAAACGACTTCATCGCAACTTCTGGTCCCTTTTATCCATTCTCATGATATTTTTTTTTTGCGGCTTCCATTATTGATGACATCCTGCAAAATAAAAAAGAAATAAGAATAATGATAAAAAAATTGAATAAATATCAAAACAAACAGAAAGATCTCCTTTTAATCTTCATATTGTCGAGCAATCTGAATGAAATAATTGCACTAAGAATTCACTGTCGGATGTGATCAAATGGTGAATTTCTCCTCCACGAGTTGGTAATTATCTATTATGGTTTTCCTGCCAGCTATCTGTTAACATTCCAGTTGTTCCTTTTTTCATGTAACCACCAAGAAAACCTGTTGGATGTTGACAAATTCAAGCTAAACATTATTGTGTTGAGTTTGAGAGTTGGTTAGATAAATGGTTTGACAAAATGTAGGATAACCGTGGCAAGTATTCAATCGAACTTCATGGGTGTCGTGGCAGATCATAATGGCAAGATGAGATCAATTATCTTCCTCTTTGATAACCTCATAGATCGTTATCAAGCTGTTTATTCTCTACATAATTGTGCAACTAACTGAGTCCAATCATTTTGGTGCACTGAACAGCTCAAATGCTTCGACAGGATCTAATGAATAGCGTTAACCTTCCATCTCCGTGATAAAAGAAATTACTAAGTTTTCAAGTGTTGAGATTTATCTTTAGTTATTTAATTTGACTGCCACTCACACAATAAATGTTAACAATGTTATTTGGCATATTAAAGTCCAACTCCACAATATTTATGAAAGATGATCTTTATTTAAATTTATTGAAATGAACATAAATAAAATTTATTTTAATAATTTAGAATAAAGATACAAATCACATGATATTTCAATATCATTTCCAAAAGAATTAATCAAGGAGTTTAATTTTATAAAAATCAAGAGTTAAATATTATTAATGAAATTTACACAAATGACAATTGTGAATTCAAATTAAATCCTTGATAATACTTTCTTTGACCCCAAATGGAAAAATATATGTTAATAATAGACTTTCAATAATAATGTGAATATCTTAAAAGAAAAGGTTAATGCCAATTGGTGTATTGCTTACTCACTAATGGAGTTAAGGAAACATTTCGCCAAATCTTCGAAACATAAAATCAATCCATATAAAGAAAATCCAAGCATAGAAGTAAATCAATCAGGCTCAAACAAGAGTAATCAAAAGTTATTAAGGATCCAAGAAGCTAGAAGATTCACTCAGCATAAAACATCATAATTACCAAGTCCTTATCCTATAAATGTAAAGCCAAAGAGCAAGGAAATGCAAAGAGTGAAAATAAAGGATGAATATATGAAATCAACTACCAATAAAGTAAGATAAAACTAAAAGCAAACCAAAAAGATTCATATTTACAAAAAATATACAAGAGGAGACCCTTTTGTTTTACAAAAAAATAAGGGGAATTGTTGGGGTGCCAACAAGAGCTAAATGAGGAGTAGGCCTACACCCAGCATGAAATATGGTTGGCTTTGTAGAAACATCCTATGATGGATAGATTGGACAAGATGAAGACTATGGTAGAAGAGACAATGATGACTCAATGACGATGATGTGACCAAATGTGTTGATGATTGTGGCTATATAATACCTTCCTAGTTAAGAGGGAGTGATGTTTTAATCGTAATCTCAAAAGATATTATAGTATATATAATTATTGTATATTGTTGTACCCACATCGTAGATGTGTTTCCCTCCTTTCGAGATGTCATTATTATATATGGTCATTGAGGTAAACCCTTTGTTGTAAGTCGAGGAAATAGTCCCCATAATAAATAAAGGAAAATGTACTTATGAGTAATCCTTGGTAGGTCGTCCCCAAAGAGGTTACCTGGATGAGATATTTAGTTGAGTAAGTCACTCAACAAAATGATATAAATAGAGATTCACCCTCCTCATTTTACACACACACTCACACTCTCTCATGTGCACTTTAGGAGAGAAAGGATGAGGAGGAAGAGAGAGAGTTGTTGGAGACATCTTGTTCTTTGGTTTTTCCATCTTGTGATACTGTCTTAGTGACAAAGCTATTCTGAGGAATTTTGCAGGGTTTTCTCCTTTATGGTTTCCCCGATGAAAATATTTGTGTCTTGTGTATATTTTGTATCTTATACATCTTGTATATCTTTATGTTCTTGTTATTCTTTTAGATAAATATCCTAATGAAATTAAGATAAAAACTAACAAGGGATTATCACCAAAGGGAACCTTTAACCTAAAGGAAGCTTACGTTTTTATGGATAGGATAAAGAGAATTTGAAAAATAAGAAATATGGAATGAAAAGCATTGTCCCAAGGTGGCAACATTCTTGTGGCTAGTATTCAAAAGGCGAATCTTGACAAGGGAAAGACTAAGCAAGAGAGCAATAGTTGGCCCATCCCATTATGTCATGTGTGCCTAAGTTGAGGAAATGATGGACCACATGCTAGACGAATGAACATTTACAACAAAACTATGGGGAAAAGGCATGGAAGTTTTCTTAATGGAATAAAATATGGAAGGAAAATATTTGTCCCAAGGTGGAAACATTCTTGTGGCTAGTATTCAAAAGGTGAATCTTAACAAGGAAAAACCTAAGAAAGAGAGGAATAGTTGTCCCATCCCATTATGTCATGCATTCCCAAGTTGAGGAAATGATGGATCCCCTGATAAATGAATGCACATTTACAACAAAACTATGGGACAAAGGCGTGGAAGTTTTCTGAAATTTGAACCTTGTATGTGGTAGACAGAACCTGTCTATCAAAGAATGGATAAATAAACCATTTCAAAATCCAATTATTAACAGAATCTAGAAAATATTTCCAGGATTTTTAATCTGGGATATTTGGAAGGGAAAGAACCAACATATTTTTCAAAACAAGAGAAATTCGTAGAATGGAGTATGTACTAAGATCAAGTTACATATTCTTGAGACTCTCTAGATGACCAATTGGAGTGAAAAGGACTAGTAGGTTGTGGATTAGAAAAGAAGTATTCTGGAAAAGTGGGGAGTGAGGTCTCTTCCAAGTTTTATTGTGATGTAAAAATTAAGGATGGAAGAGGAATTAATCCCAAACCATTGGTGTGCTACCCCAGAGGGGTATATCAAAGTTAATTTTGATGGGGCATCCAAGGGGAACCTAGGAGCACCAAGTTTTGGAGGGGTATTTCAAAACCACCAAGGGGTATTTTGGAAGCTTATATGGGATACGTAGGAACATAAATGAATAATGTTGTTGAATTAGAGGGCCTCTTGTACGAGAAGGCATGGATATTCTAAAGGATTGTACACCACTAATAGTGGAAGGTGACTCCAAAATAATCTTAGCATTGGAAATAAAATTACATAATTACCAACATGTATCAACAATATCATTACAATGGCATCTAGAGTACATGATAGAGAAATTACTTTCCTTTCTATGTCAAATATGGCAGTGTTATTTCTGCCACATCAAATGTAATGTGAATACGATTGTGGATTGTGGATTTCATAAGGTGGATGTCATTGCAAGTAAAATGGGGATAAGATTCCTTCCTCATCTGAAATCAATGGGTGGGTTCACAAGAGATCCTCTGCAACTAGATCAACATGCTCCAATGATGGATGGAATTGTTGCATCTCCCCCACATCATGTTCATCCTTATCCTAGGCTTGATTCAAGGAACCTTCAGGTTCCGTAGTTGTTTTATGATTTAGTAGTTTGGTGTTTGGTCATTATTTTGTTAGTGTCAGCACTATTCCTTCTAATAGGTTCATTGATGGTATAGTCATCTTGAAGTATGTGGTAATTATATGTTTATGTTATATCAATAGTTATCCTCAGAATAGTGGGATGGTCCTGGTTATGGTTAATCTAGTGTAGGAAGAATGACAGAGCACTATCGTATGCCTAATTTTATGGCTCTGTATTTGTATTGTATTTCTAGACATGTACTCTTTTTGAAGTAATATAATATATCCTTACATACAAAAAAGAGCATTTAAACCATCCAATTTGGCACACATATATTTTGTAAAACTTCATTGTAAGGAGGCTTCTCTTATTATTTTATCCTTAATTGGAAATGAGGGAATATGATGCCAAAGAATTATTTTTTTGAATTTTATTCATGAGATACACCTTCTTATTACACTCAACCATTGACTAGAATGTAATTTTACAAATTAAAAAAATTCACAGCAAAATCCAATGCCCATTATTGCATAGCATGCACATTTATCAAAACTTTCTTGAATATACTTCACTTTGTTTTACAAGATCCATTGCAAATTTGATGTTTTACAAAATTGTATGGACTTAATTTAATGACATTTATATAAACACAATATACATTATCCATAGATGGTGAAATTTATGTCTCCATCTATAGAGGATATGCTTCAATCACTTCCCAAAAGTTGGCACTGGGTTTTGTTGCATTATTTTCTAAAATCACATAAGGGGAAGCATTGAGGTAGAGCAAGTAGTCCACACACAATATTCAAATATAACCCTTTGATAAGAAAAATTTCTCACAATGGATGAACACTTTTTAGATTAAAACTCTAATTTCATTACCATCTATTGGTGAAAAGTGCAACAACTCTCCTTTCAAAGCATTTGAAATTATTCCCCTGGTAATATAATTTGGTCATGAAACACATTGATGAACTAGATTAACCTTTTCTCACATGAGCTTAATGTTGTGATTTTTGTTTGTTGATGTCCTTGAACCCTGAAACAACTTAATGATTTCAACATTTGATATTAAATTTGTATTTAAATCCACCATTTTTTAAATGTCAAAGATGAAAGGATACCAATATGTAACTTTATTGAAAAAATTTCACATGGAAACATCAATTCATTCACTTGCATACTAAATGAAAAAGACCCCAAATAAAATCCAACATGTATATAGTTGTCACAACACCTAGAGCATTGCAATATGTGTAATCTAAACATATCTAAAAACATTGTGAAATTTCTATGAAGGAAATATAACCCAAATTAATGTAGAATCCTTTTAACTTTACTATTAGAATTGAAACTAGTTATTTCCTTCACTGCAACATGTTGTAGAGTGTAGACAATGTGGTAAAATCTATGACACATCTCAGTCAGTAAAAGAACATTTCTCTTCTAACAATGTATATGCATATATTAATGGCTAAGACAATCAAATGTATCTATTAATAACTTTATTAAAATTTACAATGACACATCCATGGTTCAAATCACTATTCTGCAAATTTCCTTTTTTTTTGAAAATCTATTCCTTCAACTTTTAATCCATTGAAATATAGGTCTACATAAACCCAACATTCTAAAATACATTTTTTTTTGTCATTCTACAATGACAAAGGTACTACAACAAATCAATATAATTTTCATAAACCCAACATTCTAAAATACATCTTTTTTTGTCATTCTACAATGACAAAGATACCACAACAAATCAATATAATTCAACTAAATAATTCATAAAGTAATTAAAATCAATACATATCAACTTTATTTTACAATAACAATATAAAAAGTGCAATACATAAACATAACTAGAAGCATAAATAAATTTAAAAATCATAATTTCATTTGAAAAAATTTAAGTTAGTGTGCTCTTCCATATTTTTGGGAAAAAATTATAAAATAATTTCATAACACTTTAACCTTAATTTGAATAATTTTATAAACAGTATCCAATTTTATTATATCAAAAGGGTTAGATAACACTTCCCTATGATTTGCAGGATGACGATAATAGTATATTCAATGAAGGATTGGCCAACTATTTAGTATTCTAGCTCCTCAACTAGAATATTATTGTTGATGAAGGGTGACTGTTGTTCAGGGATTCTACCTTATGACACAGGGTCTGGGGGTCACCAATGTAAAAAATTTTAACTTGCATACATTCAACAACAGAAACATTTATTAAGGAAATAGGATAAGAAGGATATGTACCTTATGACTGAAAGTTGATCCTAGATTTGATCCTTTCTCCAAATGCTCCAGAAGCTCAAAGGTATTCAACACCTACAAAAGATATTGATACCTTCCTATAGAGATCTTAGATGTTATATAAATATGAATGAAACATTACAATTGCATATAAAGATAAATGATAATGTATTTCATAAATCATAACACATAAGAACATTGATTCACCAAGTGTGGAAGAAAATCACTCTTTATTTATAAGTAATAGGAATGATACAACCTCTGTCTGATAAAAGCCTCCTCTACTGATCAACGACTGAGTTCTCTTACTCCAATATCCAACGGTATTCCTCCAACATAAACTTTCTCTTATAATATTATCCCTATCCTCTACCCCTCCCCTTTATTTATACTTGATTATCAGGGGGGTTATGAAGGTTGGGGACATTATGATTTCAATCTTAACTATCCCTGACTAATCGTATTTTTATTTTTTAAATGTTGTCTTAATGTAATCACGGGTGCATATACTGGCAGGTTCTGAATGGATCGCAACTCCTCTGAAGGAAACTCGTGAATACATATTGTGATCATCTAACTGTGGGTTGCATATAGGGATACCCTCGAGTGACTCGTGACTTGCAATGAAAATAGTCGCGATTACAAGACAAGGTCATTTAAAAACATGGGAAATACTAGAATGAATAATGTGTATCAAGGCATATATGCATCTATATATTTAGGGAAACTTCTATCCATAATGTCATTTTGTGTACCAACATGCTTAATGTCAGTACTTGGACAGAGAAGTGTCATTTTACAGTATAACATATGCCCCCTAATGTATGAGGTTAGAGGGAAGTGATGGTCGAAATACATTACAAATATTTTATCATTGAGAAACTCAGTTACAAAGGTCACGGAGAGGTACCTGAAATAGACATATCAAAGGCATGTACAAATTCATTATTGAGGATTCCATGTTCAATAAAGTGCAGCACTAACTCAATTACAATATTTGATTATATCATATAGTACAAGAAACAAGGCCACATATGTTTTACAATGGTCATATGTTTTACAATGGTGGATCAAAGCCACAATAGTACAATGATGAGTCTTCAATAGCTGGAGATAGTGTCACAGAACATAACACAATCTTGTGCAACTTTGGTTTATAGAGGTTGTAACCCAATATCTTCTTCCAAATCCATAACAACTAGTACGAATCCTACCATCTGAATATATGAGATGAAGTCAAACATGTAATGAATCCATCATAGTGTTAGTGAATGAGTGATGGTGACAAATGATGCGAAGAAGTTCACCAATATGAGTAGTGAATCCTAAGGTACCATCTTCAGAACCCTAGGTCATCTTCTTCAGGAGATACTAATTGGAAGTCGTAGTTCGAGGAGGAAGGAAATGAATCCTTCAATAGATCACAGAGTAACTTGGAAGATTTGATAATGGAAGGTAGACACAAGGAAATATCAAGAATTAAAATGATGGTAATCGGGATGACCAAACAGAGGTAAGGATCCTTGAATAGTGAGCACGACACGTAGATGACCCAAGGAAGATTTAGACTTTCAGGTGGCACAACTAGACTTATCTGTAATGTAGGAGACATGATCAGATTCTCGATGTATAAAGGACAAGTGGAGGAGTAATAACTTGAAGTCATAGCTGAAATGAGAGGTGAAAAAACAATACATGAGTATCGAGAGGTTCAAACAAGTGCTTTGTTCAAGGATGACATGCTTCCAACATACTTATAACCCAAAGAGTGAAATTCTTCTTTGCCTTTCTTGTTAGGTTTTAACGATCCCAAGATATGTCACTTATCCGTGGATTTTATGAGCCTATATTAGTAAGTGCTCATTGGTGCTTTCATAGTTTTGAGAGTCTGAAAACTCCAAAGAATTCTCTAGGGGGTGCTTTTTCATAAATTTAGTCTCTTGAGTCCAAAAAAAGTATAAAACAATCCAAAGGAAAACTCTCTTATCTTCTGAAGAACTAAGGTATACCTTTTTCGTACTTAGTCGGAAAGGTCTGAAAAATGGGTAAACTATCACCCAATCGATGCTCCTTCAAAAGAAAGCACATAGCCTTAGTTTAACAAGTGTGAAGGAAGGAAAGATCACTCAGAAAGTTTCATTTATTTACAAGAATGGGACTAACAACAGTAAACTCGATGTTTTGTTCTCAGGTTTAGCGAGCATGACAAAGACATAAGAAATGCTCGGAATATTTTTCATGTTTAGGTCCAAAGCACAAAAAAGAGAAAACTAAGCTCAAACAAGTTACTTTTCCATGATTTTAGTACTCCAGGTCTGAAAAAGAGATAAACCTATGCCTAAAGATACTCTTCTAGATTCCAAAGAAAATAGAGTATTCCTTTTTTGTAATTAATCCACATGGTCCGAAAAAGGGTTAAACTATCACCGATGTGGATGATCATTCAATTACTTTAACGAGTCTAAACAAACAAGTAACTTGGTTATCTAGAAAATTTTAAGGAATCGTACCAGGGCTTAAAGAGAACTCCATAATGGTGGGGAACCTTATAATCAAGGGCAGCATGGTAAAAATATGTAGAATGAGGCTCATCTTGACATGAAAAAAAACTACAAAGGATCCTACAACCTAGCACAACTTGGACATGGGCACCATAATGACAATAAAATGTTCTAAACTAGGGTTACCCATGTAAAGGAGGCCCTAACCACGAAATAACAACGATGTTTGTAGGGTAAAGAGTGGTTATACATCATAGTCCATGGATGAAAAAGAGATCCTAGGGTTTATCAAGGAATAAGGTATAGTTGTAAAGTATGCAAGGGAGACTAGATTTTTCCCTATATGAAAAGGAAATCATGTTTTGGATCATTCAGGATATGTAATAGTTAGGTAAAAACACATGGTATTAGTTCATATAACATAAAAAATGACTTTAACTATACAAAGTGGGTAAAAATTACAAATACAAGTTTTTACAATAAATAGTTAAAAATCAATTTAAAACATTCCATTTTGAGTTTTTACCAAATTGAGCCATTTTTCCTCCTTACGTTAATCGTTCGTTGTGGGAAATCTTGTGGACGGTTTTCGATTCCGTGAAGTGCAGGTAAATATTCTCTCCCTCTCCTTCAATTTCAAAATTTAAATTTTTTATTTCAATGGTCCATAATGGATTTTAGGCGAACCCTAAAGGAAGCATGTTGTAACCGTGGGTAGCCTTTTTTGGACTCACGAATTCATGTTGTAACCACGGGTTGGAAGTAGGACAAACCACAAATGGATCATGATATCCACAATAGATAGTTGCAGTTATTGTGCGAGGTTGATTTTTATACAATTATAATGATAAAAATGTGCTTTGGGAAGGTCACCATGGTTTTGGAATGGAGAGAAAGAGAGCACGAGGACATGCATCGTCAGGAAATTGACAATCCTATGACATTAAATGCTTTGCGAAGGTTCGACTTATTGAATCTTTATTTCACGTCAAACATGCATGCGCAAGTTTGTTTTCTTAAGACATTAGTGATCTTGTGGGATCATGATATCGGCTTGTTTGACCTCCAAGAGGAAACCTTGAAACTTACAGAAAAAGACATATATTTCATCACGGGATTGTTGTATAGGGGAGCACCTACGAACATGGAGGTATCAGTCGAGGTGGTGACCCTCTCAATGTTTGAGACTATAACAACACCTATTTCCTACCAGGGACTCAAAAATTCGGGACTCAAATACTGATTAGACAGATCACTAGATTTCCTTTGAAAGTTATAGTGAGCACTTTCGTCACTTGATAATATCCATTAAGCTAGGAAACTGTTATACCAAAATCTCATCACCCTCATGTTATGAGATAGGTATCCCCTTGACTACTCCAATCCCTCAAAGTTTTCCCTAGAGAAATGAAGGTTCAAATTAACCCCCTGCAATTTTTCCTTGTGGTGATATAGTAATGCTCCTCTCCCATTGACAAAAAGTGTTACCCAAGTCAGCACCACTCCTGATACATGAGTAAAGAGAGGTGCCGCCACTCCTTCCCTTACCGCAAGAATCGGTGCCCCCTTATCACCACTTGTTTTCTTCATTGGAGGAGCGGTGCTTGATTTTTGAAGGCAAAAAAGAGAAGCTTTGAGAGGGTTCTCGAAGCTGACCCCCATGGAGCCTCATCCCTATGGTTTAGGACCAGCTGGAGCTCAAGATCCTCCCTTTTAGGATCTAATATCCACCTCACCCATGATATCCTCAACCATACCTATCCTCCCATGCCTTTAAATATTGGCTCATCCCCCATGGGAAAAAGGAGGAAGAATTGTGTTTCATACCCAAACTCTGTCAAAATAGTTCTTGAGTCTTTGGAGGCAAGGTGAAGTTAGAGGCAAGGATCCATTGGAAGGAACTATCAACACCAAGGCATGAAGGTTGTAGTCTCTCCAATAATTTATTAATAAAGAATGTCCTTTCTTTCCCATATATGTTATTTCATTTATATATATTGCTTGATTCCTTGGTCATGATCATAGATCTAGTTTATTATATTGTATGCTATCATGTTTTCTTTGTTGTCTTCCATCTTTTACAGGTTATTCTACAGTAAGATTCAAGGATAGTGAGGACAACCTTTGAGAAAAGTATCATGGAATCATATTCTAGTGATGAACCAAATCTACGGAGAGTCTAGTATTCTATGTTTGTGTTTTGTTCTAAATCTGAACCATTCAGATCTAGGGAACTAGCTCTTGTCCGCAAGAGGTGTGTATTTTGGGCTAACAAAATTGGAGACTCCGCTGAGGATATACTTCGAATTCTGGATCATTGGTAATTTGAAACCTCCACCTTCATTTTCAATTTCTAGATCTACTTTTCCATTCATAGATCTGTAGATCTGCTTTGAATTTGATTTTTTTGCCTCTGTCTGCCTTTGGATCTTCATATTTTTTGTTCACTGGGTTTTCTGGTGATTGTTTGGGTTAAATTTTCAATATATAACTTCCTTTTCTATTTCTTTTTTATTTTTCAAATCACCATCTCTGGAACCGCTCTTGAGTTGTGTTATAAGTGCGGTTCTGGAGCTATCACCGCTCTTTCTTTGTGTTAAAGAAGCGATGTCACTACCCTTTATCTATGTCCAAGAAGTGGTGCTGGACCTGGTAATGCCCTGGTGTGAACTTGTTGTAAGCGGTGCCACCACTCTGTTCCTATGTGCAAGAAGCAGTGCTCAGGCTGGTAATGCCTTGTTCAACACCTGTAGAAGTGGTGCCAGGTATTCTTCTTAGCCCTGTTTGGTGTTTGATTCTTAAATGCTTGTCATTAGTATTTGGATCCATGCTTCAGATAGTTACAATTGTTTTTGAACTCTGTAATTCATTTTTAAACAGAAAACTCAATCAAAAATCAAAAAATTATATCCATAGTGTGTATGAATCCATAGTTATTCTCAATAAGTTTGATTGATGTTGGTCTTTTAAAGATTCATAGTTGGCTTTGAATAGAACTTGGTTTTGTTATATCTCTAATTTATATCTTCTTTGATAGAACAAGAAAAGATTCATTTTAGTTTTTCTTCATTTGTTATACATGATTTTTGTATGTTTTTCCTTTTTTCATAAAGTTGTGGAAAAATCCATATGAAAGTTATTGTATAATTTTGTGATTAGTTCATTATCGCTTTAGTTGAAAAATATGAACACTTTTGTATAAAGTTGTAACAATATTTTATTTCTTTTCATTAGATATCTCACTTCGTTTTCCATTCAAAAAGAGAATATTTTGTTTGTTTAAGTTAGGAAAGGACCATATAAGCAAGTGTCTTTTATTTTTTTATGGGATTTATTCTATGTTTCAAATGAATTGAACCTCTCTCTCCCTTCCTTAAGTAGGGCATACCTTTAAAGTGAAAGTTAAAATTTTGCACTATCATATTGCATGGTTTTACTTTTATGTCCTCGCCTCATACATCCACCTAACCATTCAAGATCAAATTAACCGCTAGCTTAGGTTTAAAATTTTTAGCAATTTGTGTGATAGGTTAGTGACGTGTTCGGGCATCGTAAAACGTAGGAGTTGTCATTAATTTTTCTGCACTACAACCCAGGACTCATGTGGTTCTTCCACGTACCATCGGTATATCGAACGGCCTTTCACGTACCCTTGAGCTATATAGAAAGGTACTTCACATACTTGATTGTATATTGGAATGCCCCTTGTGAACTGCTGTGCATTAGACAACACTACTACCGATTTGATCTCCCATGTACCTTGCGTATATCAGGAGACACTTTTAGAAATCCTGAGACCATCTGATTTAACCCTTTGGTCGTATTGGCATCACACTAGTTGTGATGGTTTGACAATCCCGTGAAGTTCCAAACCTTTAATCCACTCCTCTCACATATTTTTCTTGCTTCTTTAGTTTGAGTAGTGCTTGTTGTTTGTATAGTTAGTATTTTTTAGAAGAGAGAGATAGTTTTGTTACATAGTTATGGCTTCACCTTCCAGGACTACCAACCAAGAGACTCCTTTACCAAGCATGTCTTTTGTGTTCCCTCCATATGGGGATGTTGGTCCTCCTCTCATGGCTACTTTAAGCCTTCTTGTATTGACTATTGGATTACCTATTTGGTTATTCTCCAGTCCAGTGATCCCATGTACACTAGTTGCTTCTGATCCTAATCCTTCATCGCAAGAGCATCAACCTCATGTTGATCCATCTCCTTCTTCACCAGATGCGTTTTCTCCCATTTCTCTCTCTTCTCCTGTTGAAAGTTGTAGCACTAGTAGTCAGGTGGAAAAGAAGAAGAAGAAAGGAGGATTAAGAAGAAGAAAAACAAACAAAAAACCAAGTCTCAACCAATCACTCCTCCCAGTATGGAGACTGTTGATCTGCACACCCCAAGATAGCGTAATCCCAAATTCCCTTGTAGACTTTGCAAGGGTGATCACCTTCTGAAAGATTGTCATGGTCTGGCCCTAGTTTTAGAAGAGTGGTCTAAGTTTTCCTAGCAATATATGTCATCATCCTATGTTCAACATGTTGATGATCCCCCCTTAACCAGTGGCTCTGTGGTTAAGAGTCAGAAGGGTAAAGTCAGAAATCCTTGCTTTCTATGTAAGGACATGCACTTTACTTACATTTTTCCTCGCATGGATGAAGCTTCTAAGTTGTTGGAAGATATTATTGTTTCTCATCAATGGCTTCCAACAGGTTATTGTAAGTTGTCACTTAACATCCCATTGGTTCATAAAGTGGTCGATCCAAATCCATCCTTGGTCGAACCCACTCTTCCATTGAAGAGTGAAGTTGAAGTGGTCGATCCAGTTCTAACCTTGGTCGATCCCAATATTCTATTGAAGAGTGAAGTTGAAGTGATCAATCCAAGTTCATCCTTGGTTGATCCCACTCTTCCTTTGGAGAGTGAATTTAAAGTGGTCGAGTCGACGTCATCTCCACCCAATCACACTCTTTCATCAGAGAGTGTTAAGACTGAAGTAGTCGCTTTGACCAAATATTCATCTTGTTATTCTCTTCTAGTAGAGAATGAACTTAAACCTGCTGAAGTTTTTATGCTTCATTCTGATTATTCTCGACAAGAGGAAATTTTGTCTCTTTCGACAGACTCCTCTCCACGTATCGAGGTTATTTCCTTTGACTAGATTAACCTAACAGAGTCTCGTCTTCCTTCGAGTGTTCCTTTCCAGATAGTTGTGAACGTTACTGCTAGGAGAATACTTTGCATTATTGTTGATGAAGGGACTTATGTTAGTATTCTATCCTCAACTGTTTGGCAAGCTTTAGGTTCTCCTCATCTTGTTCCATCCACCGATCAGATACTGGCTTTTAATCACAGGCCTACTACACCATTAGGGACCCTTCCTTATTTACCTATTATATTAGGAGGGAAAACTGTCTGTATTGATGTTATGGTGGTCCAAGGTCCTTTAGCTTTCAATATGCTCCTTGGACATGGTTATGTTTACACCATGAAGGCTGTAGTGTCCATGCTCTTTATATTTATGCATTTTCCCCATGATGGGAAGATTGTGACCATTGATCAGCTTTCCTTTGTTACACCTGACCATCGCATTACTCCTAGTAATCAGACTTCCCTGAATGTGCCTCATGTTATTGTCATTCCTTCCCCTTCTTCTAGTTAGATTCTTCCCATCATAGGTAAAATGGGGGGCATGGATCTAGCCTATGGACATCATACTGGAGTTAAGCCACTAGATTTTATGTAATGGGGGAAACCTACCAACCTATGGATATCATGTTGGGTAGGAGCAGGTTTGAGAGCATAGTTTAATTTAGGTCTCAAGCTCATTAAAAAATAAAACCACTCCTTAAGCATAGTTTACCCTTTTGGTTTCAAGCTTGCATAAAAATGAAACCATCTCTGAGAGCATAGTTCTTCTCTTGTGTCAAGCTCGTTAAAAAATGAAACGGAATATGAACATGATGTTAGTTTTATCCAAGCATATTTTACCCTTTTGGTTTCAAGCTTGCATAAAAATGAAACCATGTCTATGAGCATAGTTCCCATTATGTGTCAAGATCGTTAAAAAATGAAACAAATTTCTGAGCATAGTTCATTTTCTATTTCAAGCTCGTTAAAAAATGAAGTAGGTTTCCTTAAGCATAGTTTACCTTTTGTTTTCAAGCTTGCATAAAAATGAAACCATGTTCCAAACATTGTTACCTTCTGTTTCAAGCTTGTGTAAAAATGAAACAGATCCCCTTCCCTTGAGTCGAGTCTTCCCTTTAGTGTTAGAACTTGAACCTTCTTTTCACCTGCCCGATTCTAGTTCTTCCTACCCCCCTGGTGAACATTTTCACATTAGTAACTAGGTTTTTAGGTTGGGTATGGAAGAAGAATCATCAGACGAAACAAAGCTTGGGGGGCATGTCGAGTCCTTAGAAACCATGCTAGGGGTAAGCTTCTCTAGCAATCATGCTAGGGGGGAGTCTTCCAACCTCTGTATATCATGTTAATGGGAATTTTCAAGCATAGTTTACCCATTAGTTTTGAGCTTGCGTAAAAATGAAACCAATATTCGAGCATTCTTTCAACTGATCTTCGAGCTCATTAAAAATAGTAAGATCATGTTGAGCTTACTTTTCATTTTTTTGTGCTCTGGTTAAGACATGAAAAGTGGTTTGAGCTTAGTTTATTACTTTTTTGTGCTCTGGATTCAAACATGAAAAAGTCTAGTGGAGTCTCCTTTAAACTCTTTTCAGACTCACTCAATATGAAAAGATTGTCAAGTACTTATCTTCTTCATACTCATAAAATTATTTGAAGAGTCATCTCTCCGACGGTAGGTTATCTCTTTTTCGGTTCAGATAGACTATTTATGAAAAAGGAACACTACAGCCAATCATGACTAGAAGAGTTCACTCGAGTATTATTTTATACTTCTTCGAGCCTTAGGGAATAAATCATATGAAAAAGGACCCTTTGGATTTTTCTTTAGTTTGTTCAGACTCTCTAAACATGAACTACACCAAGCTTTCTTCCATTGGACTCATTAAATTAAACATTGAAAGACCCTTTTTTGGGAACAAACCCGTCCTTTCTCAGGTTCATAAAACATATGAGTTTCAACTCATTGCTTGATGAGCTACAACAAGTTTTTGCTACCCTCTTTGAACTGGTAAAAATGAAAAGAGGCACTCATCAATCATGATGGGTAAATTAAGGGAAAGGGAAAACATTTTGCAATAATGGAAGTTGTTAGTCACCTTTGAACATGGCACTTGTATGCATTTAATTCAGTCAATTGGGTATTTAGCTTGTTTCCAAGTCGATCCACTTTCATGAGTCATGCCACTCCTTTGAGTCTCTCAAAGATTGCATTTTCCATTGTCGCATTGTGTTCCGCCTCGTCAAGTCAATGCTACCAAGTCTTCAGTCGTGCCGCCTTATGTTCAAAAGGAAAAATATTTTGAGATTTTACACCTGCAGTCAAAACAACATTTTTGAGTAATTTACTTTTGAGTCAGTCCTATGGTTACATCATACTCAAAATACCTGAACTTTGTTCCAAATTTTGCGTTGTTAATGTGGGATTCGTCATGGCCCTCCTTCGATGAGACTATTCCTGTCGAAATCAGATCATCATCCATGAATTAGTCTTAGAAACTAGTTTAGTACCTTGAGATCTGTATGCCTTAATGACAAATTCTCTCGTTTTTGACATAGGTTCATATCATTGACCTTTGATCGAATGATTTGACTAATTGTTTGACATCATATCATCTATTCACACTCATGAGATTTTACTAGGGTACCTTGGGAATCATTGACATTAATGGTGATCTCTCTCACACTTGTTAACGGTTCACATCATTGACCGGTAATCACGTGATTTCTACCATGTTCGACTTGAGATCATTGTAATCACATGGCTAGAATCATACTTGTTGAAGATGAGATGAAGATCCTGGGTATTTGTTAAAAGCATTCATAGCTTTCTCCCCAGGTTGCGATGGAGTATATTATATGGATTCCTACCATGTATGTTCGTGGTTGTGCTTATATTTGCATCTGTATGACATATATATACATTGAATGTCTAGTAGCTATGTCCAAATTTGAGTCTTCTTCACATGGATCTATATTGTATTTTAGTAGCCATGACTTTTTTGTATCTCACATGGATCTGCATTGTATTGGTCGACAGCCATGTTGTGAGTCATTTGGGACATGTATCAAAATGTGTTGTAGAAAGTTGGTGATGTTTGAGAAGTTCTGACCATTGGACCTTTTCCTCGGGACTATACCTTGATCTTTCAAAGTATATTTCCTATCATTTCCCTCTAGCCATTATACTTTGGGGGTCATCTCTATTATACTAAAATATCGTCACCCTCATGTTATGAGATAGGTATCCCCTTGACTACTCCAATCCCTCAAAGTTTTCCCTATAGAAATGAAGGTTCAAATTAACCCCCTACAATTTTTCCTTGTGTTGAGCCAGTAACGCTCCTCTCCCATTGCCAAAAAGCGTTACCCAAGCCAGCACTACTCCTGATACATGAGAAAATAGAGGTGCCACCGCTCCTTCCCTCACTGCAAGAAGTGGTGCCCCTTATCACCGCTTGTTTTCTTCATTGGAGGAGCACTGCTCAAGTTTTGAAGGCAAAAAAGAGAATCCTTGAGAGGATTCTCAAAGCTGACCCCCGTGGAGCCTCATCCCTATGGTTTAGGATCTGGAGCTCGAGGTCCTCCCTTTTAGGATCTAATCTCCACCTCACCCTTGATATCTCAACCATACCTATCCTCCCATGCCTTTAAATACTGGCTCAGCCCCCATGGGAAAAAGGAGGAAGAATTGTGTTTCATACCCAAACTATATCAAAATCATTCTTGAGTATTTGGAGGCAAGGTGAAGTTAGAGGCAATGATCCATTATAAGGAACTCTCAACACCAAGGCATGGAAGTTGTAGTCTCTCCAATAATTTATTAATAAAGAATGTCTTTTCTTTCCCATATATGTTGTTTCATTTATATATATTGCTTAATTCCTTGGTCATGAGCATAGATCTAGTTTATTATATTGTATGCTATCATGTTTTCTTTGTTGTCTTCCATTTTTTACAGGTTCTTCTACAGTAAGCTTCAAGGATAGTGAGGAAAACCTTTGAGAAAAGTATCATGGAATCATATTCTAGTGATGAACCAGGTCTAGGGAGATTCTAGCATTTCGTGTTTGTGTTTTGTTCTAGATATGAACCATTTAGATCTAGGGAACCAACTCTTGTCTACAGGAGGTGTGTATTTCTGGCTAACAGAGACCACTAAATGGGATTCAATCCTAAATTCCAGGAGGGTAATACCATGCAACGTAGCATCCCAAAGTAGCTCAATGACCGCACTGTATTCAGCCATATTATTAGTTGCAGGACATAGGCAAGCACCACCTGAGGAAACTAATTGTCCTGAGGATGCATAAATGACCCAGGAGATTGAATCCATATTGGGAATGTAATGGTTAGACCCATCATCGAACCGTACGGACCATTCTGATGAGATATGAAACAACAAAAAACTATGTAAGAAACACTAACCAGTAACGACCTATTGTACATAAATATACAATAATAATACAAGAAAAATCATCGTGCCTAAGCATAATAATTTTTCAGGTAGAGCCCATTTTTTGGGCTCCGAAAGGTTGTTTCCATCGTAATCAGTTAACTCATAACTCCCTTCTTTATAAATTCGACATGATATACGGGACTAACCACATGGATTTAAACTTGCCTTCCCCCAGGGGTTCCTTGTCCTGATCTAAAATCAAGATAAGTTCTCCCTCAGAGAAAACCCTAGGTTTTATGAATTTATCATATTAGTTTTTCTCCTGGTTCTTATGTGCCTCATTTGTAGTGAGCACATCTTTGTGCTACTCATCTAGATTCTCTAAATGAAACAATCGTTATTTAAGTTTGGTAGTGTTGGGAAGCACATGAATAGAAATTTTTAGAGATGGTATTTTTCACTCAACCGGTGTGACTACCTCCACCCCGTGGACGAGCTGGAAAGGCGAGAAACCCATGGAAGTCTTAATATTTGTTCTATATGCCCAAATTTCTGGACACAACATGATGTGCCAATTTGACGTAATCGCATTTATCATGCGCTTAGCAATGGTTTTCAAGGTCTTATTAACTGCCTCAACTTGGTCATTCTCTTGTGGGTAAAATGAAGACAAATGGTCTTTCCTAAACCCTATAATTGTGGTCAATTCATTCACCATGTTGTTCTGGAAGTGACTGCCATGGTTAGTGACAATATTCTTCGGGATACCAAACCTAGGAATATTTTGGTTGAAGAAGAAGTACGCTTTTGTTTTGCCATCGGCCTTAAAGGTAGGAATTGACTCTGCACACTTAGTAAAGTAGTCTACAATGACAATGATATACTTGTGCCCCCCAACAAACACTGGGTTGCACATCATGAAATCAACCCCCCACTTAGTGAAGGGTCCTACAATAATGACAAGAAATAAAGGAGCAGGGTGTGATCGCATTTTTCTAGTTTAGAGCTGACAAGGATGACAGTGATTCACTGCTTCCACACAATATTTAAAGAGAGTGGGACAGAAATAACCGACAAGTATAATATTTTAGGTCATTGTTAACCCAAATAAATGACCCCCACACGCTTCGTTGTGGGAATCATTTAGGACATGCTCCACCTCCTCATGGGTGAGGCACCAATGCAATATTGAATCCACCCCTTGTTGATACAAAGTATCACCAATGATAAGGTATATTTTTTCATTAACTCGTAGCTTACGTCGATCTTCCCGTGAGAAGGTCGCAGGACACTTGAGATTTTGGAGATATAATAGGATATCTTCCTACCAAGGATCAGAGATCGAAATTAAGAAGATGTACTCATCCAAAAATGAGTCTTCTTCTATCACTAGTATCTTCAATTGGGAATTATGAGATAAATTCCACGAACACTAAGGACATCTTAGACTTAGCGGACTGGACATCCAATTCCAAATCTTGGAGAATTACGATCCACTTTTTAAATTTTCCCCCAATTATTTGTTCAAATAAAACATACTGGAAAGGATTTACATCCTCAACCATTGTGGTTGTCCTCAACAAAATATAGTGTCGCAACCTCTGGATGGCATAAAATGCCACCAATACTAGTTTCTCGACGTGTGAGTATCTTAGTGCAGGACCTGCTAAAGCACCACTAAGATAGTAGACAACACGTTCTTGGAGCTTGTCGTCTTCTTGAACCAACAACACTTCTATCATTGACTCGGATGTGGCTAGATACAATATAAAATATTTAGTGTATTCTGGTGGACACAAAAGAAGAGCAGATAGTAAATCCTTTTTCAATGCCTCGAAAGCGTGTTGTGTTCCTTCATCCCATAGGAATGGGGTGTCTTGCTTCAAAAAGCGCACGAAAACCTTTTTTTATCTTGGCATAGTTGACTATAAATCATCATAGAAAATTTGATTTTCCATGTAGACTCTGCAGTTGTTTGATAGAACGAGGAAGAGGAAGATTTACAATGGCCTCAACTTTTAACGGATACACCTGTATACCTTTATTCAAAATTATGAATCCGAGTAACCACCCTGACTCACCACAGAAAATACACTTATGGGGATTTAATCATATCTTATAATGTATGCATCGCTCAAAAATCAAACGAAGATGATCTGGATGGTCCTTCCTCTTACGAGAACGGGCAAGTAGATCGTCTAAGTAAGGTTTGGCAATATGCTTTATGTCGTGGAAGGAAAAATTCATTTCCTGCTAAAAGGTAGCTACGATTTTTTTCAAGCCAAAGGGAATACGTTTTTACGTGAAAGTCCCCCAAGGACAAATAAAGGTCATTTTTTGTCAGACTTCTAGTTTTATTTGAATTTGATTAACCCCGAAAAACCATCCATGAACGAAATACCTTACTACTTGCACAAGCATCAATGATATTATCAATGAATGGTGTGGGGTAATTATCCTTGGGACACGCCTTGTTTAAATCATGAAATTCAGTGCCAACGCATATGGTACCTTATTTTTTGTCTACCGGAATGGGATTGGATACCCATTCCATTAGGGAGATCAAGTAAATAAACCCGACTTTCAACAATTTTTCCACCTCATCCTTGACGGCTGTCTCTTTCTTTGGATTTACAAATCTAAGCTTCTGTCAAACAGGTTTTACATTAGGGTAGGTACATATCTCATGTTCAACAATCAATGGATCAATGCCTGGAATCTCCTCATATGACTAGGAAAAGATGTCACAGAATTCCTTAAAAAGGAAGTGTACATGGAAACCTCTTTTAGAAAATAGTTTGCACCAATATGTATGTTTCCAAAACATCAGGTTTCATGTATATGTTAATCGGAATCATTTTAGATATGTTTACCATATTCCACTCGGCAAATATCCTTTCCTTAGGAAAAGGATTAATGGGTAGATCAACACGTTCTGCAAGTCTCACATGGAACTCTAAATTATCTATCTTGCTTAGTTCTAGAAGGAAGGACATGTGATGAAGGTATTCACAAATCTTTTCTATTCCAATCGTGGCTTCTAGAATGGCTTTGTCAGAAGGAAAAACCACATCCAAGCAATCGTAGGAATATGTGGATTTATCTTCCCATTTGGAAAAATAGGCTTCATTTGTTATCAGATAAATCTGCTAAGTGGACTCAAGCCAGATCTCCCTAGTCCAGGTGGATCTAGAACAAATCAAATACAAAATACAATCTACTTTCCTAGATCAAATAGAAATGCAAGTTAACAGATAGATCACTTACCTGCAATATGAAAATCATCTTCTCTCTTTGTTGATCCAAGCTCCATAATCTTCAGATCTCCAGCTGCAAAAACATGTAGAGCAAGTGGAAACAAGAAAACAGTACATGTGTATCCAAACATGAATTGATTTAAGCTAACATTTAAGGAAGAGAGCTCTAAACATATCAACACAATAATATTTATGCAAAGATATTTGTATTAATGTAATCAAGGAGATACGTAGAATTACATAAAGAAGGAATGTCACAACCTAGCCTTAACGTTGCAACTTTCCATCCAAGAATCCAAGCCAAAGCCTCCAAACCAAGCTAGTAAGCCTCCCAATGGATGATAGGGATCACCTAGAAATTCCTCCAGAATAATAGTACCATAGTCCTTCCTCCCTACATAATGGAGAAAGGGTTTAATTTATAAGGCTAAAGGGATAGAATAGGTTGAGTATTAGGAGGAGGGATCTAAGGGATATTCCCCATAGGTTAGGAACCGAATTCCACCTCACATAGATGATAGGGATAGACCTCCACCTCATCCACCTTCGAGAAGGGTCTGATCGAAGCTCCATTTTTTGCCCTCAAAATGCCATCGGCGCACCTCCCATAAATGGAAAGAGCACCGTGAGAACACCTAGCAGTGGGAGACAAAGTGTGGGCAGTAGCGGACCTAGCATGAAGGGAAAAATCACCATTGAGTCACCTAGCATGAAGGGGAAAAGCACCAACCTTCCTAAAGAGGGAAACAAGGAAAGAAACAACCTCAATATCAATCCAGTTTAGCAGAGAGAAATTTGGGGATTAGGAAAAGGGTTGACACATGGATCAAGAGGACAAGATTTCGGTGTAACATAATGCCCCCCAAAGAATGAAGTTAGAGGAATACGATAGGTGAATTCTTTGTAAAATGAATAATTTGAAGACAAGGATGTTGGTTGGAAGCTGTTGTAGTACAACTAACTCAAATTATATATGACTCATATCATGGTTGCCAACCAATACAATGCAGATCCATGGAAGTAGAGATTGACTGAACACAATCATGGCTACTAGAAACAAGCGTAGATCCATGATGAGATGATAACATAGCCATGACTGACTCAGGGATGACCAAAATGATAGAAAGCAAACTGACTGAACTTCTCTTAAACATGGGCATGTCATGACTTGGCAGTATTGACACGAGAATGATACAAATCCCCCAATGCAACTAACGGTGAGAGTATTCTTCGACAACTCAAAGGAGTAAGAATACTCTAGTAATTAATAGGACTTGAAGACAAATGGATTACCCACGTACTGAAATGCATATGCAAATGAGTGCCATGTTCAAGAGTGACTATGTACTGCCATAACAAAACACAAAATATTTGCTTAATTTCCCCATCATGATTGATGAGTGCCTGTTTTCTTTTTAACGAGCTGTAAAATGGTAACAAATTCTCAATATAGCTCATCAAGCGATGAGTCCATTGTCATATTTTTCACAAACCTGAGAAAGGATGGGTTCGTTCCCAGAAAAGGGTCCTTCATTGTTTGATTTTACGAGTCTGACAAAAGTAATCTCATTTGTCGTTTCATGTTTAGAGAGCCTGAAATGACTAAGAAGACTCCAAGATGTCCTTTTTCATAAATAGGCCTAGTTGATCTGAAAAAGAGATAACCTACCACCGACTAATCGATCGTTCTGATACTTTTACAAGTGTGAACGTAACAAGTTCGCTTGGCAATCTTTTTGTGTTTTTAAAGAGACTGAAAAGAGATTAAATATAACTCCGTAATGAGTTGTTTTTCATAATCCAATTTTCATGAGTCTGAAAAATAGTAAAACTATACTCGATACCTCTTCACTAAGTTTTTAACGAGCACGAAAAAGGTATAAAAGGCACTCGAAACCTTTTTCATGTTTGAAACTAGAGCACGAAAAAGTGATAAAGTAAGCTCAAACCAGTTTTCATGTTTTAACCAGAGCACAAAAAATGAAAAGTAAGCTCAACACCATCTTACTGTTTTTAACTAGCTCGAAGATCAATTGAAAGAATGCTCAAGGTCTCTACTTCATTTTTTAACAAGCTTGGAACAGAGAAAGAACTATGCTCAAAGGGTTGTTTCATGGTTTAACGAGCTCGAAACTAAAATAAAGTATGCTCAAAATGACTCCCATTGATGGGTGATTTCCCAACCTGATGTCTAGCGGTTGGTACTTTCCCCCAATATAATTGTCAAGTAGCTTAAATCCAACATAAAGAGGTAGGGTACATGCCCCCAAAGCTTCGTTTCATTTTCCTTTACAAGAAAATGAAATGGAGGTCCAAATATTGAGTCTTGACACAATGGAAGGATCCATTTCATTTTTAATGAGCTTGACATGAAAAAGGAACTTTGCTCAAGGTCCATTTTATTTTTTAACAAGCTTGAAACAAAGAATAAACACTGCTCAAAGTGACCAATTTCATTTTTACACCAACTTGAAACAGAAAAAAACTATACTTTTTGGGACCTATTTCATTTTTACACAAGCTTGAAACAGAAAATAACTATGATTGAGGACATCCATTTCATTTTTTAACGAGATTGACATAGAATGGGAACTATGCTCAGAAGCATCTATTTCATTTTTTAACGAGCTTGACATAGAATGGGAACTATGCTCATAATGTCTGTTTCATTTTTTAACGAGCTTGACACAAAATGGGAAATACGCTCACCAATAGTTCTAAGTGAACATGATGTCTGAAGGTTGGTGGGTTTCCCCCTTACATAAGAAGCTAACAACTTAACTCCAGTATGATGTCTAGAGGTTGGAGCCATGCCCTCCATTTTACCTATGATGGGAAGAAGCTAACTAGAAGGGGAAGGAACCACAAGAACACGTGGGACATTCAGGGAAGTCTAATGACTAGGATTCATACGATGATTGGGTTTAACGAAGGAAATTTGATCAACGGAAAAAATCTTCCCATCATGGGGAAAATACATCAATCGAAAAAGTGTGGACACTACAGCTTTCATGGCGTAAACATAATCACACCCAAGGAGAATATTGAAATCTAAGGGACCTTGGACTACCATAACATTGATACAAACATTTTTTCCTTCCAAATTATGGGAAACTAAGGAAGGATCCCTAAAGGCGTTGTAGGTATCCGATTAAAAGGCAGTATCTGATCGATGGCTAGAACAAGTGGAGGAGAACCTATGGTTTTCCAGGTAGTAGAGGATAGAATACTAACAGAATCCCCTTCATCAATGATAGTGCAGAGTATACTCTTAGTGGTAATTCGCACAACTATTTGGAAAGGAACACTCGAATGAAGACGATATTTTGTTAGGTTACTCCAGTCAAATGAAATAACCTCACTACTCAGAGAGGGTTCTATCGAAAGAGACAAAACTTATTCTTGCATAGAAAAATCAGAACTAACTATGAAAAGCTTCAGTTGGATGGTTTTCACTCTCGATTAGAAGAGATGGAAAAGACAAAGACCATGTCGAAGGGACTATTTCAGTCTCAACACTCTCTGAAGAAAGAGTGGGATAGGGTGGAGATGACATCGACTCGACCACTTTAACTTCACTCTCCAAAGGAAGAGTGGGATCAACCAAGGATGGACTTGGATCGACCTCTTCAAATTCACTCTTCAACGGACGAGTGGGATCAACCAAGGATGGACTTGGATTGACCACTTGATCAACCAATGGAGTGTTAAGGGACAACTTATGATAACTAGTTGGAAGATGTTGTTCAGGAACAATAATATCTTCCAACAACTTTGAAGCTTCATCCATGTGAGGAAAAAGGTAACTACGGTGCATATCCTTACATAGCAAGCAAGGATATCTAACCTTTACTTTTCGACTCTTAACCAAAGATTCATTGGTTGATGGGGCATCATTAGCATCATGATCAGAGATTGACGACACAGGATGTTTAGACCACACTCCTGACACAAGGGAAAGCCTAAGACATCCCTTGAGAAGTTGATCACCCTTGCAAATTCTACAAGGGAACTTAGCTTTACACGGGCTAGAAATAGGTACATCAATACTCCCAGCATGATGATCAGTGGCTGGTGGGATTCCAACATGATGATCAGAGGTTGGAGCTGTAACCTTCTTCTTAGTGTTCTTCTTCTTATACTTCATTTTCGTCTTCTTATGACCCACCCATTTACTAACATTAGAGTTTTCAACAGGTGAAGAGGAAGAAATGGAAGTCGATTCAACATTCTATGAAGAAGGAGAAGGATTAATATGAGGTTGATTCTCATGTGGTAAAGGACCAGGATCTGACACAAAGGATGCATGTGGTATGATAGGATTGGATAATAACCATACAGGTAATCCTATAGTAAATATGGGAAGGTTCAAAGTGGCCATGAAAGGAAGACCAACAGCTCCACAAGGGGGAGATACAAAAGACATACCCTAAAAAGGGTTCTCTTGACTGGTGATCCTAGGAAAGTCTCCCACATCCGAACTCTCTAAGAATATATAAAGTACCACACAAGACCAAACACTACTCAAGTCTAAAATCCACAAGCAAACTGTGTGAATAGGATTGGATCAAAATTTAGGACTCTCATAGGATTATCAAGGTTTCACAACTCTGTGATGCCAAGACGGCCAAAAGGTTAACACAGTTGGTCATAGGAATCCTAAGAAGGTATCCCAATATACACTAGGTACGGGGGAGATCAAATCCATAGTGGTGTTTTCTAAGTACCTTTTGATATACCTTAAGGGTATGTGAAAGGTCGTTCGATATAACGAAGGTACGTGGAGGAACCACTCAGACCTCGAGATGCAGTGGAGGCAATAAACGACAGATGCCATACATAACGACATCAGAACACGTCACTAACTTACACACAGTTACTAAATTATTTTAAACCTAAGCTAGAGTTAATTTTATCTTGAGCGGTTAAGTGGATGCATGAGGTGTAGACAAGAAATGTAAAAAGAATGCAAATCCTAGCTACATGACAATGCACATTTATCTTTCAATGAAAGCTACCTAAGGTAGGGAAAGAGTTTTCTATTAAAGAATACAATAGTCAAAGATCTAATAAAACCAAGTTCTAGTCAAATCTAACTATGAATCTTCAAATATTAACATCAATCACAATTCTTGAAAATACCTATAAATTCATACACGCTCCTAGGGGGGTTTGGCTTGTTTTTTTTTAAAATTTGCTTCTCTTTTGATTGAGTTTTCTCTTCAAACAAATATGAATCTAAACAATAAAGAAAAGAATAATTCTTTCCTAGAGTGCACTAATTCTAATTTCTGCAATAATAGTCTAAAAAGTGCAAATGAAATCAAAGATACAACACATCTTAACAATGCACAAAACAAAGTAAAGAAACACTTTTATTTTTCAAATGCATGTATCGAAATGAAACTTGATAACCATATTCTTTTCAGATCTACAAATAGGAAAAGAGAGAATATCTGCAGCACCCATTCATTCAGAAACCAAAAGGAATATGACAAGCACCCAAACAACTCGAAAACAATCAACAATTGCTCCAAATCTACCAAAATGCAACCAAAACTCAATGACCAAGGGGAGGAAGGGATAATTATGGATCTAGGGGGTGTATGACTATCATATGCATCCTAAAACCCAAAATCCATCAAACCAGAACCCAAAAATGAAGGAAACTCAAGCCAAAATATGTGTTTCAAAGGGTCGAAGCACCTCCCTATACTGTACCAGAGCGCCTATGAGAGGATCGGCGAACCTACAACACTGTAAAAGACCGCCTATGAGGGGACCGACGCACATACAACATTGCAAAAGAGAACCTATGAGGGAAGGGGCACCTATAAGACAGTGTAAGAGCACTGACGACGCACTTTATCCTAAGGAAAAGAGTGCCTATAGAGCCAACACTTACGACACTAAAAAATGATACCAAATATGCTCTGTCCGCACAACCTAGGTGCACCAGTGGAGAAACAGACATAGTAAAATCCATATTTCCTATGGGAGAAGGGAAGAAGGTCTGATAGTGACCCAAAGAGTATCAAGCGGATGCAAGACACTCTTCAAAGACATAATATAAAGGACAGAGGGTCTCTAGAGTCTAGAAAAAGGATTTATAAACATATATGAAATAAAAAACAAAAGAAATCAGATCTATGCACATCCCCAACGGAGTCGCCAAATTTGTTATCAAATAAATCTACTCAAGCAGACTCAAGCCAGATCTCCCTAGTCCAAGTGGATCTATAAAAAATCAAATACAAAATACAATCTACTTTCCTATAACAAATAGAAATGCAAGTTAACAGATAGATCACTTACCTGGAATACACAAATCCTCTTCTCTGTTTGTTGATCTAAGCTCCAGAATCTTCAGATCACCAGCTGCAAAACCCTGTAGAGCAAGTGGAAACAAGAAAATAGTACATGTGTATCCAAACATGAATTGATCTAAGCTAACAGTTAAGGAAGAAATCTCTAAACATTATCAACACAATAATGTTTATGGAAAGATATTTGTATTAATGTAATCAAGGAGATACATAGAATTACATAAAGAAGGAATGTCACAACCTAGCCTTAACGTTGCAACTTTCCATCCAACAATCCAATCCAAAGCCTCCAAAGCAAGCTATTAATCCTCCCAATGGATGATAGGGATCACCTAGAAATTCCACCAGCATAATAGTACCATAGTCCTTCCTCCCTTCACAATGGAGTGAGGGTTTAATTTATAAGGCTAAAGGGATAGAATAGGTTGAGGATTAGGACGAGGGATCTAAGGGGTGTTCCCCATAGGTTAGGAATCGAATTCCACCTCTCCTAGATGATAGAGATAGACATCTACCTCATCCACATTCGATAAGGGTCTCGAAGCTCCATTTTTTTCCCTTAAAATGACACCGGTGCACCTCCCATAAATAGAAAGAGCATCGTCAGTACACCTAGCAGTGGGAGACAAAGCACTGCCAACAACACACCTAGAATGAAGGGAAAAAGAACCATCGGCACACCTAGAATGAAGGGGAAAAGAGACAACCTTCCTAAAGAGGGAAACAAGGCAAGAAACAACCTCAATATCAATCCAGTTTAGCAGAGAGAAATTTGGAGATTAGGAAAAGGGTTGACACATGGATCAAGAGGACAAGATTTCAGTGTAATAGGGTAGATCAACACCTTCTACAATTCTCACATGGAACTCTAAATTATCTATCTTGCTTAGTTCCCGAAGGAAATACATGTGGTGAAGGTATTCACAAATCGTTTATGGTCCAATCGTGGCTTCCATAATGGCTTTGTCAGAAGGAAAAACCATATCCAATCAATCGTAGGAATATGTGGATTTATCTTCCCAGGTGGGAAAATAGGATTCATCCAACTATTCTAAGTCTAGAGGAGTTGTGATGGAATCAATAGAAGCATAAAATATAACTTGATAAGCTACTTATGTTGTTGATATTGGAACTTGAGGTTCTTCCTGTAAAGGTGGGACCCAAGGGTCAGTTCTATCCACAAGCAAAGAGATATTCTTTCCAATGCTTGTTGAACCTAAGTAATTTATAGGAGATGGTATATCAAACATGCCCATCAGTGATGTATACATTCCAACTCCTAATATTCCATTGGTTGGTTTTGACTGATCACTCAAAGAAACCGTAGACTTAGTGGTCTCCAAATGACCCTTCCGAGTATAACTCAGCTGATCAAATGTAACCAACTTCCCTTTGCATGGAAACACTAAGAATTGGAAGATAGACGAAGGAATAACGCACATGGAATAGGTACATCTTCTCCCCAAAATCAAATTATAGTCCAAAGGAGCATCAATCACTTCAACCTCAACAGATACTACTTTACCTACCAACTTTATTTTGAAATATGGCAACATACCATGCAGACAGAAAGGCCTTCCTTCGAAAGCAGTCAACAAAGTGTTTGATGGGACCAACTTCAGAGACCCCAGATCTTTCCAGCAAGATATCGACATAACACATGTGGAATAACCCTCATAAACTACCATTCATCCAATGGTTTTTCCTCCATGGACAACATCTATAGAAAAGGCCACATGGTATGGCAGGCGTAGTTTAACCTCCGAAAGATTAAATTTGGCCAGCAGTCTCGCTGAGTCCATACTACCTATAGTTGTTAAGAGTGAATCTCTCTATGAGGAACAAATCTATAGCACTTCTAGAGTCGACATTGCACAAGGTGTTTGGGATACATATTATACCACTGAGTAGTTAGAAGAAGCCCTCGCATTAGGATTATGAAATGTATTCTTAAAGACACCTTTAGGTATCTTAGGCATCAGTTCAGGCATTTTTTCAATGGTAAGAGAGGCTGAAAGTTCGGCAGCAGACTTGAGCCTCTTATTCATAGTTTTAATTTATTGTTTGTAAGAAAGTACTAGATCAGACCATGTTAATATAATTGTGATCAGTAGGAGCACTAGGTGTGCCCTCGACATCTTTTGAACCAGAAGTTGCATTCTGTCATTGGGAGAAAATGATCCTTCAGGATAGTCGGTTGGTGTTTCTTAAGCAACTTTTGTGCTTGATTTATCAAGGGGCAATTATAGGTAAGTGTTGGTGAAAATATATGCTATCTAATTCAACACTTAATTGTCAACCCAGGAAGGTAGCTTGTGAGATGAAAACACTATATGTGCAGAACTAAAGTCTATATTATTCTAGGATATCCTAACCTATCTGCTATCAAACCATAGAAATAAATTGACACTACTGCATCTTTGAAATCCAAATGAAACTACCGAAATTAAAAATTAACTTCTATTCTCTTACACCTAAAAATGAAATAAACAAATCTATACTACCTAGAATCCATCAAGTAAATGACAATTAAAACTAGCTACAATACTCGGAAATGAAATACTACTAATCAAAACACAAATTTTAACTCTAAAGACTATTTCGAAATTGAGACATGTAATACCCATGCAATGCCTATATATCAAACTCATGCAAATTCCTATCAAATTCTAATTTTACTCTAGCAAGACCTCAATATATTCTACGAAAACTTTATTTACCAAAATAAAACTAAACTTGGAGCTTTATAATCAAACCTAAAACTAAGTGCAAAACAATAACTCAAAGAACTGGAAATGCATTCAATCTATAAGAAAACCTACAATAGAAATATAGTATTACTATTCTCATTCGATAGTAAATCAAACCATTCTGTTTAATCATAAAAAATGATGCAAACTATTCTAAAGTTTGAGAAGAAAATCTATGTTAGTTAAAACTAATAATAACTTAGAACTACTACATTTAAATAAGACTCTTAGAATACTTACTAAATTCTAATTGAAAATTGATTCTATCCTATTACACCTACTGAAAAATGACTAGACTAACAATGGAATTAATAAAGTCTAAAACAATAACATGCTACGTAAATAGAGATAAAAAACTGACTATGAATTCAAATGTAAAATGGAAATAAAATGTCTAACCTACTTCAGAAATGAAATGAACTGATAATGGATAAAATCTATGTTAAGAAAACTTATACCAATCTATATTCTAAGCATAAAAACCATTGAAAACAAATTATAAGCTACCCATACTATGAACCAAAAGACAACTGCACTATTCTACACTTGAATCAGAAACTATTTCATATTTGCATAGTAAAATATATTCTGAGTGTAAATGAATTTCATCATAATTAAAACTGAAATAATTAATCTTATGCATTAATATAAAACTAAATATGAAATGCTAAAGATGGATTCGAATCCCAACTAGCTACAGAACACAGTAGAATGCTGGAAAATTTCCCTTTACCTTAGCTAACTATTTCTACATAAACAAAATACTGAAAATTATGGAAATGAATTAAAATTTTGTCTAAGTGCGAATCGAGTACTGAAAAATAGTCTGAGTGAAGGTGTGAACGAAATGCTGAAAAATATTCTGAATTAAGGTGTGAACATTGTTATACCTAAATCCTATCACCACCATGTGATAAGACCCTTAACTTCTATGTTTTCCCTTAATCCCAACACTTAGAGTGGAAACTTACTCTATTTGTCAATTCTACTTGAAAAACTCAGCACCGCACTTTCCTTATGGCCCATGAGTGGTACCTTGCTCAGCACTGCCTGTATCCTTTTTCAAGAAGCAGTGCCATCACCTATGGTATTTGGTCCAAAAGAATTTCTCATCTAAACCTCTCTATCATAAGAAGAGAAAAGCGGTACCCTAGGTAAAATGGGAAAAAGAAAAGTTTCTCGAGGCTTCTAGATCATGAGCCTCGTGTCCTCCCTTATCCCTATCATTATGGGTTAGTTAATCTCGAGATCCCCCATGGTAGGATCTTAGAGCCACCTCACCCACAATTCTCTCAACTATTCCTATCCATTGAGCCTTATAAATACAAGCTCATGTCCATCGTTGAGGGGGGGGAACTATAGAAGTATTATTATGCTATTGGATTGACCACTTAGCCCAAGTCATTGAAGAGCATAGAGAGCAATGTTGGAGCTTATGGGGATGAAGTGTTTGTCTCGTGGAGTTTCTTGTCGACACTAAGGAAACGGTTGTAAGCTTCTCCATACATTCTTAATGCAAAGCTAATTTCCGTCCCACATTACTGTTGTTTTGATTTCACATGTACACGTTGTTATATTCCTTAGTCACTAACATGGATAAGTAGATGATTTTCTAGTAGCTTTGATGTGTTTGCATGTTTGATCTGTTTGCAGGTACACAGGTTCACTATCAAAGCAGCATTCCAGGTGTCTACGACATTCAGGGAAGGTCTTCATCCTTTGTCATTCACTCATTTGTTCTAGATCTGAACCATTCAAACCAGAGGAACAGCTTCTAACCATAGAAGGTGCAATATTCATGATTACAAATCTGGAGACTCTGCTGGGGAACAATGCATATCTTAGTTGATCTGATCTTCCTCAGTTCTTGAACTCTTGTCTAAATCCAGGCTCCATATCCAACTCTCTTCAGTCAGATCTGCCATCTGACTCAGTGAATTTTGGTTTGAAACTTTAAGATCTTTTCAAATTTGAATTATTTCAACTTTTTATGCTCTTTTTTACTGTCAATCCATTAATTTTTTCCTGGATCTGATCAATTTCTAACTTGATCTTTCGTTCTCCTTTGTGTTTTGGATCTATTCAGGGAACCGCTCATGCATTGTTGGCAACAAGAGGTGCCATTTCCTGAAGTCTGTTAGCAGTAAACGGTGCCACCGCCTGAGTCCCATTGTCCAGAAGTGGTGCTCGTCTAGAACCACTCTATCAATAACCCTCTAGCACGGTGCCAGGTAGGCCTTGTTCCAACACTACATTTTTTTCATTCTTTGCAAAAAAATGAGTTTGTTTGCTTTCATCCCTGCACTTCAAGGCTTGTGTGTTAGAATCTGAATGCTCATGGTTTGAAATTCTGTGGTAAAATATTGGTTTGATTGAAGAACTCAAAAGCTACACTAGGCTTGTTGATTATTCATTTTCTTCCGAGCTTGTTGGTTGTGATTATGAAAGGAATTATTTTTTGAAAAGCTGAGGTTGTAGTGAGCTCTCTTTTCATTTCTGTTATAAAGACTAAAAGAAAAACCATTTGATTAGCATCTTGATTTCATTTTTTGTTTCCATAGAGGACTACTTTTTGCTTGTTAAAAAGAACATTTTTTGACTGAGATTAGGTCATTATCATTATTGAGCATAAGACATTGGATCTCTGATTAACCTCACAAGATTTTAGGCTCTCTGTGTTCTTTTGTCTCTTTTGCATTAGTACTATCTCATCAAAATAAAAAATATAATAGGTTTAACTTAGATCTATCAATGTTTTAAGAAAAATAAAAAAATAGAGTGCATATGCATGTAGTGTGCTTGTTGTTTTTCTTTTAGGAAAAGAGACTCTTCCCCTTTTGATTGCTTTCAGAAAAGAAAAATGAGTTTGGAAATTATTGCTTTTTTTATTTTGATTTGTTCAAGATTGTTGTTTGGAAATTTTTGGTTTTAAAACAAAATAAAATACTCTCTTTCCCTCCCATAGGTAGGCATACCACGAATGGTGAAGTGAAATATTTGCATATGCATACTGCATGGTTTTACTTTTTTTATCAAAATTCCATGCATTCACCTAACTGTCCACTTTAAAATTAACGGTAGTTACAGGTTAAAATTTATATAGCAATTTAAGTGATAGGTTAGAGACTTGTTTCGGCATCATTAAGTGTAGGAGTTGTTGTTACTCGTCCACATTACATCCCGAGACTCGTGCGGTTCTTCCATGTACCATCGGTATATCGAATGGCCTTTCACATACCCTTGAGGTATATAGAAAGGTACTTCATGTACTCGATTGTATATCAGAAGGCCCCTTGTGAACGGTTATGAATTAGACAACACTAGTACCGATTTGAGCTCCCACATACCTTGCGTATATCGAGAGACCCCACTAGGATACCTTATCCATCTGAGAAAATCCCTTTGGACGTATTGCTTGGAGCCATAGACTGAAAACAACATTCGAGGAGATTACTACGTACATACCCTTGAGGTATATCATGATTGGCACCTTCTTGAAAATCCTGGTGAGAGACCTGACTATCTGAACTCCTCCTGTCATTTAAGTTTGCTTATTTGGCCTATAGCTTGAGTAGGGAAAAATTTTGGTGTGTTTTCTAGTTTTTGACACCTTAAGTTAGATAGGAGCTGTACAAAATGGCTGAGCTAAGACAGTCCAGAAGAGTAAGAGGCTTTCCACCTTATTTTATTCCTGTTTCAGGAGAAAATCCAATGGAAGCTATCGACCAAAGAGTTGTTACCACCTCCCAAGCAGGAGAGAATGTGATTGCAAAATGCGGAATACCATATCTTCACACTCGCCTCCCTTGGTCCAACACTCTTCTTTGGGTAATACTTCATTCCATTCTCCCACAGAAGGTCATGTTGATGATACTACCCGTCCAGATTATGGTCCCAATGCTCCATTTTTGGATACCTCTATAGGACAAGCCATTGCCTCATTTGGCACCCATTTATACTTTTCTGAAGAAGTTTCACCAGATGAAGAAGAATGTAGACAATACCAGGTAGCCATTCTCTGTGCACAAGAGATTGAAAAAAAAATAGATGACATATTGGGCACACCACCATCACGTTCCACAGCTGTTCCTGTGGGATATCGTTCACTTGCCGATTCTATGAGACCCATTGAACCGATTCTAGATCGCACAATGACTCCACATAACCCAGGTCAACCTACCAACCCCTAAGGGGCCTAATGGTCCTGGAGGGCCTAGTGGCTTTCCTCTTTATGGTCCCAATGGTCCTGGTGGTCCTGGCATCCTGGTGGCTTCCCTCCTAATGGCCCTGGAGGGTATGGTGGCCCTCCTCCTAATGGTTCAGGAGGCTTTGGGGGTTTACCTCCTAGAGGTCCCAGAGGGTCTGGTGGTCCACCTCTTGGTGGTTCCAGTGGTATTGGTGGTTCCAATGGTCGTGGTGGTCCCAAAGGCCCTAGTGGTCCTCCTCCCAGAGGTCCTAGTGGTCCTAACGGTCATGATCCCAGAAATCAACCCCCTCAGGTAGGTTTTCTGGTAGTTCTTCGTCACAACAACCTATATGTCAGTCTACTCACGGTCCTACTAGTACTTATATGCCATATCAATATTACCAATATGTGCAACCTAATCGTCAGTTACCTTTCCTAGCAACTTTGGACTTGTCTGATTTGTCCAAGTTGATCAATGACCCCATTTGACATAACCCCTCATGGCCTCCCATTCCAGTAAAGTTACCATCACACATTTTGAAGTTCTATGGGAAGCAGGGAGACGATTCAAAAAACCATGTCATGACTTTCCATCTATGATCTTATTAAAACTCCCTTATGGATGATTCAGTTCGTTTAAGACTCTTTCAGCGAACTTTGACCGGTACAACCGCGAAATGGTACATTGAACTTCCGCAACATTCGTTTGTGTATTTTGGCTCATTGGCAACTATATTTCTTACGCACTTTCATCTTCCTATCCATTATGAAATAGGTACTGTTCTCTGAACTTCTCTACAAAAAAACACCTCCACCCACATATCCGATCATATCCATGAGTGGAGAAGGCAGAGAAGACTTATTAAGGCTCCTATTCCAAATCAATTATTAGCTGATTGGTTTACTAAATATTTTTTGCCTCCGATTTCCCGAGATGTGGCTATGGGTGGTGTTGTTACTAAAGAGCAAGCAATTAGTTGAGCCCAATATCTAGACTTGGTCTGTTCCTAGTGTATAACTTTGTATGACTTGATTCCTCAAGCTCATTTCCCAAGCACCGATCCTGCAAAGCCACTAGCAGAAGTCCCTATTGGTGGGATGGTTGGTTCAATCCAGTCCTCATCAGTAGGAAAACCTGCCAAGAAACCCTAGACTGCCACCCCTACTCCTTCGACTCCCAAGGTTTCTGCCAAGGTCAATTCTATTCAGAGTATTCAAACCTTCAGAAATAATAAAAAGAAAGGTAAAAGTAAAAACAAAAAAACTGGAAACCAACAGGAGATACAAAACCAACCACCAATGATAATGATAAAGGGAAAAGAAAAGAAAAATATCCATGTCTACTATGCGGAGGTGATCATTTTACAAAAGAGTGTCCCCGTCGGGACGAAATCACCCAAATTTTGAAAACAAATCCCGCAACTACAATTCTCACGGATCCTTTTCCCTCTCAACAACAACTGATAGACCACATGTCTAAGCAGGGAAACTCTAGTTCGTCAGAGGAAATTCGTATGATGTCCTTGGATACCATTAGTTTGCAAACTCGAAGTCAAAGTTATGACAAACCCGCAGATAAGAAAGAATACAATTCTTCTTTAGGAAAATCTCCCTCTACTAGTTCTCCCGACTCCTCGTCTACTGTCCCCCTAACCATCAAGAAGCCTACTCTCGACATGGTTTTGTGTCCACCCAAGAGTACTCTTAGGAAGCATGTTTTTAACCCTAATGCCTGAGCTGCTCAATTTTATAATGTAGTTGAAGATCTCGCTCAAGCACCATGTGCAATGTATACCTTGGAAGTGCTCCAAAGTTGTCCTACACAATGCAAAAACCTATTAACTGCGTTAGGATCGTTAGACTTAGACAATACTAATTTGATTCATTTCAATGTTGAGAACTATAATTATATACTACCTCACAAACTTGATTTCCAAATCATCACAAAAGTAGTCGAAAAGAATGTCTTTAGGACTGTCTTATACGAAGGAGCTTCAACTTCGGTTTTGTCCCTATCTTGTTGGAAAGCTATCGGCTATCCCAAGCTTGTAACTTCACCTATGACTCTAAAAGCCTTTGATGGATGAGGTTTCCAACCCCACGGTCTCATATTATCCCTTGCAGTCGAGCTTGGGGGAAAAATTGTTTCTATTCAACTAGAAGTAGTATATGCCCCATTAGACTACAACCTCCTTCTAGGAAGAAATTGGTTTTACACCATGACTGTTGTCACTTCGATGGTATTTTGAACAGTCCAATTTCCACATCTAAGGAAAATTGTCACCATTAACTAGCTCAATTTTTTTACTCCAGATGTTACTACCTCTACAGGTAATAACATCCCTATGTTAGGCTAGTCCTCTCCTCCGTACTAGTCGATTGGGGTAGGCATGTTGAAGGATTCGTCCCTTATGGGGATTTTTTCATCCACTCCTCCTAACACAGACACAGTGACAGTATATATGATTGTGTCATTTTATTATGATCCCAAGGGAAAACAAATTGTTGATTCCACCTCATTGAGTCCGCATGAAGAAATGTACAACATCATTCAAAACCTTTCTGATGATCACACTGATGAACTTCATCTCGTGGCTTCGGATCCTTACCACCTACCCTACTAGTTAGAACCATCTCTTCCTATTCTGGATTATCTCTCTGAGACTTTTCCTTCCGACGACTCCATTATGTAGATCATGAATACAAATGAGCCTATCTGGGAGGATCACCATCATAGATCCTCATTCCTCCCCAACACCAGTTTGGTAGACCATGACTTTGCATCCCTGTTTTCCACTAATATTGTCAACACACCTCAAAGTCCCATATTGTTGCAAGACACAGATTCTGAAGGAAACCTATGCAACATTACTCAAATAAATCCGATTGACATAAGAGCCAAGCTTGGTACCATCGAGCATGTTCATATTGGGCAGAACTACTCGGCAAAAGAATCTGAAGCATACGAGGAACTTTTCAAAGAATTCCATGATATTTTTTCCTGGTCTTATGAAGAAATGTCGGGGATAGACCCATCCATTGTGGTCCATGAAATTAAAACCTATCCCACTGCTAAACCTGTCAGGAAAAAACTAAGGCAAGTCCATCCACGAAAGGCCGCAGCTATTAAAGCTGAGATAGATAAACTTCTCAAAGCTGGGTTTATTTATCCCATACCCCTGATGGAATGGGTATTGAACGTTGTCCCTGTCAATAAAAAATGGGGCACCATTAGAGTCTGTATCGATTTTAGAGACTTGAACAAAGCTTGTCTCAAAGACAACTTTCCTACTTTGCATATAGATCAGATTATCGACAACTATGCCGGAAGTGTCATCTTCTCATTCATGGATGGATTTTCTGGCTATAATCAAATTGAGATATTACCCACCGAACAGCACAAGACGGAATTCATTTTCCCATGGGGAACCTTTGCATATAGGAAGTTACCATTTGAATTAAAAAATGTTGGAGCCACTTTCCAGCGTGTTATGTCCTATGTGTTTCACGATATTAAGCATATTGTTGAACCGTACCTTGACGACCTCCCTGCTCATTCACAACAACGGGAGGACCACCCTGGTCATCTTAGAGACATTTTCCTAAGATGTCGTCATTATAATATACAGCTCAATCTGCATAAATGTGTTTTCTGCGTTGAGACGGGATTCCTGTTAGGTTTTGTGGTCTCTAAGGATGGCATCCGGATAGACCCATTGAAAATTTCCTCCATTTTAGCTCTACCAGCCCCAACCAATCTTCTTGAACTCCAAAGTTTGCAAGGGAAGGAAAAATTTCTCTGTCGTTTCATGTATAATTATGTAGAGAAAATTCACGGTTATATGCATCTTCTTAAGAAGGACACTCCGTTCTATTAGGATGACCAAGCCCAATGTGCCTTTGATAATATCAAACATGCTCTAACTCATTCACCCATGATACACCCCCCAGATTATTCAAAGGACTTTCTCTTATATATTATCGCCTCCACTACTACCATCGCTATGGTTCTGGCGCAGGAAAATCCCAACGGCCAGGAGAACGTGATTTACTATGCTAGTAAGAATCTTATGGATTCTGAAACCCAATATTCACGTGTGGAGAAATTAGCATTGGCCACGGTCATTGTTGTTCAAAAATTTTGTCACTACATTTTTCTCAGTACAACCACTATATTGGCAGACCAGAACCCTATGTATTACATCCTGACTCGTCAGGTGCTCGGGGGAAAGTAATCCTGATGGATATTCATATTGTAGGAGTTTGATCTGGAATTTTCCAAAGCCACATCAAAGAAATCCTTGGTATTTGTCGAGATCATGTGTGATCTTCCCTCTGCTTCGATGGAATCTAAGCACAGTGATTCATTTTTGGATGAATTCCTGTTCTTGATAAGCACTACTGACCCATGGTATGGATATTTTCTTATTTATCTCCAAACACAAATATTTTAGCCAAATCTATCCCGTGACAATCACTGTCGTATCCCTCACCACGCAAAATACTACCTCATCTTGAATGACACCTTGTATAGACGTGGGATCGATTCTATTCTTCGGCGATCCCTCACCCATGAGGAAGATGAACAAGTGTTGAATGATTGCCACTTTGGAGCATGTGGTCGTCATTTATCTGGGATGGCTGTAGCCCAAAAAATCCTTTGTGCTTGCTATTTTTGGCCTTCAGTCTTTAAAGATTGTCACGAGGCTATTAAGAAATTCCCACCTTGTCGACATTTTTATCCGAAAAAGCGCACTCATCCTGCTCCGCTACACCTCATCATTGTCATTGTCCCATTTTCCAAATGGGGGATTGATTATATGCATTGTAAGCCTACCTCAGCCGGGGGGGATGGTTACATCATCGTAGTCATTGACTATATTACAAAGTGGGATGAGGCCATGCCTACATATGCGAAAGATGGTAAGACTACCACTCTCTTCATGTTCAATCATGTCATAGATAGATTTGGAGTCCCACAGTCCATAGTTACTGATCACGGATCACATTTCCATAATCAAATGATGGAGGTACTAAGTGCCAAGCTAGGTTTTTACCATGAAAACTCTATTCCCTATTATCCACAAGATAATAGTCAGGTAGAGGCCATTAACAAATTTTTGAAAATGACGCTTCGTCGGATGGTTGGAGACCATAAATCCAACTGGCACCATATCCTTTTCTCTGCTCTTTGGGCTTACACGACTTCGGTGAAAACGGCTACTGCTTTCACACCTTTCCAGCTTATCTATGGACTCGAAGTTGTCTTACCGATTCAATGTCAGATTCCATCCTTGAAACTTGTTGTCGAACTTCTCCTAGACACTTTCTTAGAGGAAGAGAGATTTTTATACTTGAACAACCTTGATGAAACTACAAGAGATGTTGCCTTGGCTAATGAGGCACACAAGAAATGCATCAAGGCGTAGTATGATAAATCTATCCAACCTCATTCCTCCAATGAGGGTGACCTAGTTTTTACTTATGATCAAAGATACAACAAGCTAGGGAAAGGAAAGTTTGAATCCATGTTGTACGGTCCTTTCATCATTTCTAAAGTATTAGAGAAAGGGGCCTACGAGCTCATATATTACAATGGAATCCCTTTAGGGCACCCTCGCAATGGGTTGTACCTAAAGAGGTACTATGCCTAGATCTCTCTTGGACAGTATCTTGTATATATGTATATTGCTTGACTTTCAGTGTGCTTTAAGTATTTTCAATATGGTTTTGAGTTTAGTGTCCATATCTGTTTATACCATGTTTTGGTCATGCAAATCAGATGGTTTTCTATGGCTTCCTTGATGGTGCTTGCTGCCACACCTTGAATCTCACCTCAGCTACTTGGGTTCTCTATTCCCCAGATTACGATTTGGTCAATTCAGGAGCAATTTGTATAGGTACCTCTACCAACAACATCGTTGAGTATCGAGCAGTCATAGGTCTTCTGACTGAAGCTTCCTCCCAAGATGTTCGTAACTTGGTAGTCTTGATGGACTCAACTCGTGGTTTGTCATCTAAACCATGTTTATACCATTAGGAATCTTGTTCTTCTTCACCTCTTCCGGAGGATACGCTTGTTAGAAAGGTCATGTGAAACTATCATCTATAGGCATATCCCTAGGGAACATAATGTAGTTGCTAACTCATTAGCTAATTACATCCTAGATTGGCATATTGCCCATTTGTGACATGAAAATCAAACTTGGTTCATTGTAAATAAATAATTAAAGACACATAAAACTCATGTAAAATACATTCACCATTTGAGACGTATAAACACCAGGTAAAAGTCTGTATATATATATATATATATATATATATGAACATGTTTTACAAAAATAGGTCACGAGACGTCATCTGAAGCACATAGGCTTTCAGGTAAAAATCACCATACAAAATCTTGAAGCTATTAGCTTTCAGTGGATACATCATGCACACATCGTCTAGTGATGCTCGTGGTAACACATCACTGTCCGGGATACTCTATGTAGCAGTCTACTAAACTGACCTGGTACTCCCGCTATAGGTCTCTAATACCTCAGAGGGAGATCAGCAATGGAAGCATCAGGGATGTCTAGGGTCAACCTCTCCAAGTTTTCCTCTAACTCCCTGATCACATTGTCACCCTGCGGTACAAAATGAGCTCTGGCTCATCTATCCAATGGGGAATCTCCCCTACGTCGTGCTGCTCTAACGTCTGCATGAAAATATTCAAGTCTTGTTACTTAACATAAAAAATATAAAACATCAAAAACATAAAAACACTATTTCCATTTTAGGGTCTTTTGCTTCTTACCGATGTCACCCCACTATCCACCAGGTGGGAGCGGTAGGTCAGGGCCACCACTGAAATTAGTGCCTGCATATGCATAATCCTCCACCATGAGGCTCTGATCTCTCAACCATCGAAAGAATGGGTCATCGAACTTTACCTTCCCCTTGCCCGCTCCAGTATGGGCCATAATCCAGACCCACCTCTACATGCGAGGGTCCCGTGCTCTTAGCTCTGTTAATACCTTCTGGGGTCTCATCTGTGGAACCCGCTTGAAGAAGAAGCAAGCTATAATGGAACTAAAACCAAATTTCTTCAGTTCCCCCTTCCAACACTTGGTCAGCTAATCCTTGAAGATCGGAAGCAGGGCTTCCACCTAGTTAAAGACTGTAGGCACCATGGCCTCTATGGCATAGAGCATATGTGCTCTATATGCCTAGTGCACTCCTTGGCTTCCCACCACTCTCTGCATGGTAAAAAATATAGTCTGTAGAGGTCCATCCATCACTGCTTTTATGGGGATTTTCTTCCCCGATGTCCTTGTCCCAAGGATACAGTGACAGTCTATCAATTCCTGTGTAGTGATGTCCCCTCCACAGGAACCAGTTAGCAAGATGGGAGCACCCCGTCTCGAAAGGCTAGTCAGGAAGTATATATCCTCTACCTAAACTGTCAAAATATGAGCACCAACCTCTAAATATTGTTTCTCTGGATTCCACATCCGGAGTATATGCTCTAGCAATCGCTCATGCGATACCATACTGCGTGTGCGGAATAACTTTAAGAGTCCACAGTATCTCACTGCAGCTATGCAACCCGCATTCCGTTCAGTGAAGGATTCATCATTATCATGTTGTCTCTCTTTCCATATGACCATTTTTTATCAGCAAGAACCTGCCAAAAACAATCACAAGATCCATTAGAATCATTCTTAATCATCCAAATCAATTGAAATGAGCTAGTTTTTCTTGTGTGATTATTTTTACTTCTCCATCGTCGGCACCACCTGTGCTCTGTTGAGGACAAGAGGTGGCATCGCCTGTGCGCTACATTTTCGGTGTGGTTCTAGTGAGGTACCCCTTATCCCACAAGGGATAAGAGTGGTGCCCGCTCCCATGATTTTAGGGCTTTCCATACAAGCCCAAAACACCATTAAAAGTCAAAATTGAAGACATAAGATGAAAGAGTATGGTCTAGTCTATTACTTGGAATTGACGGTGCTTGAATCCGACGGTGGAAACTCCCGATATCAGCGGCTGAAAATCTGGCCAGGAAAATGCTCCAAATGCTCTCCACTATGGGTAAATAGTAAAAAAAATTATTTTTCACTATTTACATGACTTTTATACACATTTTTGGGTTTGACATGCTATAGTTTTGTTTTAAAACTGGTTATTAGTCAACATCTATCAGTCGTAATCCTTTAATGTCAGTTATTGGCGCATTTAACACTTGTTTTTGAGTCGTTGCAGGATAGAAGAACAGTAGCAGTAAAGTTTTGGGAGTTCACTTTTTACTTTTTCATACTACCATAAAATGGAAAAAGTCTTTGAGTGTTTATTGTGACACTTTGGTCACGCTCTCGAAACTTAGTATCAAAGGTCCGAGTCCGTTTCAGATTCTTTTCATAATCGTAAAATCTTTCATTGTGAAAAGAGACCTAATGGAGTCTTCTTTAAACTCTTTTTGGCCTCCTTAAATACGAAAAGATTGTCGAGTGATATTGTCTTCTTCACGCTCATTAAAGCATTTGAAGAGTCGTCTCTCCGACGGTAGGTTATCTCTTTTTTGGTTCGGATAGATTATTTACGAAAAAGGAATACTCCATCCAATCATGACTGGAAGAGTTTTCTAAGGAATTATTTTATACTTTTTCGGGCCTTAGGGACTAAATCATATGAAAAAGGACCCTTTGGAGGCTTCTTCCATAGTCGTTCAGACTCTCTAAACATGAACGATACCAATTTTTCTTTCATTGGACTTGTTAAATTACATATTGAGAGACCCTTTTTCAGGAACGAACCCCTCCTCTCTCAGGTTTGTAAAACATATGAGTTTGGACTTGTCTTCAGATGAGCTATACGGAGTGTTTGTTACCCTCTTTGAACTCATAAAACCGAGAAGAGGCACTCATCAATCATGATGGGGGAAATGGGAAGGGAATCATTTTTGCAAATAAATGGCAGTAGTTTGTCGTTACCTTTGAACATGGCACTTGTCTACATATCATTTCAGTCAATTGGGTATTCAGCTGATCTCCATGACAATCTGCTTTCATGAGTCATGTCACCCCTTTGAGTCTTTCAAAAGAATGCATTTTCCACTGTCGCATTGTGTGTTTGTCTTGTTTAGTCATCCTGCCAAGTCTTTTGTCGTGCCGCCCGATGTTCAAAGGGAAGTTGAAGAAGTTTTCCTCTGCAGTCAAAATAGTCTCTGTGTCAGTACTTTTGATTTAGTCTTATGGTTACTACATTCACATCATTCCAGAACTATGTTCCAAGTTTTGTGTCGTCGATGTGGGACTCATCATGGCCCTCCTTCGACGAGACTATTCCCGTCGACATCATCTCATCATCTGGGAAATAGTCATAGAAACAAAAACTTAGTACCTTGATATATGTATGCCTCAATGACAGATTCTCTCACTCTTGACATAGGTTCACATAATTGACCTTTGATCGATAGAATCAACTGGGTGTTCGACATCAAGACATCTATTCACGCTTAGTATATTGTACTAGGGTACCTTGGGAATCATTGACATCAATGGTGATCTCCCTCGCACTTGTTAACGGTTCACATCATTGGCTGGCAATCAAGTGGTTTCTACCATGTTCGACTTCAGATCATTGTAATCACATGGATAGAATCGTACTTTGTGGAAGATGAGACGAAGACCCTGGGTATTTTTTTAGTGCTCATTGCTTTCCCTAGGTTGCGATGGAGTTTTTTATATCTAGCATGGATCCACATTTGTATGGTCGTGGCTATGCTCAAATTTTCATCTGTATGACATAGATATACGTTGTATGTTCGGTAGCTATGTCCAATTTTGAGTCCTCTATCACATGGATCTATCATGTATTCTAGTAGCCATGCTTTTTTATTCCTCTCATGGATATGCCTTGTATTGGTCTGCAGCCATGAGTTGGCTACATGTGTCTATGAGTCAAAAATATTGATGTACTACAGATGCCTACTAGATGAAATTCTCCAACCGAGTTGACATTTTCACCTCGAAGTGACAACTTGTTCTCTCAAAGATCTTGCTTATCGTATCCCTCTAAGTCTCATGATATGGGGGGGATTTCTATTATACCTAAATCATGTCACCACCAAGTGATAAGACCCTTAACTTCTATGTTTTCCCTTCATCCCAGCACTTAGAGTGGAAACTTACTCTGTTTGTCAATTCTACTTGAACAAACTTAGCACCGTGCTTTCCTTGTGGCCCATGAGCGGTACCTTTCTCGGCACCTCCTGTATCCTGTTTTCAAGAAGCGGTGCCACTACCTATGGTATTTGGTCCAAAAGCGTTTCTCATCTAAACCACTATGTCATAATAAGAGAAAAGCGGTACCCTAGGTAAAATGGGAAAAAGAGAAGTTTCTCGAGGCTTTTAGATCATGAGCCTCATGTCCTCCCTTATCCCTATCATTATGGGTCAGTTGAGCTCAAGATCCCCCATGGTAGGATCTTAGAGCCACCTCACCCACAATTCTTCCAACTATTCCTATCCATTGAGCCTTATAAATACAAGCTCATGTCCATAGTTGAGGGGGGAGAACTAAAGAGGTATTGTTATGATGTTGGATTGTCCACTTATCCCAAGTCATTGGAGAGCATAGAGAGCAAATTTTGAGCTTATGGCGATGAAGTGTTTATCTCGTGGAGGTGCTTATCGACACTAAGGCAACGGTTGCAATATTCTCCATACATTCTTAATGCAAAGCTGATTTCCGTCCCACATTACTGTTGTTCTGATTTCACATGTACATGTTGTTAGATTCCTTAGTCACTAACATGGATAAGTAAATGATTTTCTGGTAGCTTTGATGTGTTTGCATGTTTTATCTATTTGTAGGTACATAGGTTCACTATCGAAGTAGCATTTCAGGTGTCTACGACATTCAGGGAAGGTCTTCATCCTTTGTCGTTCACTCATTTGTTTTGGATATGAACCATTTAGACCAAAGCAATAGCTTCTGTTTGTAGAAGGTGTAATATTCCTGATTACAAACATAATGCTGAAAAATAGTCTAAACGTAGGTACGACTGGCCGACCGTATGAATTCTGAAGATGTAAATTACATGAAAACAAGACAAAATTGTATTTTATAAACAACTAAACATCATCTATAATTCCTATAAGAACTAAGTCATAAAAACAAAGGACTATTTCTATACAGAGCGTTCCCACACATAAACTATTTAACTAATAACATATCAATCCACAAGCAACATATCAATCCACACTCTATCTAAGAGAAATCGTTTTGAAAATGAATTGAAATTGCTGGAGTAAGAATTAAATACACAGACACTGAGATCTCATTTGCACACATTGTTTTATTCGTGCTATTATAAAATCTACATGGTGAAATGAAAGCATTAAAAATTCTGGGAAAAGAAACTACATAAACATTCTCACAATTCACAATTATATTTACACACAACAATAATAAAAACACACACAACTACTTATCTGATGTTAAATCATGATGGATGATTCGTGTTGCCACTAAGGGGCCCTCCCAGAGACAACAATCTATCCTTACGAACTATTCAATGGCTAGGTTCATGCAAAGCCAAGAATGCAAAGGAGCAAAATAATGTTTATATCAGAAAATGAAAAGCCTTACAACAGCGGTAACCCCCTCCCTTATTAGCCCTATGGGGCTCTATTTATACATGAAAAATCATTGGGGAGTGGATAAAACCAAATCCCCAAACCCCTGAACCATTAAAACCAATGTCTATATTTGAAAAATGGCAAACTCAGAAAACGCACATTTGGCAAAAGTTGGCAAAATGTCCCTTCGATAACTCTCTGGTAGTTGCGATTCTGGAGAAACAATTGTTGGGTTTTGTAAAAATTCCATTAGCTTTTAATATATGGAACAAACCAAATGAATCATTCATTATGAGTTTTAATTCTTATGGCATGAAACGTTTAATGCATATGGTTTTTAAAATAATGACATGTGGTGGCTTTTTCAAATAGTTACATATGGTATGGAACGTATATATATGGTAGCTTCGTTTTTTCCTTGTTTTTTAAAAACAATTACATATGGTGACTTTTCTATTAAAGAATTACAATTTCATGACTTTGTTTATTATTTTTAAATTTAAACAAATATTGAAATTAAAATAATGATGTTTTATCTTCTTTCATTTTTAATTTGTTTAAATGTAAATTAGTGAACCAACTCATCATCACTTCATGGTTTATGCATATGCAGGTATGACATGACCAACAAGAAGTAGAAGACGAGTATAAAACAAACCAAGAACCTAATAAGAAACATGTCATTAAACCCAATGCAGAACTAAGATTCGGGTGAAGGGCTGGATGCAGTACCGAAATGCTCAATATTGCATAATATTGTGTTTAATACATTAAAAATAACATATTAATATTCATTTACGTTTAAGTGTTTTAATTGATGAAATACAATAAAATATATCCCTTTTTAAGGATAGTTGTATTAAATTACAATAAATAGGCCTAGAAATTAATATAAATAAAATCATTATAAAAGACAATTCCAGAGCCCAACAGTAAGATGGTATCCTTGGCACAAATTGCAAGGAAAATTAACATTCTTCTTCTCTTTCTTACCCCCCTCAGTGTTATTCATGGGATTTTGTTTATTTTGTTTCCCCTCACCCTTCTTCCATTTGTTCTTTTTACCACCGAGCTACAGATTTCCCTCTTGGGAAGATTGTTGTGTTGAATAGAGATGATCATTTTGAGGTGAGGGAGTGGCAGCCTTGGCTTCCTCCACTGCAGACTGCTTAACCGACAGCTCATGGAGCTGCTTTTCCAGTGATTCTATAGTGGGTGTACTTACTGAACCAATCACACCATCGACATGGGGTCTAGGATTAGGTTTCTCAAGGTCATTAGTAGACCTTGACGCCTCAAGGATAATTTCGTAAAGAATACCAGACTGAGCATAGATCAAATCTAGTTGTTGAGCCTTGATAATTGCTTCTTCCTCCATGATAACTCCCTATGTGTAAATATAAGGCAGTAAATACTTCAAAAACCATTCCAATTAGAACTCAGGAGGAATGTTGGCTTTGATCAGCCTCTTTTTCCTTCTCCACTCCTAAATGTGATCAGATATATGAGTGGCCATGTTTTGTTGAAATGTCAAAAAAAGGTCTGTACCGCCATCATACCAAACATGAAGTTGAAAATTATTCAAAAACACGGTAGCTTAGTCAAGGAAACTATCATACGCAGCTAATGGGAGATCAATGCACCACTTAGCCGCTACATTAGCCAATGTTCTTTGAAATAGCCTCAACCAGATGGAGTCATCATTCAGTGAATTGGAAGAGCACCATAAATGAAATTTGGTGATATGAATGTTGAATATTGTAACTTCAAAGGATATTCTAAATGTATTTTACTGATGTAACCCAAGGGAGGTGTTATTATTCCTCCATCGGGGTGTTACTATTGTAATTGGTCATCATAGAGTCATGAGTTAAAGCCTCCATTATATGTTGGGTCAATAGTACCCTAATGAATATAATATAATATTGTATTTAGTCTTCCTAAGTGAATTCATCCCAGTCACTCAAGCGAGGCCGACTTGTTAGGTTAAAATTCAAGTGACAAAAAGAGTATAAATAGAGGAGATGTGTTCCAACCTCTCCCAAGATTCGACCTTATACAAGTGACCTAGGGAGAATGGCTATATCTCGGGCTACGAAGGTCCAAATGAAATTTAGCAATATGCCCTAGATAGGGAATGGAATATAATTTCTATGTTATAAGTTTCATATCCCGAAGGTGAACCAATGACACATGGAATTTCGTACAAATTTGTTATGCTGAACAGTCCTTAGATACGTCACCTTGGGAAAATTTGCATAAGTCCCAATTAGTGAAACCAATTCTGCTCTAACCTATGGTAATGGAAAGAATACATAACAAGACACCTTAGTGATAATTTTCAGACACATGGGAGCATTACTTTCATAGATACAATAGAAACAATATCAGGCAATTCTATAGAAGAAATTGAAGAAAACCAGGGCATCATATATTTTATAGTTTCGATCACATTTTTTGGAAAATGAGTATGTTTCTCAGCTCGCCTTGAGGAGGTGCGTATTTATATACAAACATATCTGAAAGATACCTTAGTTGAAAAAATAGGGTCTCTCTGTCAAACCCTAGTTCCACCAGAAGCAGCATTCCAGAAAAGCTTTCAAACAAGTATCAAATTGAAGCAATCTCATTGGTTAAAGAAGAATATGTAGATACAAAAGGAGATGAAGACAAAGCACAAGAATGAATCTAACAAAAAAAGATAATTATTTGAATTGTATTTCATGTATATGTGTTGTATTATGCATAATAGAATGTTTGCATTAATCATAGTATACTACTAATATGCATGTTATGGGTAAGTAGCCCATGGTGCTATACAACACTCCATTAGAATGAAACCTATTTGCTGACATATTGGATTAGTGCACAATATCAATGATGTTATGGTAGATATGGAAGGAATCTAGAAAGTTTCTATGAGATATGGATGAATGTTGTATTGGCTGAAATAGTTGCATGATTGTATCGTTATGCATAAGAATTTGTCATTATGCATATGAAATGGTTATAACCATGCAACTAGTGCATTTGGATTGTAGGAAAGTCCGTGTACAACCTCCTACAAGAAAATGAGGATAAGACTTGCTTTGAAGAACAAGTGATGACACTTCAAGGTTCAATCCAATAAACATGAACCTAAAGCTCCCAGGGTCAAAGACACCGTGACAGAATAAAGAACTTTAGAAAAATATAAGAGAGTGGTAGATCCACCTCAAGAGATGATGACCATCTTGAGCACGAGAGATAATTCAATATGAATAAAAGTATGGAGGGAATTCCAAACCAAATTAATAGGCCTTGGGTACACTCTAGTTATGTGGCACAGTTGAGTGACATCATTGATGCAAACCCTTCCAACAATGGAAGAAGCTATGATCAAAGAGTAATAGTTTATCATGGGGAATGATGTCTAGGATATGGGTCTGAGACCTGAAGGGAAGTCCTTAGTGTCTTCCATATGGATCTACAAGAACAAGTATACAAATAAAGGTTCGTGGTTTCTTTGAGAAAGAATAGACTATGGAATGCCATACTCTATTGACTAGACACACTTCTCCAGTGAAGTAGAAGTATATATCGAGAAAAGAACCACCTGTGCAGAATAGGCTTTGTACAAGCTCTGAAGTCACCCATAGATAAGAACATTTAGTTACATAAGGAGATTGAATATCACCTAGAGTAATGAATATATTATCCTTTTCCACAACATTGAACAAGGAAACCTATAGAAGATAACAAGTTCATAGATGGGTGCAAGATGAACATTTCGACAAAGTTCAAGATAAAGGGATATTGGTATCTAGTAACCTAATATGGATACATAGAAGATCAGTAGCAGAGGATGCTACCTGTCACTCCAGTAAAGAATGCATAGAGAAGATGATGCTCCACTTCAGGGGGAGTGACTATAGAATACCTCCAAGTTCGACATGGTACGACAAGATGGAAATCTTCCTAATAGAATAAGACTTTCCCAAGAGTAAAGTGGGTTCAAACCTTCAAGGTTGAATGCGGAAGAAAGGGATATGTCAATGACCTGGAAGGATGAACTTATGGTAGAAGCAATGATGTAATAATACCAGTCATTGTTGGGATATAGTAACCAAAACAGAAAGCAAGAGTGTGGTATCTGTCAAGGGGATTTGCAAGATAAAACATTTTTTTGATGGAAGTAAGGAAATATTTGTGGCTAGAGGATTCTCTCAGAAAGAGGGGATCAATTATGAAGAAACATTTGCTCCATTAGCAAGGTACACTTCCATCAGAACCATCATGGAGCTTGCTTCCATCATGAAGTGGGACTTACACCATATGGATGTAAAGACAACCTTCCTTAATTGTATTATTGAGGAAGAGGTTTACTTCTAATAGCCACAAGGATTTGAAGTCGAAGACAGAGTGACTTATGTATGCAAGTTGAAGAAGGCTATGTATGGAATGAAGCAAGCTCCTAGAGCTTAGTATGGAATAATAGATAGCTTCTTGAAAAGCTTGTGCTTTACCAAAAGTAAATATGATCCTAACCTTTACCTCAAGGTTATGGATGATGAACCTATCATACTATTGTTGTATGAGGATGATATATTTTTGACAATAAATGAGAAACATATCAGAGATTGCAAGAAGAAGCTAGATGAATAATTCAAGATGAAAGATCTTGGATTGATGCATTATTTCCTCTGGCTAGAAGTGTTAGAATAATCAACCCATAGTTGCCTACCTTAGACATTAATTAAATCACTTTTTGTCTTATTACCTAGTCTCCTAGATTCCACTCTATGCTAGTTGCGTTCTACATGTCATAGAAGTCAACACTTCTAAAAATGAGTAATGGAGCGCTTCAAAAAACTCCTGGAAACCATATTTAGCATGTCTACTTTATTCCAGATCCTCCAAAGCACATATCTGCTTTTTCTGTAAAGTTGCCTGTTTTATTGAGAATTAAGGCAAAAGGAAAAGCTAGACTAGGTGTAGTTTAATTGTTTTTTTCCCACATCATCCTCCATAATTTTCTCCCAATAAAATCATGTATGAGTTTTATTTCCATCCCTTATTAGCTTTCCTACTTGAATTTTCCAATTCGTGAGCATCTTAGTGGATTTGGAAACTGCTTTATGCACCTATGGGGGATTTGACTAGATTTAGTAAGCCTACTTTTTTACTATTTAGAATGGAATCCTTATGAATTAGAATATCTCATGTAATTATATATTGTAGAATCCTATTACTTCATAAATTTGGCTATTGTACACTTATTCAATACAGATTAGTGTTATGCTCCAATTTCAGTCTCCTTTGATGTTAATTTTGCATGTTTGATTAGCAATTTTGTGAGTGTAGTTGTTCTATCACTTGGGTTCAATTTCCACATGGTATCAAAGCCTTTATATATAGATTTCTATCCTTCCATATTGTTATTCCAGGTTCTACATCTTGACTGGGAGCATATTTTGCTGACTGAAGGGCATAGTTTCTGAGCTATGGACCAATCTCAGAAGATCATCTTGACTCCATTTAATTTATTTGAATGGAAAGCTGAGATGGAGATATTTTTGAGAGAGAAAGGTCTCTACAAGTTTAATATGGCAACTGAGGCAGAGCCCAATGCAGCTGCAGAGAAAATAAAATGGCACAACAGGAGGGATGAGGCCTATGGTCTTTTGTGTCTGAGCATTTCAAGAGACCTCCTTTTCCATCTTAATGGATTGACATCACCTAATGAAGTGTGGGAGAATATTGTAGATATTTTTGGTAAGACAGATGAGATGAGAGGACATCAAATAGAGAATGATTTGATCTCCTTGAGTCCCAGCAGCTTCAAATCCTTGCAACTCTATTTTTACAAGTTTAAAGCCCTTGTATTGCAGCTAAAACAATGCGGGATTGAAAAGAAGGAAGAGAAACTAGTTTTGGCCACACTCTCAAAGATTTTCCTTGACTATTCAGTGTTTTTTTTGACCTTCCATGCCACCAAGTTGACAAATCGAGCCGGGAAGATGCCTAAGCTTGCAGAGTTCATGGAATCCCTCACACAGGAACAAGATAAGTTGGTGATGATGGGCACCATCAAACCTTCCAAAGACCAAGATTTGGTTGCTGGAGATTCAAGGGTGGATTCAAAAATCAAGAAAAAAGATAAAAGCCACCTGAGAAAAAGAGAGACAAGAACAAGTCTCAAGAGGAGCCCCAAGGCTCCAAGAAGAACTTCCAAAAGAAGAAGAACAAAGGAGAAATAAGCAAGTGTGCATACTGCAGTAAGGGCTATCATCCTGAGAGCTCTTGTATGAAGAAGCAAATTAACATGTTGACCCAACTCCTTGAGAATAATAACATCTCCCTTCTTGATTGCTCAAAGAAGAGGGAAGGAGGATCAAATTCAAAAGACAGAGAGAGATTACATGCTTTGGTTTCTGGCACATCAAGCTCACCTAGCTTCATCATAGACTCTGGAGCTTCTAGACATATGGTTTGACAAAAGAGGCATTCTCCTCTCTTGACATGTCAAAAGTTCCACCAATAGTTTTGGGAGATGACTCTCTCACTGATAGTTTGGGAAAAGGAAGGATTGATCTTGACAATGGTAAGTTCAATAATGTGTTGTATGTTCCAGGTCTTGCCTCTAATCTCTTGTCAGTGTATCAGATAAATCACGTGGGGTCTCCAAAGAAGGTCATCTTCAACCCTGATGATGGTGAAATCATAGAGATTTTGAATGGTAAATTCATAGCAAAAAGTGTTTTTTATCACACTTCGAAGGTATACATGTTTTCCCATTTTCTACCCTACTCAAACCCCTCTACTCTTCTGATTCATGCTAATGAGGCAAGTAAGATTTGGCATGAAATATTTGGCCATCTTAAATACAAGTATATTTCTGATTTTAGTGAAAAATATATGGTCATAGGATTACCAAAGATCAAGTTTTCCAAGGGATTTTGTCAAGGTTGTATCCTAGGAAAACACCCATAGCACAAATTTGAGAGAGCTAGTCATGAGAGAACCTCTGCACCTCTTGAGTTGATCCAAAGTGACATTGCTGGTCCATTTCCTCATATGTCCATGAGTCAATCCAAATATGCACTAACCTTCATAAATGAATTTTCCAGGTATTGTTGGGTTCACTTCCTAAAGCATAAGTCTGAAGTTTTTGACCTCTTCAAAGTCTTTAAATCCTTGGTTGAAAACCAGCCAGGGAGGAAACTCAAGATCCTCAGATCTGACAATGGTGGTGAGTATGTCAAGTATGAGTTCATTTAGTATTTTAAATATTCAGGTATTCAGATGCAACATTCAATCCCTTACACACCATAGCAAAATGGTGTTGCTGAGAGAAAGAACAGGTCACTGAAGGAGATGGCAACCTGCATGATGGAGGCTAAGTGTTTGCCACCAAATTTTTGGGTCGAGGCTATAAACTATGCATCCTACATCCAGAATAGGGTGCCTCATAATCATATTAATGGTATGACTCCGTTCGAAGCTTGGAGTGGGCACAAGCAAGATGTGACCCATTTCAGGATTTTTGGCTCAAAGGCTTGGGCTAGAATTCCAACTGAAAAGAGAAAGGCTTTGTAGACCCAAAGACAAGAGTGCCTATTTGTTGGGTGTTATAAAGATTCAAAAGGGTACAAGCTGATCAACTTGATCACTAACAAATCCTTCATTGAAAGAAGTGTTTAGTTCCAAGAAGAGCCTTTAGTAGCAGTTGAAGTTGGAGAGTCTTCTTCACCACTAGATCCATTGATTGTAAGTGGAGAGACTAATGAGTTTGATGATTATGATATGTCTAATATTGATGATTTGATTGCATATCCTGATATTCCTACAATACCAAAATGGGTGGCAAATACCATTCATGCAGCTGGGGAACTAGCTGGAAATCCTAGTGACACTAGGAGGACTGGATCTCAGTTTGAGAGTGCCCTGTGTATGAAAGATCCCTTATTTGCTGAGAAGTGCTATATAATGTTTGAATCAGATTCACAGACATATGAATATGCATCACATGATCCAATATGGCAAACAGCCATGAAATAAGAATTCAGCTCGCTTCAGAAGAACAACACTTGGGAACTGGTTGATCTTCCCCCAGGGAGGAAGCTAGTTCAATGTAAGTGGATTTTCAAGACTAAGTTTTTTGTTGATGGTTCACCTTTGAAATATAAGGCAATATTGGTAGCCAATGGATACTCACAAGTACATGGTATTGACTACAATGAAACCTTTGCACCAGTGGAAAAGATGGACTCCATAAGGCTAACTTTAGCCATTGCAACTTCGAAGCAGTGGGAGGTACATCACATGGATGTGAAGTGTGATTTCCTAAATGGAGATCTCACTGAAGATATTTTCATGTAGCAACTATAAGGTTTTGTTTCTAATCCATATTTTGTGTGCAGGTTAAAGAAATCAATTTATGGGCTCAAGCAAGCCCCCAGGGCTTGGTATGCCAAGATTGATGGCTTTCTGCTGTCATTGAGTTTTGTTCAATACAAGTCTGATCCTAATGTTTATTTGAAGCTGATTCATGGTTATTTGATGATTATTTTATTGTATGTGGATGACCTTCTGATTACAGGAAGTTCAAAGAAAGAGATTTCCTCCTTGAACGATGCAATGAACCATGCATTTTCTATGACATATTTGGGATTGTTGAGCCAATTTTTGGGTCTCGAAATTGCTCAATCCTAACATTGAATAAAATTACATCAGTCCAAGTATGCCTTATATTTTATGAAAAAGTTCAACATGAAAGATTGCAAGCCAAGCAAGACTCCATTCCTTTCAAGAGTTAAGCTTGAAGAAGCAAGTTCTTCTCCTATGGTAAATAATACACTGTGTAGGCAGTTGATTGGGTGTTTGCTTTATATTACACACACTCAACCTGATATATATTATGTAGTTAGTGTGGATTCAATATACATGGATCAGCCTCATGAGATCCATTGGAGAGCATCCAAAAGGATCCTTAACTTTTTTCAAGGACCAAGAACTCATGGGATCTTCTACAAAGCTAAATCTGATCTTTATTTGATTGGGTTTACTGACAGTGATTGGGAATGTGACAACAAAGATCGAAAGTCAACATCAGGATATGTGTTCATGCTTGCAGAAGGACCAATCAGTTGGTCAATCAAGAAGCAGAGTGCCATAGCACTCGCATCTATAGAAGTAGAGTACAGAGGAGTTGTAAATGCATCAACTCAATGTTTGTGGTTGCAGGGAATACTTGGAGAATGTGGCTTCAAATCAGAGTTTTCAACTATTATCTACTGTGATAATAAAAACACCATTCAAATAGAAATGATCCAGTTTAGAGATAGCGAACCAAACACATTGAGATCCATATGCACTACATTAGACAGCTTGTGCATGATGGCACCATTCATCTACTCTTCTGTGCATCTTCAGAACAAGTAGCGGACATCTTCACCAAAGTTTTTTGTGAGAAGACATTCAACAATCTCAAATCACCACTAGGGATTTATGATCATGTAGTGAAGCATGATTGATGACAATATTTTCAAATTTTGTTTTACTATCCATGTTTAAGGGAGGATTTTCCCACTGGGTTTTTGCCTCTTTCCTTGGTTGTATGGACAAGCAGTATGTAAAGGGTGACTAATCCTTGTTTCTAGGCCTTATATTTTTATGATATTTACTCATAAATTTAGGCTTAAGGGGGGGTGTTAGAATAATCAACCCATAGTTACCTACCTTAGACATTAATTAAATCATTTTTGTCTTATTACCTAGTCTCCTAGATTCCACTCTATGCTAGTTTCCTTCTACAAGTCATAGAAATCAACGCTTGCTAAAACTGAGTCATGGAGCACTTGGGAAACCTCATGGAAACCATATTTAGCATGTCTACTTTATTCCAGATCCTCCAAAGCACATATCTGCTTTTTCTGTAAATCTGCCTGTTTTATTGATAATTAAGGCAAAAGGAAAAGCTAGACTAGGTGTAGTTGACTTGTTTTTTTCCCACATCATCCTCCATACTTTTATCCTAATAAAAGAATGTATGAATTTTCTTTCCATCCCTTATTAGCTTTCCTACTTGAATTTTCCAATTCATGAGCATCCTAGTGGATTTGGAAACTACTTTATGCACCTATGGGGGTTTTGACTAGATTTAGTAAGCCTACTTTTTTACTATTTAAATGGCATCCTTATACATTCGAATCTCTCATTCAATTATATATTGCAGCAACATATTACTTCACAAGGTTTTCTATTGTACACTTATTCAATACAGATTAGTGTTATGCTCCAATTTCAGTCTCCTTTTATGTTAATTTTGCATGTTTGATTAGCAATTTTGTGAGTGTAATTGTTCTATCACTTGGGTTCAATTTCCACAAGAAGTGTGGCAGAGCCCAGAAGGAATATTTATGAACTATGGAAAGTATTCAGTTGAAATATTAAAGATATTTCATATGTTGGATTGTAAATCCATCGCCACACCCATGGATACCAACCTGAATCTGTTATCTGATGAATCATCAGAGTTAGTGGAATGTGATGAGGTACCTAAAAGGTACGGTATACTTGGGACTTTACTATGGTAGTGATCATTACTATAGATTATATGGATATACGGATTCATATTGGGAAGGAAGAGCTGCAGATAGAAAGAGCACCTTAGGTGGATGTTATTGTCTGGGATCCGCCATGATATCATGGTTTAGTAAGAAACAGTCTAGTATTGATCCCAGTACAGCTGAAGAAAAGTACATTGCATCTTGCTCTGCTTGTTGTGAAGCAATATGGCTTCGAAATATGATGTCAGGATTATTTGACATGGATTTGGATACCATAGTGATTCTTAGTCACAACCAGAGTTGCATAAAGATGAAAAAGAATCCTGTGGGATATGGTACTGAATGGAGATATAAACTCCAATATGTGAGTACTGATGAGAAATTTGTTGATACATTGACCAAGATTTTGTGACAAGCTTGCTGTAGTTCGAAAATACTTTCCTCGCAAGGAGGAACAATGATGATGATATAGAATTTTCCTTGTAAGGAGGAATGATGAAGATATGGACCCTTCTCAAAAGGAGAAGCAGGTCGAAGATATAGACCCTTATCAGAAAGGAGAAACGGGCGAAAGATACAGACTCTCTTAGAAAAGGAAGAACGGGTGAAAGATACAGTCTCTCTTCAGAAAGGAAGAACAAGTCGAAGATATAGACTCTCTTTGGAAAGGAAGAACAATTCCAAGATATGGGCCTTCTTTGAAAAGGAGGAACAAGTCGAAGATATGGACTCTCCTAGGAAAGGAAGAACAAGTCAAAGAAATGGACCCTCCTCGGACAAAGGGGGAGCAGGTTGATAATATGGATCCTCCCAAAAAAATGGGGAGTGATGATGAGAATGACATTGATGATGTAATGAAAGTGATGCTCCAACATGAAAGAAGCCAAGTGTACTTGAATATGCTAACAAGGTCCAGCATTCACTTGTGGACTATAGTATCCTCTCTTTAGAATGGAAGGTATAACACTATGCTCATGAGAGTGATCCTTAATAGCTAAGGATGACCCTGCAGATGTTACTCTCGCATGGAGAGTACCCACATTCGGTTGTGGATACTGTAGAATAACACTCGCTCACGAGTTTTCCTAACCTCAGTTGTAAGGATTCTCTACGATGAGTCCTCACAGACGACAGGGACAGAATTTGTATGCGGTCGATATATGATTGATAGACATTACTCTTTTATGGAGAGTATGCCTACATTCATATGTAGATTCCATAGAATAACACTCGCTTGGGAGTGTTCCTAACCTTAGTGGTATGTATACTCTATGATGAGTCCTCATGGACGTGATAGTATAGCACTCACTTGGGAGTGGTACTAACCTTAGTGGTAAGGATGTTATATGATGAGGGCTGACATTTTGTATGCACTTTAGATCTTCTCTATAGACATTACTCTTGTATGGAGAGTATGCCTACATTCATATGTCAATGCCATAGAATAACACTCGCTGGGAGTGTTCCTAACCTTAGTGATATGGATGCTCTATGATGAGTCCTCACAAACACCGTAGTATAACACTCACTTGGGAAGGGTCCTAAACTAAGTGGTAAGGATGTTCTACAATGAGGACCGAAATTTTGTATGCAATCAAGATATTCTCTCCAGACAATACTCTTGCATGGAAGAGTATGCCTACACGTGAGTGTAGATACCATAGTATAACACTCGATTGGAAGTGGTCCTAACCTCAGTGGTATGGATGGTTTACAATGAGTCCTCGTGAATGATAGGACCTGCATATAGGTGCAGTCAATATCTACATTTAGTTGTAGACAATTCATTCGTTCTATAACATGGACTAGGATGATAGAGGATTGCATCATACTTGTACTTATGTCCTAAAGATATAAGGATTGATCATCCCATAAAGAGATCATGTGTATTGCAGGTAGTGTGGCGACAAAGGATCGAGAAGATTGAAGTGCTGCTACAAAGGATCGAAAGGATCGAAGTGTTGTTGCAAAGGATCAAGAAGATAAAAGTTTTGCTGCAAAGGACCAAGAAGATCGAAGTGTTGATGCAAAGGATTGAGAAGATCGACGTGTTGATGTGAAGGATTGAGAAGATCAAAGCGTTGCTGCAAAGGATCGAGAATATCGAAGTGTTTCTACAAAGGATCGAGAAGATCAAAGTGTTGCTGCAAATGATCAAGAATATCAAAGTGTTGCTGCAAGGGATCAAGAAGATCAAAGTGTTGCTGCAAAGGATTGAGAAGATCAAAGTGTTGCTATAAAGGATCAAGAAGATTGAAGTGTCACCACAAAGGATCAAGTGATCGAGTGCTACAGAAGATAAAGACTCAGTGTTGTAGAAGATGGTGTTCCAGTAGTGAATACATTGAATAGTAATTGTTCTAGTTACCAATGCTTGTTGAAAACTTCTTATGACGCATAGATGTATCACATTGATGATGTTGCAAAATCTCTCTCTCTCTTTCGTTACTCCTATTGTCTATGATGATGTTTTCAGTAGAATAACCTTCTCATTAAGGGGGAGTGTTGAATATTGTAACTTCAAAGGATATTCTAAATGTATTTTACTGATGTAACCCAAGGGAGATGTTATTATTCCTCCATCGGGGTGTTACTATTGTTATTGGTCACCATAGAGTCATGAGGTAAATCCTCCATTGTAACTTGGGTCAATAGTAACCTAATGAATATAATATAATATTGTATTGAGTCTTCCTAAGTGAAGTCTGCCCAGTCAATTAAGTGAGGCCGACTTGTTAGGTTAAAATTAAAGTGAAAAAAAGAGTAGAAATAGAGGAGATGTGTTCCTCATTTGAACACACACTCACTTGTGTATAGCATATAGGAGAGAGAGATATATATCTTATGGAAGGAGGTGCACCTTTCTGGGGTCTTGTCTTGTAATTTTGATACATATTATACATAGGATGTTTTGCTGGGTTTTCTTGCCCATGGGGGGTTCATAGGATAACTCTTTGTGTTCTTTTGTGTGGCTATGCTTGACTATATTTCAGTGATCCTTTTGCTTATTGTTATGTTTTTATGATGTTAAATGTTATAATATCTAATATAACCATTAAAAACTTAACAATGAGCACCTAGGTCCTCACTCATTTTCCCTTCAAACTTTGGAATGTTTGAAGGTAATTTGATGGGAACAGGTGGCCATGTCGCATTATGGCGCACGGGGTCATTCATCAGTTTAGACAAATCTAGTAAGTTTAAAGTTTCCAGGAAAGGAATTTTTGGCCTAGTCAGAGTTTGGTATTGAGGAGTCTGGGGTGAGGAAGAACCTGCTCCAGGACTCCCAAAATAAAAGGTGGTGTTTCCCCCAGCCATCAGTTGTGATGTAGTAGCATTTTTTTGAAATGGGTTCCACCCAAATGCCAAAAGGATTACTAACTTGTGGTGTGTGGTAAGTTGTTTTGGAAAGCTCCAACTGAAACTGGAGTTTGAAAAGTAGGAGCTAAGACCCCCCCATTGAATAGTGAAAAAGGATATCTCCCAAATGGAGCAGTAAATACTTAACTAGAGGTATGAAAACTAAAACCTGTAAAGGTGTTTTGGTTCCTAGATGACACACCAAAATTATCAGGTGATAGACCTACGTACATTACGGATGGAGGAATATGATCCCCATTCCACGGAAATCCTTGAACAAAATAAGTGGACCCACTCGGACCACTTTGATCATTCTACATGAAAGGAGAATAAATATAAGGTACACTAGGTATCCCAGTGACCACCCCACTAAACTAACCTATAATATTTGAAGGTGTTAAGGGATTGACCACTCAAGCACTCGAAGAAAGAGGTGCGATAAATGCACTAGGTCTTGGAGTACTCATCGGGGGAGGAGAGACTCTGCCATGAGTCATGGCTAAAGTGGGAGTAGACATGCCTTCTCCTGAGCTAGACATATTTGAACTCAAAGGAACAGCAGACTCGGGTGAACTAAAAGGACGGACTAGGAATAGCACATGGCCACTTAAATTAGTAAAAGGTGTATTATAATTTCTTGCAAACTCATTAGTTTGCAGATCTTATACATGTACTAGTGGAACTTCTACCTGAGTATAGTTGGAAGGCATAAAACCTTTAGTATATCAGTGAGAATGAGTGGTTGAAGGGTTGTATGATATAGTTTTGCTATACTGGGATGCGTTGCAGGTCACAACTACCAATATTCCACGCTTATCTGAAGAAGAGGCAAAAAAATATAGGCATGTCGTAAGATTTGCGATGGGCTCGCATGTAAATCACATGCAAGAAAAAAGGGATCAAGATAGGAAGTGGTTAGCCATGAAATACAAACCAACTGATGAGGAGCTAGATGCAATAGTAGTTGAGAAGCTTGTAGAGTGGAGAGATCTAGTCAGCGCTGAAGAAGTGTCAGATGCTGCGACAGGTCCTCCACTCGATGCTTCGATAGATCAAGCACCAGTACATCAAAGTGACCAAGAGTTGCAAGAGGCATATTCAAGAACTCTGACGTATTCGATGAAATATAGGTGGTTTGAAGAAATAAGGACAAAGTGCAGAAGAGAGAAAGGTGAGGCGAGAAGTATTGTGACAATGGCATATGAACAAGTGAATCACATCAATGTGGTGATCACAACAACGACTACTATGAGTGAAATGTAGATGAGGCAACAGTCAACTGAAGGCATTCAAGAGGTAAAGTCACAAATGCACTCTTTAGTTAATGCAATTTTGGAAAGGGTGCCCGAAGAAAAATTGTTTCAGCGGACAACAGAGTTAAGTACCGGGAAGCAGGTCAAGATCATGCAGATTCCGCCGCATGCATTAGAAACCCAGAGTGAGGATGTTGATGCCTCACTGCATTGATTTGAAATTATCACACTAGATGTCAACGAGTTACCCACGCACACTTTGGTGCACTTACAAAAGCTAGCAAGTCGGGATTTGGTCAACTGAGAGAAAATTATTGGTGATCACTTATTCAATCGTAGGAGTGAGAAGAGGTAGAAAAGAAGGAGATTGAGTGACATGAAGAAGGCATAGGCTGGGATAATTGTCAAGAAAATGTAGTTATGGGATGACAGGGCAAGGCTGGATAAAGAGGTTTCATTTTCCTATCAAGAAGTCCCAAAGATAGTGGATGACATGGCTGCAGAAGACAAAGCTCAGAAGCTAGGACAAGTCATTGTAGACTTCAAAAGAGACCTTGAATACTTGCAGGAACTACTGAACCTGGGCACACCTCCATAGAAAGTTGATGAGCGCAAAGGCTTCATTGAAGATTCAATGACACAGCTCAATGACAGTGAGAAAGAGTCCAAGTTGATCACAAATGTGACCGCGTAGTTTTGGGGTAGCGTGGTCCAGGACTGGCAGTTGGAGAAGCTGAAAACACAATTGCAGGAAGTGGAAGAACAGTTATCTACGATGAGGACATCTCTTAGATCAATTCCCCCATTAGTACAAGTCACCAAAGCAGTGAAGTTAAAGGCTTTGCACCAACAGATAACCAATGCATGGGAATGCCAACCGTATCGCACAACTCAGCTGGAGGAGTTCCAGGATATTGGTGAGAAACTATCATTGAAGGGAGTAACTATACTCCAAGTAGTACAAGAGAGTCGGAAAGAGGTGACGGCTAAGGTCGTTGAACATCCATCTTAGCAGGATTTCGAATACTGCATGATGATTAGCGACAAGGTAAAGGTGTAAGTGAAAGAAGTCAAATAGCAGTATGAGGACTTCAAAATAAAAATAAATGAATGTACTATTTCCAGTTGACATGGCTGGAGGGTGAGCCACAAGATTGTGGTGGGGGCCTCTTGGCAGGCGGTTTTGATGAAGTAAGGTGCACAACACCAAGGATGATGCGCAAGACTAAGGATGGTGCGTAAGACCAAAAATGGCGTTCAAGGAGGGAAACTCGACAAAGAGTCGACTTGGTCATAGTTTTGTAGTTTTGGTCATAGTTTCGTATTTTTTGGTCCGAATTAGTTAGAAAGTTGATTAAAGTAGACCAAATTGTAAAAGGCGCAAGCCTATATATAGAAGTAGGAATATAGTAGAAAAGACATCGATAAGACCATATGTTCATAGATTGAATTATGAATGTTGAGATACAGAGCATATTTGTATGATCTTCTTGACCTATGTGATAGATTGATTCCTGTTTATGTCGCAACTGTGAAGATGTTTTTGGGAAACTTGTTTTGATGTGAAAGTAATATGACATCATGGATGCTGATGGAAACACTTTGGTTTTGTTTCATTATGTTTTCTCTGTGTTGAATAATGTGATTTGAATGAATCAATGTCGCAGTATGTCTATTATTTCTAAATGATGTGATGTTTCTATGTTTTGAATAATGTCATGTTGATTGATGTGTTCGCAAGTAAATATAACGATGCAATTTAATGTGTTGATGTGGTCTACTGGTTTATAATATGAATAACTAATAGTAAACCCATGTTTGTATCTCTGTATAATGTTTCGATAGGTGAAAAATAGATGCACAAAACCCTCCTTTTTACTACGGAAACATGGTTCTGACAGTTCTCCCTCGAACATCTCGAGTGAGACTTCATCTACTTCATAGGTGTTGCTGGATAGGGTAAAACCTATCTGGGTCGGTGCACAGGGAGATCGATGAGTTAACGGTGTCAAAAGAGTGTGAAACCCTATCAACAAGTCTATGGCAACAAGTATTTCTAAGTTTCGGTTCACTTGGAACTTCACTAACACATGTTGGTTCCAAAGAACCTTCTGTGTCAAGTCTCTACCTTTGAGGTGGCAATGGAGGCTCCACTGTTGAATATGGAGGAATTTTTTGAAACCATATAGACCTACAGAGAGGATGGTCCTCCATAGCTAAGAATTTATATCACACACCTAAAAGGTCAAACTAAAACACAAAAAAATCAAAGAGCACACACTAAAAATGTCATAAGTAACACAAACCCAAGCAAGCGATAGATACACATTCCAATGGAAATTCTGGGGTGATTAGGGCCCAGAACAAACCAATGAAGATCAAAGAGTAGTTACTTGGAATCATGTGATGATTTTTCTAGGTGCAAGCACTGGAATCACCCAACAGCCCTCCCAAATTGTCAATCGAGATTACCTTCCAAGTCTACCCTAGGTGCAATGGAAATAGCCTTCCACTGCCACCCGTGTAAGAACCTAAGGTCTTGAAACTAAGGATACCAAATTTACAATGAGATTCCAGCGAAACATTTGTTGGCCTGACTGATGTGCATGGGCAGGGTAGCTAATCCTAAAATTCTAACAATACTAGCACCTCACTGGGCCCAAGAAGTGGTATTGAAAGAACCCTCGTATGCACAACAATCCTAGTATGTCTTTGAACGAGGTATTAGAGGGGTATATCCACAACCAATCTCGCACATGGTCTCGTACTTGACTCTTATGTGAGAGGAGATTTCTATTTTATCCCTTGTAAACTTGGGTTTACCTAAATATTGGCCGCTAAGTCTAAATTCAAAATGCTCTTGGATAGTTAAAAGTTCCTTAATCCAAGAACCTAGCCTAAGCTACTTGATGATAGAATCTATAAAAATTAAAAATTTGCTAATAAATTTTATATTAAGCGTTCTTTCTAAGACTTTATTACTCATAGGTGGCAAGAGTGAGACTCGGTGATATTTTGACTCAACATTTTAAAGTAAAAATGATGTGCAATTTCTCAAAAACAAATGTTAGTAATAATGTTTTTTCTTTTCCTTTTTCTCTTATAAAACAAAATGAAAATTTTAAACAACTTTGAAAACACGAGACTTTTATATTTTTGGTATTCTGAAAATAATGGAAAAACAATACCACAATGAGCCTAATCTAGGGTTAACTATGCAACTACAACTTCCTTACTTGTTTTTCTTTTAAAAAATCCAAATTTTGATGCAATTGAATGAAATTAAGTAAGATAAGCTAACTAAACATGTATAAATGCAAGTAATAACAATTGGATCTTTACAATAACAATCTTTAACAGGCAATGCAAATATGACTCAAAACCTACTTGTACTAAACTACCAACCTCAAAATAAAAGTACATAAAAAAATTGGTAAAAGTGATAGACCTAGACCACTACCAAAGAAATCGGAGGAAGACTAGTGCAATAGAAAGACTGATACAGACCATCAACCTACATAGACACTAGCACTTGAACCAAAGAAGCCAAGAAGGAAATACCACTCACGCACAGAGATTCAAACCTAACTCACATAAAATGACACTTGTTAAACAAGTGGAGGTCAAATATAGGTACCCAAGGAGTCAAAATGTCAAATACAAGGAAAACCCTAGCAGACTGACCTAACCCTACAAGAAACCACAAGTGTTACTTAAACAATTCGTTAATGAACCATGACTGTATGTACAGTCAACCCACAATTACAACTTTCCAACCACAACTGTATATATAGGAAACCCACGATTGTAGCTAAATATTTTCAAAAGAAAAAGTGGTAGCCAAGGGATCCTAGTCACCAAACACTACTGACTGAAATAAAAATATAAGCAAGACACACATAGAAAGAGAAAGAGAAAAGTGGACTGTAAATCCTATTGGAACAAACCCAAAACAAGCTAGACTCCCTAGCGGAGTTTCCAGTTTTGTTGTTCAGGGATTCTACCATATGACACATGGTCTAGGGGTCACCAACGTACAAAAGTTCAACTTACAGACATTTAGAAACACAAAAACATTTATTAAGGAAATAGGATAAGAAGGATATGTACCTTATGATTTAAGGTTGATCCTAGCTTTGAGCCTTTCTCCAAATGCTCCAGAAGCTCCAAGATCTTCAACACTTGCAAAAGAGATTTATACCTTCCTATAGAGATATTAGATGTTATATAAAGATGAATGAAACATTACAATTGCATATAAAGATAAATGAAAATGTATTTAATAAATCATAACACATAAGAACATTGATGCACCAAGTGTGGAAGAAAATCATTATTTCTTTATAAGTAACAGGGAATGATACAACCTCTGTCTGAGACAAGCATCCTTTGTTGACCAAGGACTAAGTTCTCTTGCTCCAATATCCAACATGTTTTCCTCCAGCATAACCTTGATATTCTAATATGATCCCCTATCCTCTCCCCTCCCTTCTATTTATACTTTATTATCACGGGGGTTTACGAAGGTTAGGATGCTTAGGGAGGTTGGGGACGTTATGATTTCTATCCCAACTATCCCAAACTAATCATGTTTTTATTTTTTTATTTTTTTCATAATGTAACCGTGGGTGCATATACTGGAAGGTTGCGAATGGATCATGACTCATATGAAGGAAACCCACGAATACATATTGTGATCATCTAATTCTGGGTTGCATATGGGGCTACCCGTGAAAGACTCACGACTTGCAATAACAATAGTCAGGATTACAAGACGAGGTCATTTAAAAACATGGGAAATACTGGAAGGAATAATGTGTATCAAGGCATATATTCATCTGTATATTTTGGTAAACTTCTATCCATAATTTCCTTTTGTGTACCAACATGCTCAGTGTCAGTACTTGGATGGAGAAGTTCCATTTTATAGTATAACAGTGACCCATCCCTTTCTGATTCTATCCCTTGACCAAAATAATACGCTAGAAGAATCATTGACCAAACATTCCTTGATTTCCATTGAGATGAAAAAACTATGCTAGAGGATTGGTCAACTGGCTATTCCAAGGGTTACTCTGTGATAGGGATACTATTCGAGGGTAAAGGTCACTCGAAACTTCCTTAAAATCCCCCTCAACAACAATTGTATGCTAAAGTAATATTTAAAAGACCCTTTTTGTGCCACATCCTCGATGGGAATAACATGGTGGTGTTAGGGTTTATGCTAATGTTGTCATTTAGGAATGGTTAGGACACCCTTATCCATGTCCTTCCCATGAGAATTCAATGTTGGTGAAAATTCCATTTGACACTTCCATTGGAAACCATTTATGAGAATTATATGATCTAGAAAGTGTCAACCAATAATCTCCTAAGACCTCCTTCATTAAGAATACTATACTAGAGGAATGTTCTGGTGACCTTTAAATGGCTTACCACTCTATGGAAATTATATACTAAAGGAAAGAATGGTCGACCCTTCACTAAGATACGCCTCCATGAGAAGGGTTTGTTGACGCTTTATTGGGATCTCATTTTCATAAAAAAATATTGAAAAAGTGTCAATTGACCCATCCATTGAATGTCAAAATAAGGTTTTGTTTTGAAATCACTCCTTGTGAGAGTTCCTTCCTTTATATAAAAACTGTCGGGCTAATTACAAGGCTGAAAATCAGCCATTACATTTGACTATGCACGGTAAGTAGCTAATCTGAATAGAAACCTATCAATTACATGCCTATATACAATATACACTTCTATATATAGCTAGACTAAATAAGGTAGAATATATGTTTCCTTAATAGACTAGGCCAGCACATATCCAACTGTTAATTCTGCTAACATCCCCCTTCAAATTGATGCTAGGCAATCGAGAAGAATCAATTTGTCAACTAGGAACTGATGGCGAGGACGAGAGAGAGCCTTGGTGAAGACATCAGCAGTTTGGTGTTCAGTGGAAATGTGTGGCAGAGTAATCTCATGCCGAGCAATGGATTCACGAATGGAATGACAATCCACTTCAATACGTTTGGTGTGCTCATGAAAAACAGGATTGGAAGCAATCTGAATAGCATTGGTATTATCAGCATGAAGAGGAGTAGGAGTAAGCTGTAGAACACTAAGTTTGCCTAACAACCCTCGAAGCCATACAAATTCAGAACAAGAAAATGACATAGCCCGATATTCAGACTCGGTGGATGACTTCGAGACATGAGTCTGCTTCTTACTCTTCCAAGAAATAAGGGCATCGCCAAGAAACATACACCAACCCGTAACAGAACGATGAATATCCACACAACCATCCCAGCCAGCATCACTAAAACCCTCCAACTTTAAAGAATTCCCTGAAGGGAAAAAAAAACTGTGACTAGATGTCCCTTTGAGGTATGGAAGAAGACAACGGACAGCGGCCAAATGTGTTTGGCAAGGAGCTTGCATAAACTGACTGACCTGTTGAACAACAAACGAAATATCAGGTCGGAGCTTGCATAAACTGACTGACCTGCTGAACAACAAACGAGATATCAGGTCAAGTAATGGTCAAATAATTCAAAATTCCCACCAGCTGCTGATACATCAAGGGATCAGATAAGGAATGACCACCCACCTAATGCAGCTTCAAATTGACCTCCATAGGTGTAAGAACCAAATTACCGTCTTGAAGACCGGCTAAAGAAAGAAGTTCTTGGGTATACTTATGCTGATGTAAGAGCATGCCATTTGAACAATGTTGGACCTCAAGTCTAAGAAAATACTGCAGTGGACCAAGATCTTTCATATGAAATGAAGATTTGAGGTGTTGTTGGAGCCGCTCAATTAATGGGAGATTACATCTGGTAATCACAATATCATCGACATACACAAGAAGTATAACGATCCCAATAGAAATCTTGCAAAAGAAGAGAGAGGAATCATACTGACTCTGAGTAAAGGTGAAATCTAGTAGAGTAGTACGAAACTTCTCAAACCATGCCCGCGGTGCCTGCTTCAAACCATACAAAGACCACTTCAAGCGAAAAACCTCAACAGAAGTGGGAGGAAACAAGCCAGGAGGAGGAGACATAAATATTGCTTCCTTTAGATCACCATGTAAAAATGCATTCTGCACATCCATATGGCGAAGAGACCATCCTTTCGAAACAACAAGAGCCATAACAGTGTGAACAGTAGTCATTTTGGCCATGGGAGCGAATGTTTCCTCATAATCAAGCCCATACTCTTGTCGATCCCCGAGTGCCACCAGATGAGCTTTATGTCTTTCAATAGAGCCATCAACACGTAGCTTGATGGTGTATACCCATTTGCACCCAATAAGCTTAACTCCAGCAGGACAAGTGATGATGTCCCAAGTGTGATTGTCTTGAAGAGCCTGAAGTTCGTCCTGCATAACTTGGCACCAACACTCTTGAGTAGAATCCTGAGAATAAGAATTAGGCACAGAAGTAGTATCAAGAGTAGCCTAAAGAGCGAAAGAAGAAAACCCATACCAATCCGGAGGCCGGTAAACCCTAGTAGACCGGCAGGGCTCATGCAAGACAGGATCAAGTGGCGGTTCAAAGGAAGGAAGAGGCAGTGGACAATGTCTGATACACAAGACCTAGCTGAAAATGAGGAGTACTAGACACATCATCAAAAGGAGGAAGCGAAATAGAGGAAGAAACGAGATTAGTACGAGATGGAAATAAATATTGATTTTCAAAAAAAATCACATTTCGAGAAATACAAAGCTTGTTAGCATCCACATCATAACACACAAACCCTTTATGAGAGTTACTATAGCCAATAAAAGCACATTGAACATCTTGGGCAGCAAACTTGTGACATTCAATGGGAGGTAAGTGAACAAAACAGACGCAACCAAAAACATGCAGAAAATTATAGTCAGGAGGAACACCAAAAAATCGAGAATATGGAGAATCAAAATGCAAGGTAGGAGAAGGAAAAAAATTAATCAAATATATAGCCATAGATAATGCCTCTACCCAAAATCTAGGAGGGACAGAAGATTCAAGCATCAAGGTACGAACAACATCTAAAAGATGTCTATTCTTATGCTCGACAACTCCATTCTGTTGAGGGGTGTAAGGACAGGAACGTTGAGAGAGAATACCCTTCTGTTGTAGGAAAGATTGAAAATCATGAGACATATATTCTCCCCTGGAATCTGAGTGTAAGGTCTTAATACAGGTATAAAATTGTGTTTCTACATAGGCAACAAAAGTTTGGAAGGTCGAAAACACATCAGCTTTAGAACGAAGAAAATAGACCCAAGTGAAACGACTGTAATCATCAATAAATGTCACAAAATACCTGTATTGAGAATGAGAAAGAATAGGACTCATACCCCAAACATAAGAATGAATAATCTCAAAGCATGTAGAAGCACGACTACCCTGCAAAGGAAATGGTAAAGATTTGCTTTTACCAAGTTTACAAGGTGCACAATCAAAAGACAAGGAAGAAAATGCATTTGTATTTCTCAAATAACCATGTTTTATAAGATGTGTCAAAATTACAGAGTTGGGATGTCCCAATTTCTTATGCCAAAAATGGCTATTATTAGCAATAGCAGAACAACCAATAGAAATTGACCGAGGAATGGAAAACGAATGAAGAGGAAAAAGACATCCCAGTTTAGGCCCCTTCACTATCTCTTGTCCCGATGCTTGATCCTACACATGAAAACCACTACGATCAAAATGAAGAGAACAATTTTCTTCTACTAATTGTCCAACAGAAATGAGATTGGCAGATAAATTAGGAGACACGAAAACATTAGTAAAGGAAGACCCCAGATTTCCAATCAGAGTAATAGGAAGAGTACTGCCATCGACGATCTGAATATGCTTCTCACCATCATACTTACGGACATTATGTAAAGCTGTCGGACTTCTAGTCATGTGATTGGAAGGCACAGAGTCAATTAACTAAGGAGAAGGAAGAAGATGTTTCTTACCTTGGAGACCAAGAGCAGAAAGAGTGGAAACAGTCATCTATTGAACCTGCTCGGGAGTAAGGTTGGAAGAAGAACCCAGAACAACGGGCTGAATGGAAGATGCAGGCACAAAGGTGGACTAAATAGTAGTATGAAAAGTAGGAGAGGATCAATTCTTAGGGAATACACGACAATTCTTAATGATATGGCCTTCCGTCTTGCAATAATTGCAGAATTTCTTGCTGCAATGTTTTGCAATGTGCCCAACTTCCTTGCAACTGTAACACTGCGGTGGAGATCTATATCATCCTTTGTTGTGAGCAGCGTAGGCCACATTAACCAGCTCAGTACCACCAGCATCTTGAGCAATGCTAAGCTATGAGGTGAGACACTGTTCTTCACGCAAGAGTTCACCCAAGCAGACATCCAAAGAGGGGACAAGTGTGCGATTGATTAACCCAGCTCGTGCACTTTCAAACTCGGGTCGGAGCTTCATCAAAAATTGATCCCGCTGGCTCTCAGAATGAACCGCTTGTAGTGCCACTAAAGTATCTTTGGAAACCTTAGAGTGTACCAACCCAGGATAATCACTCCATAAATTAAGAAAACCGGAACAAAATTTTTCAATCGAGAGGTTCCCGTGGCAATAGTTTTCGATGTCTAACTCCAATTGAAACTTTCAGGTAGAATTATCTTGATAATAAATCCGCCAAAGGTAATCCTACATCGTCTTAACAGTAGTGAACCCACAAAGATTGTTGACCATATGGGGTTCAACAGAACTGAGTAGCCAGGAAGCAATTTTGGCATCCCTGCCTTCCCATAAACTAAGTTCCTTGGGATCAGTTGGAGCTGGAGAAGACCCATCCAAATGACCCCATAACTCCTTCCCTTTCACAAACATCCTGAACTGGAATTCCCAACTGGTGTAGTTCTTTCCATTAAAGAAAACTATAGAATTCTCGCCTGACATAATAACCACCTGGAAAAAAAATAACCGAAATTGCGACAACCCCACACCAGAATTGCGACAGCCCAAACCACCCAAAAATCCAAAAGAAAAATCCTTTGGAAAGCTAAGAGTCTACCGACATAACCTATTAAGAGGTTTCCGACAGTCCTGATGCTGAGAGAAAAAACATGAAAATAACTTGGGGCTCTGATACCATGTCAAAATAAGGTTTTGTTTTGAAATCACTTCCTTGTGAGAGTTCCTTCCTTTATATAGAAACTGTCGGGCTAATTACAAGGCTGAAAATCAGCCATTACATCTAACTATGCACTGTAAGTAGCTGATCTGAATAGAAACCTATCAATTACATGCCTATATACAATATACACTTTTATATATAGCTAGACTAAATAAGGTAGAATATATGTTGCCTTCATAGACTAGGCCAGCACATATCCAACTGTCAATTCTGCTAACATTGAATACCCCTTGATATGAATACCATCATTCAAAAATGGTTAGACAAGCCTTCTTCATGCCGCACCCATGAGTTTAGTATGTTTTAAGAAGCATTAATTGAACCTTCTTAAAACATACTAAACCCATGCCCCCATCATTGATGAAGGGAATGTCAAGCCTTCTCCATGCCCCCTCCTACATAAGAATACTATGTTGGAGGAAGGGTTTTCCAAAACTTCCATTAGACCCCATTATGGGAAAAATATGATTGAACAACAATATGTAATGGGAGGCTTTCATAACTCTTATTTTCATAACTTTAAGTTTCTCTATCCTTGAATCAAGACATACTATATCATAACTTTCAAATGCTCTATCCTTGAATCAAGACATACTACAAAGCGATGTAAAATAATTTTTAAGTTTGAAAATAATTTGTGGGTATTTGAAGGATTTTATGAATTTAAATACATATATTGAGCTATATTACAAAGAAGATTTGTTGAAGAAAAATAAATGGTATTTTTTAATAGAATAAATGTATAAAAAAAAGGTGTAGGATTTTTCTTGGTAATTCTAAGATGTAGGGTGGTTGGGATGAAGTAATTTATTAATACATCCTTGCATAAAATATTAAAGATGTTTTGGATGAGTGGGTATTGAAGGAAGGTTGGTGGGAATGGGAAAACCCACTTTTACAACCATATTTACTAATAGTAATTTATTTTCCATCAATATGGTATGAAGAAAGATATGGTAATAAATAATTATATGCATTAAGGGAAGGGTATGTAAATACCCGTTACATGTACATAAGGGAAAGGACTTTCTAAATATGAGATACCTAATAATGGGAAAAGAGGGAGGGTGTGTGTAATCACGCTATAAGGAAGAAGAATTGGTTATTTTAATTGCAAATTGAGTATAGAGGAAGAGATACCTAATTAGGATAAAATATGGAAGATGAAAGTATATATATTCAACATTGGAATAGAGAGAGAGAAATATTTGAACAAAATAGGACCTTAAAAAGGAAGATAAAGGTTATTTTAATTGCATATTATGAATACATGTAGCGAAGAGAATTGACATGAAAGGGAAGGGAGTTGCAGAAGGAAGTTGAAACTATATATTGTAAAGATAATTTGTAAATGTTATGAAAATTAGAGATTATATAAAACCCTCCATTTATCTCACACATGTATCATTTATCTCGATCAATTTTAGGGAGAAATAACATATCTCACTTAATTATATGGTGAAATAACATGTCTCACTTAATTATATTGTGAAATCATTAAAAGTATGATGATCCATAGTACGCCTTAACAACTCAATGTGTAAACTTTGGTATTGGATTGGGTATTGAAAATTTGTGGATATAATGTCCATGAAATGATAGCATGTCCATGAGATGACAGCATTATACAAATATTTCATGATATCACCTAGCATCAAAGTTTATCAACTAATTCACTATACCTTGCATGTCATCCTCACACAAGGTAACAAATTTTTGCTTCATGTGTCACAAGGAATGGGATTATTTCATTTCATACAAAAAAAATCCATGTGGCTTAATGGTAGTGAAATCCACCAACTATGGACCATGAACAATTCAGTGAATATAGATCTCAAGATAATAGCTTAAATATATAAGGTGTGATTTCAATTTTATAGACATGAATACTATAATGGATGAAGGGTAAACTAAACCTTACCTGGACTACCCATCTATGAAAAATATATGATGGAGAAAGGGTTAACCAAAAATTTTCAAGATTACCCTAGACATGAATCTATGGTGGATGTAGGGCCAAGTGAAACTTACCCTAAATAATAATTGAAGGGAATAAAATGGTGGAGGATGTGTTGAACAACCATTTTCTTAGCTTAGAAATTTATTTTAGAGGAAAAGTTGGATGATCATTTCCTTGTCTCACTCTCAAGGAGAATACTATTCTATAGGAATTCTTGTTCGATTGTTATAAACACTACCGTCATCAAGATTACAAATGTGGAGGAAGGATTAGGTGGCCCTTCTACTTCACCTTCAATAAGAGGAAGGGTATTCTACCACTTATTAAGGCTCATGCTAGATGAAAATTCTATGCAGGAGGAAGAATTGATCGACCCTTCACTAAGACCAAATTTGAGAAGAAGTATCTGGTTGAAGAAGTACTAGACAATCCTTCAAAGGATCCTTTTGATGATAATATGATTCTGTAGGAAAGTTTGGATGACCCTTACCTAGGATCATCCTTGATTATAATTCCATGCTATAGGAAGAGTTAGTCAATCAAATCCTTGGACTCCACTTTTTCACATATATTATTCTCGATTAAGGGTTAGAAGATGCTTCCACTAAATTGTCCTCAACGAGATTAGAATACTTTAGGAAGGAAGGGTTGGTTGACCATTCCACATGTTGCTGATCCATGAGAATATTATTTTTGTATAAGCGTAATTCAATCCTTCTTATGGAATCCCCACAACAAGAATATCAATATTGTGGAAGGTTCTATTGACCATTCTCATTACTCTAGTTCATGAGAATTGGATGTTTGAAGAAGGTTAAGATAATAATTCCTATAGAACCATAATATTCTAAAGGTTTAATTGAGGAAGGGTTAGTTAACCCTCATTTTTTGTTCCACCCAATGGGAATACCATGTAAGACGAGGGTTTATGGGACTCTTCCCCAACTTCCTGCTCTTGAAAAAACTATTATTGATTAAGTGTTGGTTGACATTTCTACTAGATATTCCTTGAAAACAATATCATTCATATGGAAGCGTAATCCAACTATTCTCCATGATCCCCTCACATGATAATACTATGTTTCAAGAAGGCTTAGATACCCTTCCATTGGAAACACCACTACAAGAATACCATCATTGAGGAAGGTTCAACAAAATTTTCTCCTTGCTCTCCCTCCATCAAATATAAATGATATATAAAGGGTTGGTTGAAGCTTCCATAAATACAACATTAGAGGTAAGGTGGACCAAGCCTTCCCTTGATTCCCCTCCATGAGATTACTATGTTGGAGGAAGTGTCAACCTACTTATAGGTGTTATCCCAATTTAAAAGTCTATTATTGAGGAAGGGTTGGTTGACCATGTTCATCTCTATGCCTCTATGCAAATAATTTTCTTGAAATAGTTTCATTTGACCATTGCACTAGATAAACCATGTTAAGAATACCATCATAAAGGAAGCATAGATTGACCCTTTCATGTTCTCCCCTCTACGAGAATACTATGTTGGAGGAAGCGTCAATTGACCTCTCCCTTGGATCCCACTTGTGCATAAACTTTTCTTGAAGAAACATTGGTTGAACCTTCCACTAAAACTCACAATTTATATAGTATCTTAGAGGAAGCATCCCTTAGAAACATTAGGATCTATTAGCTCTTCAATTTCAATATTTTCTCTCCTTTGTCGAATATATCAGAAACTTGGATCCTAGAAGTGGGCACTAATGAATTTATTGGATGCAAACTTCATGCTTGAGATTCTTATTTGATATCAAAATTCCATGGAAATTTTTGAGGAATGGTCAACATCATGGCACAAGTAGGCATTTTTTAATATTGTAGTGATGTCGCATTTCACGCTGAAAGGCCTTCCTATTGTGTCCAGTCAGTATGTTATTCAAGTTGTTACAAGATATTTTTGTTCAATAGTATTTGGTAAAAATATGAAAGGGGAAATGTTAATTTGCAGGATATTCGTCAAGTGCTTACTTTGAATTCTGAAGTGCAAGCTTATTTTCAAGAAGGTTTTTGATATGTTAATATTGATACATGATTGGTAGTATTACCTCGTATTATTTTGAGAATTCCTTCAAACATTCCAGCTATAAGAGAATTGATTCAAACACTTTTTTTGTGAATTGGAAGAAGACACCCATAGGCCCTAATGTATCCACTGTTGGTTTCATCCAAATCTATAAGTACACTCCATAGAGTTGCTACTCAAAAAGATGTCAACAAAGTGTGAAAACATAATGGTGTTCTGGTGGATCAAGCTCAACTGATTTCAAATGACCTCATCAAAGTAGCTATACTGTGGCATGAAATGTGCCATGAACATTGGAAGAATCTATTCGTTTATATTTTGGTGAGTGTAATGCAGACGTATTTTTAAAAGTGATAGAACCATTGCATGAGATGAAATTCGTGTGAGTTCAAGGCAAGTAGAAAGTAAGTGACTGGAACATGATTTGAACCATTTTTAATGAGAGAAAAAATCTCATGGAATAGTTGTATAATGAATGCATCGTTGTTATGCTACATAAAGGAGACTTACTTGTGCCTAGTTATGGAAATATGACTACGTAATGTGCAGAACTATAGTATTTTATGAGCTAAATATTGTTGAATGCCATATGGCATGTGTAATATACCTAATACTATATTACAATATTATATATATTATTTAATTTATTAATGGTTATTAGGTTAATAGTCATTTTGTTTCATGTTGAAGGGATGTAATCTTTTGTAGACTATCATATATATTGTAACTTATCAATGTAATTTATATCATCATCAATTATATAAAAAAAAACATTATTAAATATAATTTGAAATATTTTCTCTTTCAAGTTGTATCAAATCTCTATGCTCCTCTCTCATTCATTTTTCTCTCGCAATATCTCCTTCCTCCACTGCCCCAATATCTCTTCCCTAAAACAAACTCCCTTACCCCCATGCTCTCATTCACACTTTTTAATTCTCTCATCTCCTCATGCATTCCCATCTCTCTATTCCATGTTTATACCCTTGATTAAAATTACACTCTCCATGTCACCTCCCTTAACTCCACTTATCCCAATCTACACTCATGCATATATACACCACTGCTCATTCCTACCTCTTCTATTTCATTCTCTAGTGCCCCTACCTACATTATCTACATTCCACATCCCTCACACCTCCATCCCATATCCCATTTCTCTCCCTCTACTCCCTCCAGCATTGCATCGATCCCAATCTCTCAGTTCTCATCCATCTTCCCCCACCCTCCACACCTCCACTCTGTGCCCTTCTAATTTCTACTTCACCTGACATCCTCTCTTCTACCTTCCACCCTCCTCTATCCAACACTCTAACTCCATCATTGCATACCCTTCCACATCCACACATGTTCTCCCTCTACACCACCAACACTCCCACCCCATTGCTTCCTCCCAACTCCTCAACTTGTTTCTTGTTATTCCTTTTAGCCGCACCTAGCCTTCCACATGTTTCTCGTGCTTACCACTACCCCCCATATGCTCTCCCTACATTACATCCAATAGTCACTCCCTATCGCAATCTCTACTCCCCCATATCTACTCCCTCTAAACTGCACACCCCCTCCAAACTCATTACCACCCTTCACCGCCCCAACTCGTGTCTCCACCAATCCGCCTAGGATTTGAAACCCTGGCCTCCTCACCTAATTCAATATATATATATATATATATATATATAATAAAATATTACTACTCCTAATAAAAATTATTATTATATTTAAAACCTTACTCTAAAAAAATATTATAATAATATTATTATTATTAATTATTATTATAAATTTTTAAAACCCTAATTTCATCCACCCAAATTGACAATTAAAAATATATGAAAATAATAATATTCTTATTAATTTGTTATAATAATTATTATTATCATTTTTATTCCTTTTAATAATTATCTTTTCAAAAACTCCAATCAATTTTTGAAGACTTTTTATAAACTGGAATAACCATGTCTTCGAATTTTGATGAAAGTAGTAATGGAATTTGTGAAATACTTAAAGGAGTTGAAGAAATTAAAATAGAAATAAAAAGAGACTTTGAAGAAATGAAAATGATAAAAATACAATTACAAGAAAAAAGAAGCAAAAAATAAATCCAATAGCCAGGCCCTAGGAACGAAACAGGAAGAAATGATTGATGGAGATGAATTCAAGGAAGATGGTAAAGACATAATAGTAAAAATATGTTATCACAAGGAAGAAATATATTACATGGCAAAGCATCTAAACCCTCAATATGAGATAGGTCAATTCAAAATTGTTTCCACACCCATGATAGAAGAAAAATAATATCCATCGCCTCCTTATATCCCCCATCACCGAAGGGTTGAGCCATCAAATATAAGGAAGGATAAGAAATGACAATTCAAACACAATTTTCCAAATGGGATGCCAAGTCATGAATATGAATATGCACCAGAAGTTAATGAATACTCTATAACTCATGTGAGCAACTCCATACAAGGAACATAAATGGGTTGTATATTAAAGGGCTTAAGAACTTCCAATTTTATGGTTATAAACACTTCTCATCTTCCAATGTGAAAATCAAATATAAAGTGACTCTACCATATTCAATTCAAACGTCACCATCCACATAGCTGTAAAATCTATAAAAATGCCAAGTGAAAATCCAGAGCAAAGATGATCCAAAATCCATGCCGGGAAATGAAACTCAAATCAATGCCATTATAAGGAAGATGATAGTGATGATGAAGAAAAGTAACATGTAGAGGATGAGAATTAATTTTAGAATGTGGAGAGTCAAGCTGAATCTAGAGAACTAGAGTTTAATGAGAATGACAATAATGAAAAAAAAGATACAAATGCTCCAAACATTGATGAACATAATCTTGGTGATGATTGTAAAGAAGATGAAGATATCAAAGTTTATAATGATGAAGTACAAATTATTGATGAATATGAAGATGATTCCAATAACTATTGTGAAGTAAATGAAGATGTAGAAGAGTATAATGATGAAAATAAAGGAAATAAAAAATATCCTAATCACGATAATGTAGAAGATGAAATTACCAAAGAATATAAAGATGAAAACAAAGGAAATGAAAATGAATTTGATGATAATGATGTTGTTGAAGATGTAAAACTAGAGAGGATTAAGAATAAATAGAAAGATATGTTTCAATCCAATCTTTTGATTCCTCAAGCAATGCCAAATTGTCCTCATTACCATGTGCCCATGTTCAAAATTCTTCCCATATATGGTCACCAATACAATTTCAGTATCTTCAACATGTGTCCTCCCTCCAAACAACCGTGTAATGATCATTGGTTGTAGAGTCGTTGCATTTTTATCTACATAATATTTGCATACCACATATGGTTAAATATCAATGGAAATATGAACAATTGTTTCAAGATTTATTTTATCATGGTAGTATTATTCGAAGATGACTTCCTTTCCAACATCACTCACAATTGTAAGACATAAGGATGATCTTTATGAGATTTCCATTTACTATTAGATTACCACTAAAGATAAGTTTCATATTTCATTTATGTAAGAAATATTGAACAAAAATCATCTGTCAAGGAATATCTCATCAGGTTCAGTAACCTTCCTAAAGTTGCAAGCCGTTAAGTGATACGAAGTATAAATCAAGAATTATTCCTTTTTAGAATCTTTGAGGATGAAGCTTTTCAAGAAGGGATGACTTGTAATATACCCAAAATTGTATTACAATTATTATACATACCAATTTATTGATAAGTGGTTATTAGGTTAATAGTCATTATGTTTCATGTTGAAGGGATGAAACCTTTCATAGGATAACATGTATATTGTAACTTCTCAATGTAATTTATATCATCATCAATTATATATATAAAAAAATATTATTAAATTTTATTTGAATTATTTTCTCTTTTGGCATGCCATGTCAAGGAAGAGTTGAAGAGAGATGAATCTTGAAGGGTTGTGCTTAATTCAAACAATTACATATTAGACTTGGTTATGGAAAGATCATAGAGGAATGCAAAATGTTGTGGAAATATCACTCGATGAGATGACATCTTGTGGAAATTTTATGAAAAGTTACATAATAAGGATAAGTGTTGCAGAGAGATGCAATTATATATTTTTGCACCCAGTTGTGGAACAAAATTTGTGGGTAAGTTTAAGTTTTTAAAAGGATTTGTCTCTTGGTTTCTTTTGACCTTCCTCTTTGAGATTATTTTTGAAAGGCCCTGTAGTAGGGGTCATGGTATTAACAATATATTAAATATGGGTGGATTTGATTGGTCATTATGTTGTGCTATCTTACAACGATGAGCATTAACACCATTCTTTTCATGTTCTTGGTTAGAATTTCCAAGCATGTAGCACAAGTGATGGAGACAACTTTGAGTACTTAGACTTTGCGCCAAGGTAAGTTTGTGGAGCTATAGTTGTTGTGGGGTGAGTTATCTTGGTGATTGGTAGCACCATGGTATTAATGTATCTCCATTTCAGTTGTAGCACTATAAACTTGTTTCGACTTGGATGTATTTCCAAGAGTGTGTCCATCAAGCTTCATTACCCTGATGGTTATGTTATCTTACTAAAAGGATGGATTGATGGATGAATATTTTGGAGATTGGGATGATTGGATTTGGGTGTGGCTATCAGGATTGATCGCCCTAATGGTTGCACTATATTTTGGTGGATGAATTGGCTTTGATAGATTGCATATAGTAATGATGAATAGAACTTGCAATGGAGTTGCGGATGGATGGACAATGATCATCATGCAATTGAGTTAGCAATTTATATTAGGATGATGTAGTTTTGTGGATGTCATAGGTGAGTATTCGATTTGTGGATGCCATAGGTGAGTATCTGATTTGTGTATTCCATAAGTGAGTATCTGAGTTGTGGATTCCATAGGTGAGTATTTGAGTTTCGTATTCCATAGGAGTGTATATGAGTTGTGTATGACATACGATAAAACTTGAGAGGGTAATGTAGCAAGTTGTGGATGTTACTCATGGTGATATAGGAGCATGAGGGCTCACTACTATGAGATAGCATCTCAAAAGAAAGTGATGAGCTACACTAGAGTAGATTATGTGACAATCAAGACGATGGGTTAGAAAGAGATCAATGCACTAGTAAAAAATGGGTGGTAAATGACTAAATTTGGTCATGTGACCTCTAGTCATAAATTAGTAATCACATATCACCCAACCAAATTGGTCATTTATCACTTGGTCATAAATTGCTTGAATAGATTCATGTGTTGTTCATATATTTAGTCATTTATTTGGTCATTAATTGTTGTTATCTGGTCATTAATTATCATTGTTTGGTAGTATATTTATTCATTTATTTAATCATTGATTGTTGTTAACTAGTCATTTATTTAGTCATTAATTGTTGTTAACTAGTCATTTATTTAGTCATTGATTGTTGTTAACTAGTCATTTATTTAGTCATTGATTGTTGTTAACTGATCATTTATTTAGTCATTGATTGTCATTAACTGGTAATTTAATTAGTCATTTATTTATGTATATAGGGAAAAAATGAATCGAACCCCCAAACTCCTACATGTAAGGTAGGTGCTCTTCCATTGCTCTAGCACCCTTAAATAAAATCAAAGTTCACACTGAAAATATATCACAAACTCTTACAAAAATTAACACACTGTGATTCAAATTGTAACATAAATTATATCACAAACCTTAACACACTATTACAAATGGTATCTATATGATATATAAGTGTGGTATCTGGAAGTTAATGAAAAACCCCATCAATTGGAAAATCATGGGAACACTTTTCTTATTTTTTAGAAGGAAAGAAGAGTATGAGAAAAGTTTGAGACTAATACCAAGTAGATATTCAGGACTATAAAAAAAAAACTATAAATAAGTAAATACTGAGAGCTCATTGGAATAGTACTAGGGAAGTGAACAAAGAGCATAGTGAAGGTTGGAGCTAGTGGTGCAGAGACACCCTAACACAAGCAAACATAAGCACCTAGAGTGGATGGCTATGGAGAGAACAACTGAACACCAATGAAAGAAATTCATGCAAGAAAACTAACATGAGAAACAATCATCACCAATAACTTTAGACATTTTAGGATGTCATCAAGAAGTAGGGGAAAATCACGTGATTGATCTTTGAAATTACAAGAACTAAAATATTTATTTCAAATTTCTGGAGCACAATCTGAAATGTGATTATTTTAAGCTCAAACTCTATATGGTTCAAGCCACTTTTCAATTTTCTCAAAAGGACAATTCAAATAGCTACAATATTAAATGCAAAATTTTGCGGAGTATTTTATGTCAATAAAATTATTGATTTGTTAAGATATACGTCAAGAAAACTCGAAATGAAAGCAAAGAATATATAAGTAGAGATCAACTAGAAATCAAATACTTAAGTAACTAGGATTTGATTTTATTAAAGATGTGATACTTTTTATTTAAAAACATTGTTAGGTTGTAAATTAATCATAATCATTTCATTTCAAATCATAAGCATTTAATTTCATTGTTAGGTCGTAAATTCTTCATTCCAATGATATTATATCATTTCTAATCATTTCCAAAAACTAATTTTAGAATGGAAACCATCCAAAAAGTTATGAAATAAATCCTGTATAATCCAATCTAGCTTGGAGTCTCTATTAGACTTCCTTTTAGTACTTTTTATTTCTAGTTTTTACCATGTGCACCTGGAATATGCTAAGTTAAACTCACTACTAGAATGTTGCATGATATTGGTATTAACAATAACTTGACTTGTAAATGAGTTTTAAAAGTAATGCTTGGTTCCTAGAAAGTAGACATATTAGAGTTTTTGGATACTATAAACTAAACATTAGAAAACTAACATGAGAAACAATCCTCACCAATAACTTAAGACATTGTAGGATGACATCAAGAAGTAGGGGCAAATAAGGTGATTGATATTTAAAATTACAAGAATTATAATATTCATTTCAAATTTTGGGAGCATGATCTGAAATGTGATTATTTTAAGATCAAACTCTATATGGTTCAAGCCACTTTTCAATTTTCTCAAAAGGACATTTCACATAGCTACAATCTTAAATGCAAAATTTTATAGAGTATTTTATGTCAATAAATGCTTGATTTGTTAATATATAGGTAAGCAAGATCGAAATGTAAGCAAAGAATATATAAGTAGAGATCAAATGGAAATCAAATACTTGTGTATTAACTAGGATTTGATTTTATTAGAGATGTGAGACATTTTATTTAAAAACATTGTTAATTGATAAATTCATCATTAACATTTCATTTCAAATCATAAACATTTCATTTCATTGTTAGGTAGTAAATTCTTTATTCCAATGGTATTATATCATTTCAAATCATTTCCAAAAACTAATTTTAGAATAGAAACCATCCAAAGAATTCTGAAATAAATCTTGCATAATCCAATCTAGCTTGGAATCTTTATTGGTGTTGGAGGAGCAAGTCAATAAGTCAACTTGAACAATAGACGACTTAGTCGATCAACCGACTAAGTCGGTCGGCTGACTAAACTAGAGATTAGGTCGGCCACCTAAGGTCGTGTCGGTTCACCGAACTGACAGGTAGTTATTTTGTAACTGTTTTGTAATCATATATATTAGGTTGTTGAGCCAGATGAGAACTCGATTTAGTTCTCTGTGTTGTATGGACCCTTTCATGTAATATAATCTGTTAATTCACCTACTTGTTCTTATCTCTTGTCTCTGTTATGTATGTATGTTTTAGTATGTATTATTGGTAACCTTATGTGATCTGTGAGATTACAACAATTGGACTTCCTTTAAATACTGTATTTTTAGTTTTTACCATGTGCACCTGAAATTTGCCAAGTTAAACTCACCACTAGAGTGTTGCACGATATTGGTATTAACATTAACTTGACTTGTAAATGAATTTTAAAAGTAATTCTCGATTCCTAGATATTAGACATATTAGAGTTTTTGGATCCTATAAGCTAAACATTAGAGCATTAACTTTAAACAAAACAAGGGAAAGAAGCAGAGCTTCAAGTCCTTACCAAGTCAAAAGGACAAGGAAAAGGAAGGGTGTCGGGATAACAAATGAATGAAGTTAGGGAAGAATATGACTTAGGAAAGAATTCCATTAATCCAAATACTCATACTTAAGTGACACGTAGTTTAAAAAATTGACGATTTGGGATACTCATACTTAAGTGACACGTAGTTTAAAATGTTGATGATTGAGAAAGGGGTAAGCTGTGAGGAACTAAAGAGAATGAACATCAATTTCCAAGTGAGTAGTGGACAAGGAATCTCGTGTATCATTCTATGCACTCCCACAACCAACCATGGATAGGTAGTGGGGTTTTAAATGAATGCACAATGTATCCACATTCAGAAACGTAGGGGAGACTGAACAACATACCAAACACTTTAGAAAATAGAAAAGGACTGGATATGGTTCTCCCTAAGGAGGTTGCTTCTCCTCCAAACACCAAACGCACGGTAGAAAATATATCAAGAGTTTTCCCTCTTGTGAAACAACAAATACAAACCTTCCTTGCAGCAATCTTAATATGTTACATATAAATGCTATATTATATTAATATTAGTATATTACATAGTATATTAATATATTAATTATATATGATCTATATATTAACATATTATATATTAACATAAAATATAATATATTTTTCACAAGGGAAAAACTACAACTTGTTATTTACTAATAATCAATGTTACAAGAACTCTTTCATCGGATACAAAAAAAATTATCGTAAAGCACTCGTACCAAATAATGAAACTGTAACATCATTGATAGAGAGGAAAAAAATGGGACGAGCGCCACTACCATCGCCAAAGTAAAAAAAACAGATAGTGGACAGCCACCCAAGGGCTAAAAAAACAGAAAAATGAATCATCTCATTAAACAAATAAACCACCATACAAATCAGAACACCCTATACGATCCAGAGTGTATGATCTCATCATCCATGGATTCCTAAAAAAATATAAGACCATCCATCTCATTTACAACAATTTTGGAAAGGCCATCTTCCTCATTATTGTACACCTGATAGATATCACAAAAACTAATCTGAGCAAAATTCCAAATCAAAAGCTTGAATATTTTTATCTAGTGCTGCAGTCGAAGTGCCTGAAGAGTCAAAGACCCATATGTCCAATTGATGAGTCCCCAACTATTTGGATAACAAAAATGGCTCTAGTTTGGGCAAGTTATAACAACCCCCATAACACTAGTAATTCTGCCAAGGTATTAATGCCAAAACCTATTATCATCCGTAACTTGATAGAGTGATTCCTTTTTACCATAAAAAAGCATAACCGCACTACAGAGGCCATCCTTCTCGTCCCCATCAAAATACCCTATAAGACTGTGTTCATTCAGTATAGGCAAAGTCAAGCATTTAGGAACTATTTTTTTCCTCTCTTTACAAAACTCAAATAAAGTAGCAATAATTCTTCAACAAGTGTGAAGGACAGAGGGCTTGGCATCCTGAAAAATATACCTCTATAATGATATATATTAATTATATAATATTAATCTATATACGCCTATATATTAACTTATGTACAAGATATGATATATATTGATTATATTAATATATATAACTATAATATATTGATATTACAAATTAACTATAATATATGTAATAATTATATATTATTAAATCAACGCTTCAAGTTCTCGCTAGTATGGATATTGCATCGAGTGTATCAAGGTGCTATATAGTCAAGTAAATGGAGCATGCTCTACATTCAAGTAAATGGTACGTTAAATATCATGGAAAATTCTTCCATTTCTGATAAGTTATTTGATGAAATATGACAATGGATAGTTGCAATTCTAACAATAAAATTTTATAATTTCATAAATTTTAATGTTGTATATGGATTCAGATACCCCTTTTAATTAGGAATCCTATAAATCCATCTACAATGTTAAAATTTATGAAATTGTAAATTTATTTTTTTACATTAACGTTGCAGATGGATTGAAAGGACCCCTTAGTCATTGCAAATTAATTATTTCTATTACAATTGCGATATTGACATATCTAGGGACGTATAGAAACATTTTGAATATAACTATACAATCCTATATTATATTATATATAGACACTCTTAATTTGTGTGTGATGTATACATAAATATTTGATAATTAGGGCATCTTATAAAATTATTAACTTAGAATGTCTAGTCATATTTTTTAATCCCATGGCTAAATTAGTCATTCATTTTAGGCATTTTTAGTTGTAATCACTTAAAATTGCTTAAATTTGATCATATTTCACTTCAAAACGGTGTGGCGACTAATATTTTTGGTGGTTTAGTCATTTATTTCACATGGTGACCTACGTTTTTGGTCACCAAGTCATTTATCACCCATTTTTTTACTAGTGATGATCAACATTTGGATGAGATGTCTTCATAAAATAATTATAAGACCTAAAGTCAAATCCAAAGAGGGATAGATTCTTCCGATGAGGATAGATTCTTCACAGTTCAACAGGAAGTTGGTCAAGTTCAGCCTTATATACAACATTAGTTCCTAACACACTTGGCAAATTCCCATGATAGTCTCTAAGGAATTCTAGTAAGATGGATTGGTGACTATAAGGAGATCTGTGGTAGAGGATTGGATGCCAGTATCGATTTACATATCTACTAGGTTGTGGCTGGCTGAGAAGGCTACACCAAGGGAAGACTGAAGTAGTTCGAGAGAAATGATGAGTGAATAAGAGGTTGTGCCTATGAAAGGAAGGCACTAAAAGAGTAGCACACAGATTAGAGTAGTTCGACAACTACATGCGCACGTGGTTCCCGTACTGATTGACTCGAGAGTGAGTCAATGGATAGTGGTGGGGACCTGTTTAGGCCTAATTGCTCATTGCATTAGTCATTATTTTATTAATGGGTTAGTTGTTATGGGATTTTGCACAAAAGGGGGGGATTAAATTATTATTTGAATGTAAAAGTGGGTAAATGTCATTATTACCCTCTTTCATGGGCATAGTATAAATAGGACTCTTCGGGAGGTCATCAACATCATTTATTGTGAGATATTTGATTTATCTTTCTTTGTATAAGTTCGGAGTTGCATAAGAGAAAGCAAGGGAGTGGAGTTTTCATAACTTCCTTGCACGCAAGGGAAAGGGAGGTAGATGTAGTCAGTTTTCTTTAGTTAATAAATCATATTTCGGTTTGGTGTGTCTCTCATCTGCTATTTTCTATTATCTTGGTATATAATGGAATAAATGTTGGTATTTGTCTATTGTGCATTAATTATTTTAAGGGTATATCAGTATAAAGTTTATTTATGGTTTCTTAACAATGTAGGCCATCAAAGAAAATGGATAATAGTGATTGTAACTACTAAAGGCCGAGTGCATAATGAATTTGCAAGAATTTGTAGGGATTCATAGTAGTTAACCCACAACAAGAACACATGGAACATAATGGTGAGAATGAGAGTTACACTAATGAATGAGACTTTATTTGATTGAAAAACTTCTATAATTGGCATGTATCATATAAGAGCTCATAAATTAGTAGTCAATATTATTTATCCATTACTTTAGTTAAACTATTAAAGGTCAATCGGTATGTTCTCTCATAACTCGGGATGTGGGTTTTGTGAATATACCTATAGCTTTCTAGTAATAGTGTTCACAAATAAGGTGATCAAGTTGGTATGGAATATTATCTCATTGTAAATATAGTCTTATAAATTAATATTGGAATTCAGTGTATACAAATTGAAATATAAAATCACAATATCGCAATCCAAATACACACTTTTCATAATTCAATGTTAAACTTTTTGAATCAAAATTAACACTTACAGAATTGAAATTGACACTTACCAAATTAACATTCACACGTTTGAAACCAAATTTATAATTTAAAAGCACTTATATTCATACTTTTAAAATTCAATTTTGCACTTTCAAACCCCCAAAATTCACAGTTTTGTAAATGAGATTCACACTTTTGAAGTCTAAATGTAACTTATGAGACTAGATTTCATGAAATGGTGGTTAAGAGTGCAAGAAGATCATGTGATGCAAATGCATGGGGTTGGATAATTGGAGTGATGATAGCTCAAGTTGTTGAGATCACTAGAGAGGTTAGTATAGTTTTGTGGGATGCCTTGGTAGGCCTTGTTGTTAATGGTTATAGTTTGTAATCATTGTGGATGCCCTAGATAGGTTTGAGAAGCTTTGGAGTCCTTTCTCAGAAGGAGCTGAAAGGATTCACTGTACCATTTGGGAATGAGCTAAGAGATTGTACTTTATATTCATTATTGTGATAAAAATGAGGTGTACCATTCTTGCCATAAATTCTCTAAATTCTTCACAGCTTATTAATGGATACAATCCTTTCGGTATGAACGGTTTATCTGTTTGGGTGTGGATGTTCTTATTCAGGCATCTTGTTTGGGCTACTAGATTTATGTTCCTGATTTCCTAGCACGAATATTGGCAGGAACTGATCAAAACTCTTGCATGGGCCCATGAACGTACACCTTTGGCTAATTTAGTTCGAGGGAGGGACAAGCCAGTAGCTCTTTCCATTGTTCAAGCACGATTAGTTGGATTAGCTCACTTTTCTATAGGTTATATATTCACTTATGCATCTTTTTTAATTGCCTGTAATTATTCTTCATCAATTTCATTAGTGAATGGGATATTATTGTATCAATGACAATACCCCATAGAGAAAAAGTAATCAATGTAATATTTCTCCATCTAAAATCAGATCTATATTTTGATATATGGTTTTCACATGTTTTGAGGAAGAATTAGATTTGTTTTGATATGTTGATTTACTAGGACAATAAGATTGAAATGCTGAGTGATTTAGCATGACTTAGTTGAAAATTTAGATTTGAAATGTGTTGTTATGGTTCCACTATATTAATTTAAAAGCCATATTTTCTAATACAATATTACTTATTCACTTAGTAATAATAATAATAATAATAAAACTTTACAAAGTGAAAATAAAATTTTATTAATATAAAATTAGCTTATAACAACAACAACTTTTTACCTTTGAAAAAATAAAAAAATAAAAATCTATAAGTCTACAAGAAAAGTTGAACAAATGTATTTGATTATGCAATATTTTGTATGCTAAACAAATAGATAAAAAAACACACCAAAAAAGCATGACAATTTATATGATATGGTAAACAAATAATGTTTTATTAAAAATGCTTTAAATTCTCAATATAGAAATATGGAGTAGGATTGGCCATTTTTCATTTTCATTACTTTGTAAAGATGATATCATAAACAATAACGATCGAATTAATAATATTAAATCTTTTATTCCTACGAAGTTTAATATAACTTTAAAACGACAATAAAATTATTAATTAAGTTAAAATATTAAAAACATTGTTTTATCAAAATCATTTTTCCGATTGTAGTGTTCAAATGAAATTTTAATGGTGTTCAAATCTCTTACATTTTCCTCTCATGACTCGACATGCTTGAAGCTTCCATTAAAAAGAAAAAGAAAAGGAATTTTGAAGTTAATAACAATGTTTATGACTTTCATAGTAACATGTATCATTAACTTAACATTAAAAACTTCATGCAATACAAAAGGATTGAAATATACCATATCTATATATAAGTTTGATTTAGTTTTAATAATATAAAATCTAAATTTTACTATTATATTTTTTTATTAATTTTAAAAAATTTATATTTTTTATATTTTTTAAAATTACATAATAAATATATGGTTTAAATTGATTTTATGATAGTTTTTTAAAATTCAAAATAAACATAAAAAATTAATAGTTATACATGGATAACTCATAGTTAATACATAAATAACAAACAGTTAAAAGCCTGAAGAATAAGTAACTTTCATAACACTCAACCTATTATATATCTGTGTTCAACAACCATAAATTAAATGACTATACTAATTATAAAAAAATTTACTCTATTTAACATTTATACCTCAAAATTATAAAATTAAATAAAAATATATATATATACATTTTATAAAATATATATATATATATATTAAAATAAAACGTATGTATATATACGCAACTGAACTCGAGGCAGTTTCATCGCGCGGTGCAGCCAACGGCCTAGTATTGAGTCCCGATTCTCTTGACTGCAGATGATGTAACATTCCTCTAATTTGACGCTGGGAATCTCATTAATGTCACGGCAGAGTCCTTAAGCTATTATCACGTGTCATCAGACGTGGCTCATTTGATTTTCAGTCACTGCGGATGAGGAAGCGGTCCGTCTTGCGTGTCACCTTAAAGATCTTTTCTCCGTTGATGTTATGCCACGTTGAACACTGTGGAAGAAAGCCGAATTACAGACAAAAGAATCGTGTACAACATGTTATTAGTAATGTAAATCTTAATAAGAAAACGCAACGCGTACAGGACAGCACAACACGCGCCGGAATTGGAAGCGTAAAGCATATGGAACAGGCAGTATTTATATTCCGATGTTGACGATGGAGAAGGAAGCTTGACATTCAATCCGGAAGGATTTTGCATATAAAATCAAACGAATAGAGAGGATTACGTAAAACGATCTGGCTTCCGGAACAAGGACAAAACGTCGGTGGCAAAGGACAAGCTTCCGGGCCTCGTCTTCTCAAGAGGGTCTGTGCAGAAGCATTGTGCACTTCGTCCTTCCGCTTTTAGGCATATTTCAAAAGAGCAGCAATTCAAAGATCTGGATTACCGATTTTCTTCTTTTAAATTCTCAAGTACAGGCCATATAAAGATTGCAAGGGCTCCGCTCCGTTAAAGATAGCATCAACATTTTCAATCATATATTCGAAAGGCTGTGGCCGTGGGCATAAGAGTCGAGCCTAATCAGGATATTTTAAATTTGTCAACGGAAAGCGACAAGCTTGTCAATTTCTTGGCGTTTTCTTCTTGTAAATCGGGGAACTAGTGGTGGAGGCCAATACAAAGAGATGTGTTTGAAGTTTAAATATTTCAAGAAAACGTTCAACCAGCAACCTGCGTCTGAAGGTACACCAATCGAAGCCTTATGTTTATTTATTTGCATATTTTCTTGGCTCAGAATGACCTAGAATAGAAATACATGTTTCTGCTTGTTTTGATTCAAGAAATCCAATAGAAATGACTGCAGATCAATTTAAAGTAAATTTGCATGAAAGCATAGAAACTTTACATGAAAACTTTTGATGAGATCAAGCTTGCTTCATAAGCTTTAAAATTTATGTAGTCAAGCTTGTTTCCGAAGCTTTAAACATTCTGCGCAGCAATTCGCTTTTATCCATCAAACTTTAAGTCTTTTCCAGGCTACAGAAATTAGGAATACAGGCATTCAACAGACAGAATCGATTGAAGCAACCTTATTTGTCTATCTATCAGATGTTATATTTTAAATTTTTGTGTTTTTGTAGTCAAGCTTGTTTCCGAATCTTTAAACATTCTGCGCAGCAATTCGCTTTTATCCATCAAACTTTAAGTCTTTTCCAGGCTACAGAAATTAGGAATACAGGCATTCAACAGACAGAATCGATTGAAGCAATCTTATTTGTCTATCTATCATATGTTATATTTTAATTTTTTGTGTTCTAGCGGTTCGAGGGTAGGTTCAATGATTAAAGATGTGTAGAAAAGGTTGAATATGCACGAAAATTTGATTAATTTACTAAAGCTTGCTAGACACGACATCAATTTTAGGTAGCGTTGCCTGTTTTGTTTATGAATTTGTTTTGCAAGCAAATCTACTCACAAATCGTTCGTTCTGGCGTGCAGCAACGAGGCCAAGGACAAGCAGCGAAGCGCATCTTGTGCACAGCGGTAGCCTGAATTTAAACGATGAGTATGCCAAAGCTTTCAGGACTAAATCTTACGCCGAAATATGGAAAAAAGTTCGGCACGTCAGTACCGACCAAGAACAAGAAACGGGAGACACATCGGCGTCTCCTTTCCATTGGTACGGGGTTTTGGCAGAACATATTCTTGAACCTGACCAGGAAGCCGTAAAAGATATTATTCAGCAAGGGCTTCTGCCAAGCGTGCCGGAATTATATGATTTGGTTTCAGATTACTTCAATAACAGCGCCGACGCCTCTAAACTGTGCGGCGATCTCCTGAAGAACATCCAGCAGGCGAAGGCAAGCTATCGTTGCGTAAGGAACGTCCTGGATTGCACACCTTCCACGGGAGACTTAACCAGCGAGCAACGCCATTTCACGATTGCGGAGCTCCTTATGTTTATGAAAGTGGACAATCCTTTTGCCGATCCAGCATCCCAGAATTTCCAGAACATTCACGAGAGTTACTCAGCTTTGCTTAAACGGCTGGATCTAAACCAGAAAAGGGTAATGAAAAAGTTAAAATTTCTCAGCGGATTCAAGAAAGCTTCCATGGTTTGGATTATCACGGCTTCAACTGCAATCGCCATCTGTGCGGTTGTAATAGCCTCACATGCTTTGATTGCCATTGTTGCATGCCCGGCCCTGCTGACCTTTCCTTCCAATTGCGTAAAGCATCGGATGAAATCCCTCCGGACCAGTGTTCTTGCACGCCAGAGGACACAGCTTGACGCCGCGGCAAGGGGGACTTACCTTCTGAACCGGGACTTCGACACGATAAGTTGTCTTGTGACGCGGTTGCACGATGAGGTTGAACACAACAAGGTAATGATTAACTTTTGCTTGGACAGGCGGGATGAGATCCAGCCCGTCCAGATGGTCGTAAGCCAGCTCAGAAGCAATGACCCCAAATTCAATCAACAGCTGGACGAGCTAGAAGAACGCGTGTACCTGTGCTTCCTGACAATCAACAGAGCAAGAAGCATGGTTGTTCAAGAAATCCAGCTGCAACAGCCTCTTCCTTGACGCCAGGTTGGACGTCACCGTGGCCGATTCACAACCATGAATAAGCAGCTCTGCAGATCAAGATTCATCGCTGCACATAGCTGCCCGGCTCATTGAAATTGATATTATTGAGTAATTTTATTATAAATCCGATAATTGCTGATTAGCAATGCCCATAATCTCAAAACATCGATTTCATGATATTATCACAATTTTCTTTTACCCAGAGATTTTAGTGACGTGTGCCAAAAAAGTTCGAGATTCTTCGCATTCGATCGAACCAGCTGGAAGTCTCTATGAATTGTAACGGTTCCAATTGAGCCTTTAACAATTTGTTGTTTTGGTGAAATCATATTTATTTAGGAAAATTGCTTTATTTACCCGCCATAAAATTTAGTGACCATCAAAGAAGGATGGTACCACACGTAATTTTGCATGGCTATAAAGTTTGATCCAAAGCGCATTGCCGATGACTTTACTTAATTTGGCGGGCTTTAATCGATTTAGCAACCAACACAGAATCTGATCTGAATGGTACCCTATCTATTTTATATAATTTTTTATTGCTGTAAAGTTTGTTCCAAGACTCTTTATCAATGAATTTTTCTAACATAATGAAATATCTTTCGTGTTTGACAGAAATCCCTTTTATTTGAGGACGAAAGCTAAAATGTAAGATAAACATATGTATAAAACACACTCGGAGTTCTAAAATGTCGTATTTCGTGGAAGAGTTCAATTAGAAGATGCACTTTTGTAATGGAATGGATCATTTGAATCTTCTCGTACACTCCAAATTCCAATTATACTTCATTTAAGGAGTCGTGTTCAAGCTCGTGTGCACTCTTATTAAAACTCCAATGGGGCTTTGGTTAGAGTATGCGTGAACGAGGATCTGATGGTTTCTCAATTGCGGATAGGGTATGGATAAGTAGTTATGGATGTTGGATTGTTGCATGTCATAGTTTCTTAATTGTTATTTGCTCAATTATGAATGTTTATTAATATTATGTCTATGATAGTACAGAGGATCTGATACATACGAGACTTTTCAGATTTTTTGGACTTTTTTATGAATGGAGGGGGGAACATGGGCCTCTAGAGGCATATGTCTTTTTGAACAGGTTGAATATGTTTCAGTTTTCGGTTGGTAAACACTATTTTATGGACAGACTTGATGTCTGTTAGATGATAAAGTATGGGAGTTTTGGACAGATTGTAATGATGGCTAGTAACAGGTTGATTGAGCAGTTTTTTGGCTATGATGGACAGAAGATGTTTATGATAGTTTGATTAACTATGGGAACTATGGACTGATATGTAAATGATAAACTTATGACAGTTTATTAAGGAGTTTAAGCTTTTTTTGATAAAGACTTATTTAGATGAAATATAAATCATACATAGTTTTTTATTAAGGTTGTAATATGTTGATATACATATGGATTTTACTACTTTTGTTTAATGATTCTTATCATTGAGTGTAGTTGTAATGATCTTTGGTTTGTTATTAGATATAATTTGATTTCTTATGTAATTTCGCATGGTACGTGAGAAATTTTTTGAGGTAATGGACACTTATCTGTATAAGATAGTGTTTCATTTAAAGAGTGTAAGTTGAATAAAGTTACGAATTTTTTTCCATGGAAAAAAAAGGTTTCTATTTGTTTATGGCTTTGTCATGGGTTTATTAATTTGTCCAATTATTGATTGAATACTTTGAGTGATTCATATTCAATACTTTGAGTGGTGAGATTTCCTTTTGTATTAATGTTAGAGGTTTACGATAAAGGTTTATGATAACCTTGTGTTCTATTTTAGAATCTAACAATTGGTTTTATTTTTTGAACTTCACCTATTTATGGGAATATTAGAGTCAAAATAGATTAAATAATGGTCTTATAGGTGAATGTGTTTGTATACAAGAACACAACTCTTCTAAACCTAGAAATTGGGAGAAATGATAATAAATATGTGTATTCAAAATTATCTTATTGCATGAATGGTTGTTTATGTTTGTATAGTTAAACAAAAAGTCTAGAGGATTGGCAAGAAGAATGAGTAAACCACTACTTTTAGTAGAAATATTTTTAAATTCAACCACAAGCTTACTCACACCATGGGTTTTTGGCCCGAACATGTCTTTGAAGGGTGCATCCTAGAGTTTGCAAATGAAAATGTTTAGCCTTTTTGAAAGCATGAAAAGTTTTCTAGAAAGTCGCAATTGGAATATTAGTTTGGTAGATCCCTATGTGGGTTAGACATTTTTTGGAACAAGGGTGTTTCCTGTGGCCTAGACATTATGGTAGCGTAAGTGGAAGTCCCCGTGAGGGAGTATAATAAACGAATTGGCATATAATTGGAGAATTGGGAGGCTCAAAATAGAAAAGTATGAAGTGAGATGGTATCTAAATGAGCAATATTAAAAATTTTGATGACAATTGTAATGACATATAGAGGAACTATCATGTACCCAATAACCTCTATCCACTATAAAGGCTACGGTGTACCTTAATTCTAACATAGAATTTGTCTTAAAATACCAATATCATTTTTAATAGCTAATTATAGATATCAATAGTGGAAGCAAGCTAAAACAACCTTAATTACTTAATTTTAATTCTAAACATTATTGTAGTTCTATTGTGCTCTCATCCCTGATCATGCTAATTAAATTCATACACATAGATTTTCCCAAACTATAAAATAAATAATTGCAAGATCAAAATAGATAAACAAGGCATTCATTACACATTTTTCTTTTTTGTAAGTTTAGAAGTAATCTATTAAGGAAAAATAAAAGTACAGATAAAAGTACAGTTCGGCGTGTTTCTTAAACACAAAAACAAAACCAGAGAAGGCAGGTTGTGAGTGCAATAATGATCCTCCCAACTATGGGGAAAACAGATCTTACAATGCATAATTAACTGGCTAAAATTCTTGAAAACCTGAGCTAACTTAAACTAGGTAGCTCGGAAGAGCCAAAAATCCCAAAAAACCTGACTAGCATAAAGAGACTGAAAACTTGGCATTACAACTACGTGTAAGGGACATCTGTAATTGGGCAGCAGTATGTGGTGCCCCACTGTAGACCGTGCTCCTTGTTGATTTCTTCCTTCTTACCTGGTTCATTGGTGCTACTGGTGGAACCGCTATCATTGGGGTTGTCTAAGCTGTCTCTGTTGGCAGTGGAGGGTTGCTTAACAGGATGGNGGGGGGGGGGGGGGGAGGTTGGAAACAGGGGCGGAGTTAGGAGGAGCAGTGGGGGGCGAATGGGCAGAGGAAGGAGGAGGCAGAGGCATGGGTTCAGGATGGCCAGGGTTGACAGGCTGCACAATTGGGGTCGTCGAAGTGTTTACAGAGTAGAGGATAAGCTTGGTAATAAGATTTTTAAAGATCCAATAATTTCCCCTCCAGAACGGGGTGCAAGTAGCTCCTATGAGGGAGCATGACACTTCATCCTCCCAGTCATCGACCAAGTTTCATAGCTATTCTAGCACCTCTGCATCATAGCCCTGATTTCTAGCTTGCGGGTGGAAGGGTAGTGGACTAGGGTTACCGACCCTTCCTTGTCCTCTCCCGCCCATGGGTGATCCTCGTCGACATGGTGGCATGGCTAGTTCTGTGTGTGAATGAATGGAACGACGTAGTCACAGAACATGCTGAGCGGGAGCTCAGATGTTAGAACAACGCAAGTGCAGAGCGAGCTGAGTGGGAGTGATGGTGACAGAATGAAAATTCAGGAGAGCGAAGAGCCTGGAAGAAGGATTGTTGCACTACATCCGAGGAGCATAATGGTTGACCATTAAAGCTCTGTACTGAACCTGCAAATACTTAATTTTCAAGGGGACGTGAGCAGCATGGAAGATCGATCTCGCCGTCATCTATCCTACAGGTGGCGTCATCACTGGAGACATCATCATTCCATTTGTTGTCGAGCTGAGAGCTTGAAGCATGGTTGTTCTGGTGTGCATGGGGCCACCTTTTCTCCCCATCATTGCCAGCGAGAGAGGTGATTAGACTGATGACGTGCTAGGGAACATCATCAGTACTGTGTCCTAGGTGTGCCTGCCTGTCACCCGCATCCATGGAATGGTGGAATTCATAACACATTTAGAACACTTATATTTATGTAAATAATCCTCCAACCGAAGAACATTCCTCCCAACCGTAGGCACCCAATCACACTTAATATCTCTATGACAGAGGTCACCCTAGAGTTAAGGATATCATTCCACAAGGGTGAAACTCCCAAGTTTTTTTTCTCATCCCACAACCAGAAACAAAAATTAGTGGAAAAAACACTCTCCGGTTATCCAATCAACTAAAACTCATACCCCTTATCCTACAGAACACTAGGAATGGGATCCCCTTCTTTGCAACCACTCCCTCAAGCTATCCCAATTCCCTTTTAGTGCTCCAACAAAGGCTAGAAAGGGAATCTCATTATTGGGACTCCGAGGATTCTCCATTATAGGTCATGTTTCCTCCTCTATTCAACACCGTATAAATATTCGTGATAATTCCAAACCGGAACAACTTCAACATTCAAGAAAGTATAACTAACCACATAATTTCCCTTCCCTCTTACTTCCCCAATCCATACTGACAAGAATGATCCTTTAATCTCAAATCCAAAACATCACATTTTCATGTTAGGAAACCTCTACATGGCCCTAATGAGGAGCTTGTGTTTCCCCCTTTAATCCCAAGATTAGGTTAATATAAACAAATTTAATTAAGTGATTTTTCCTAATCATGGTTTAAGGACTTTGTATAAATTCACTATCTAAGGTTTTATGATTAAGGCTTTAAAGGAATTAGGTCAAATTCACTAAGACCCTCCCCTCTTATCCCCCTTTTACTTCCCAACTTGTGGGATCATAGCCCCCCATCTCTTCTTGATCCTTCATTGTTTGCAAATGTCAGGTATTTTTATATTATCAATCAATGTGTGTCATTACAATACCTTTTTTCCTCCTAAAACATATATGCTTGACTTCTAGCCACTTGATCATTACATATACATTTGCATTATGGGATAAAAAAATGGGTAATAAAGGTTTTATTCAAGTATAACTAGTAAGATGGGATCACTAATAAGAGATGTGTGCTTGTAAAAAAAATGTAGAGGTCAGTAATAAGGCATATGTTCTCATTAGAGAAGAAGATGAGCTAGAATCCATATCAGGCTTATATGTTGGAAATAATTGGTAAGACGGATTCAAATGGAGAAAGATGGTTTAGGATTCAATCGACATTAGAAGCAACCCCTTGTACTTTTCCTTTGTGAGAGTACACCAATGTTGTTTGAAATCAGTGGTGGGATTGAGCTTAATGAAGTTAAGAGTAGTAGAGTGAAGGATAATGGCATTGAATAATCTTGACAGTTTGAACAAGATTTGTTACTACAACAAAGAGGATAGGGTTGGGATACTTTTATTAGGACAAGTGAATACCACAATGGCTAAGAGGATGGTTACTAACCTAGTTGGATTTTCATTATGCATACCTATTTTATATGGAAAAGGGAATGGGTACAATACATTGGTTCCTTTGTAATGCCATTTTGAGTACCTAGGGAACCCATACCAATGCTCTAAACCCAACCAATGACATAGATAGTTGATCTCTAGGGTGCACTAAGAAACTAAGCCATACAATTTTAAATGAAGTATAATCAAATCACCCCACCTAAGCAAATAAGGAAATTTCTAGAGATAAAGAGAGATATTCTCATGAAGTTTGAATAGTAGAGTAATTCTAAGGGGTGTGTAAAACAAGATGCAGGACCTTTGAGATGCAATCATACTTTTAGGAAACACACTCATGATACATAAAAATACAACACACTCACGTTATGTAATGCTTGGTTTGGTTAAGCTCGATCTTGACATGTTATATGACACGTAGGTTAGGCTAATAAAAACACACACATGTTTTATAGTTACAAAACGTGCACGTGTTTTATAGTTACAAAACACACACATTATGGAGAAGCAAAACGTGCATGCAATTTGGAGAAGCAAAGCGTGCACGCATTATGGAGCACCACAAAAAATGGTTTTGGTGCATGTCTAGGGAAATGAATAAAAACAATATTTTTCATAATCAATACTTAGGACCTATAGTAATATTTTAGCATCATCAAGAACAACATCTCAAACAACCATGCCTAACCTCCCAAGAGCATAATTTTTCTTTGAGTAGTAATATGGAAACCATTAGGAGGATTTAAGAACTAAGTATGGGTTATAGTCCCTTGACCATACTTGGGGGAGGAAACTCAAGACTTATTCCCTAAAGGTATTTTTAAGGCTTAAGGTCCATGAACAAGGCATCGATCCTACACATGGGACCTCTACATGTGATAGTTTGCATCTAAGAGAGAATATGCAGTGCATTAGAATTCTCTTGGCACTAGGAACATATTCGTAGACATGGTTGAGGGAGGGAACCTAGTCCTTATGCCCTAAAGGAATCCTATAGATATATAGGACCAAGAACAACACCTTGAACAAACACACATGATCTCTTAAGGGTATCCTCAACCATTAAGTTGGGATATTTCCATTATTAGGATTTTTTTAGCATTAGATGTGGAGGATAAGGTATTAATCATGGTTGGTACATAAATCTTTAATTTTAGGGTGTAAACCATCTTTTAGGGCTCAAGGTCCATGAACAACACCTTGAATCACCATAGATGACCTCTCAAGTTGATAGTTTTGATTTGAATGGGGATATGGGAACCATTAGGGGTTTCTAAGTACTATGTATGTGTCTTGGGACTTTATACATAATAAGGGGAGGAAACCTAGGCCTTATCTCCTAGAAGATTCTTATAGGAAACTATATCCAAGAATGATGTATTGAACAAACTCAATGGAGCCCTCCATGGTATCATTTATCTTGAAATAGGGATATTAGTGCCATTAGAACATTTTTAGCACTAAGTACAGATATTAGGCCCCTTGACATGTGTGGGGGGAACACTCGGTCCTTAGGCCTTAAAGGGATTTCTTAACCATTTAGGGCCAAGATTGATTCCTCCAACGACCACAGATGACGTTGAAAGCGAACCCTTTGAATCTTAATGGGGATATTCATGCCATCATCATTTGTTGAGCACTCAGTATGCATCTCAAGGCCATGGACATGGTCAGGGGAGGAAACTATGGCCTTAGGCCCTAACTAAAGCTTATAGGCATCCAAAGATAAGAAGGATGCCTTAAAAAATCACATATGGCATATCATAGATATATTTGGACTATGAATATGGATGTTAGTGGAATTAGGTTGTTTTGAGCACCAAGTATGGGACCTCCAAGACATGATTGAGGGAATATGCACGTGCCTTAGGACATAATGGAATATTTGAGGCACCCATGTTAATGGACAATTCCTTGAAGCACCACACATGACCTACTCAAGGTATTCTTGGTCTCCAAGAAAATATGCACATCCCTTTAAGAGGTTATGAGAATTAGAAATGGGTATTAAGGCCTTAACATGGTCAATGGAGGAAATCCAAGACTTGATCCCTAAAGAATCTTTTTTGCATCTATTGCTACACATGTGCCTTACTAACTATCCCTTTATGCCTTACTCATTATCCCTCCCTGCCTTTGTATTTCCAGCTCTCTCTCTCTCTCTCTCTCTCTCTCTCTCTCTCTCTCTATGTCTTCCCCCCCCCCCTCTCTCACAACCTCCCTCTCTCATTGTTTATCATCCCTCCCCCTCTCTCTCCCATGCAATATCTCTCTCTCTATATGTGTGTGTCCCCCCCCCCCTCTCTCTCAACATCCCCCTCTCTCTCTCTATCTCTATGTGTGTGTGTGTGTGCCCCTCCCTCCCTCCTCCTCTCTCATAACCTCTCTCCACCTTATCTATACCTCCCTCATTATCCCTCCCTCCATCACCCTCTCTCTATCACTCACCCCTCCCCCCTCTCTCTCTATAATCTCTCACCCCTCTCCTTCTCTCCCACACAATCTCTCTCTCTATGTGTGTGTGTGTGTCCCTCCCCCTTCTCTCTATTTATATTTATGTTTGTGTGTCACTCCCTTACCCCCCTCTCTTAGAGCCTCTCTCCACCTTCTATATACCTCCCTCACTATCCCTCCCTCCATATCACTCTCTCTACCATTTACCCGTCCCTCCTCTCTCTTTTTCGCTCAACCCTCCCTCCCTCTCTCCCACATAATCTGTGTGTGTATCACTCATCCCTCTCTCTCTATCTCTATGTGTGTGTGTGTCTATCCCTCACTTCTCATATCTCATAACCTCTCTCCACCTTCTCTATACCTCCCTCACTATCATTGACTCAATCACTCTCTCTATATTTCTCACCTTCCCTCTCTCCCTCTGTCACTCACCCATCCCCCTCTCTCCCACGTAATCTATCTCTCTATATCTATCTATCTATCTATCTATCTATCTATCTATCTATCTCTGTGTGTGTGTGTGTGTGTGTGTGTGTCCCCTGCTCTTTCACAAACTCCTTCTGTCTCTCCCTCTCTCTCCATCTTCTATTTATCTCCCTCACTATTCCTCCCTCTATCAATCTCTCCTCCCTCCTCCCTTAATCACCACCCCGTTGTGCCATTAGCCATCTACCATATCCTCTCCCTCTCAACTTGTATCTTTCCCTCCCTATATCTTTTCACCCTCCCTCTCCATGTTTCTCTCTCACACAACCTCCCTCTCTCTCCATTGCTCAACCCTCCACCCTCTGTCTTTGACTCTCTCTCTCTCTCTCTCTCTCTCTCTCTCTCTCTCTCGATCTCTCGATCTCCCTATACATGTATGTCCCTGCCCCCTTTCTCTCCTTGTGTCTATCCCACCCCCATCACTCATAAAAACAAACCTTATATTCCTCCCTCACTATCTATTTCCTTCACTCTATCTTCATCCCTTGCTCACTATGTATTTCCTTCACTCTATCTCCATCCTCCCTCACTCCTCCTCCTCCATCTCTATCTTATTCTCTCTCTCTCTCTCTCTCTCTCTCTCTCTCTCTCTCTCTTATACTCCCTTCCTTTATGTTTTCAACTTATCCCTTCTCCTCAACCCCTACCTCATTATGACCCCTGTTCTCTATTTTTATCGCATCTCATCCCCTCTCTTCAATTCTCCCCTCCTTCGCCTCTCTCCTCCAAAAAACCCTATTACTCCTCTAATACTCCATATCCACCTTTCCATTCACCAATCCTCTCTTTCATAAAACCATCACCCACTTCCTCCCCTCCATCTTATCCCCCTTCATCACTTAAGTCTCACGTGCTGCTTCTAACCCTATACGTCTTCAACACCTCTTATCCTCCTAATAGTGCTTTCAATCCCCACTCCCCTTCACCCTTGTAACCCATCATGTTCCCATTCCATTCATCTTTCTCCACCTGAATTTACAACGTCCTCCTAGGACCTTGACCCTTCCCCACCCCCTCTCAACTATTAACCATACTCATTAGAACTTACAACATCCTCCTAGACCCTTAACCCTTCTCCACCCCCTCTCAACTATTTGTTAGAATTTCATCATTAAGCTAGCATTATATTAGGATCTTTAACTAATAGAATAACAAGCACAACAATGAAACACAAGAGACAATGAACGAATTGTGTATCCTCATGGAAACCATAAATGGTGAAAACCCCGCAACTTCCTCAGAGATAAAATCAACACCAAAAGTAGAACCCAAAATAGTAAGTGATCTCCCGACAACAGTAACCTTCTTTCTATCTAGCCCCAGTGTCTTCTCCTTCCTCAACTATGTGCTACACTTGAGTGTGTATGAGTTGTGTGATAAATAAAGAGTCCAACTCTCTATTTATACTAATCCCAACATGACTAAAACCCTACTAGGGCCAACCTCACTAGGAGAGTCTAATAACCCTAGTGCCCTAGAACTGCGGGGACTTTAACCCTTAGACAATAGGAGGGTTACCCACAATGACTTGACATGACTTGTTTACATGATAGACCTTCCTGATAGGAATATCGGGGCATGAAATAACTCAAGTACATCCCAAAATAAACATCAGGTTACAATATATAATAAATATAAGTGAAATACATTCCGAAGTTACATATACATCAACACTCCCTCTTAACTAGGAAGGTATTCTTTCGACACAATTTTCAGCACAAGTCTTCTTCTCTGTATCTTTTGGATCATCATCGAGTCCTTGTCATCTTCAAGTATTCTTCATCTTTAAGTCATATTCATCTTCATTTCATCTTTATCTTAAAGTCATCTTCATCATCGGATCTAGATCATCACTCGATCTGGATCATAACTGGACATCATCATTGGATCTGGATCATCACTCGATTTGGATCATCAATGGACATCATCACTGGATCTGGATCATCACTCAATTTGGATCATCATCACTGGATCTGGATCATCATTGGGTCATCATCATGAGTGCTATCTCTTGATTCTTCTTGTCATAGGAACCTATACAGAGCCAGTCCTTTTTCATACTAGATGTATCATCACAGAGCTAGTCCTTTTTCATACTAGATGAGGCATCACAGAGCTGGTCCTTTTTCATACCAGATGAGGCATCACAAAGCTGGTCCTTTTTCATACTAGATGTATCATCACAGAGCTAGTCCTTTTTCATACTAGATGAGGCATCACAGAGCTGGTCCTTTTTCATACCAGATGAGGCATCACAAAGCTGGTCCTTTTTAATACTAGATGTGGCAGCTACTCATATCTAGTCCTTTTTCATACTAGATGAGTCTTTACAAAGCTGGTCCTTTTTCATACCAGATGAGGCATCACAGAGCTGGTCCTTTTTCATACCAGATGTGGAAGCTACTTAGAGCTAGTCCTTTTTCATACTAGATGAGTCTTCACAGAGCTGGTTCTTTTTCATACCAGATGTGGAACCTACACAGATCTAGTCCTTTTTCATACTAGATGTGTCTTCACAGAGCCAGCCCTTTTTCATGCTGGATGTGGTATCCACACAGAGCTAGTCCTTTTTCATACTAGATGTGTCTTCACAGAGCCATCCATTTTTCATGTTGGATGTGGCATCATACATATGACAATGGAAGGAACCAATCCTCTCACCATGTCACAGCTCTTACATCCGACCATGGAAGGAACCAATCCTCTCACCATGTCGAAAGGGCACAACACTTATCTTTGACCATGGAAGGAACCAATCCTATCACCATCTCAGAAGGGCTCAACACAGACATATCACTTCCTCTTGGGAGGAATATCACTCTGGAGAACACCAAGCTTCTCCTTGAAGTACTCAAACTTCACCCTAGCCAATGGCTTAGTCAATACATCAACTATTTGTTCATCCATCACAACATACTGGAGCTTCACTGCTCCTCTCTACACCATATCCCTGATATAATGATACTTGATCTCGATATGCTTCTACTTGTCATGGAATACTGGATTCTCTCACAACTTTACACAACTCTGGTTGTCACAGTATATACAAGTAGCATATAACTAGAGATCAAATAAATCAGACAGTAGCTTCCTTAGCCATACTGCTTCACAACTAGCTGAACAGGCTACAACATACTCTGCTTCCACTGTACTTAGTGCCACATAGGATTGCTTCCTGCTAAACCACGATATCACTCCTGATCCCATACTGAAGAAACACCCTAAAGTGCTCTTCCTATTGATGGCACTGCCTGCCGAATCTAAATCAACATAACCCTCCAGGTTAATCCTTTGATCAGTCTTATACTTTAGCCCATAATCAACCGTACCTTTCAGGTACCTCAAAATATGCTTTACAGCAGTCAAGTGAACATGTCTCAGATCTGTCAAGTATTGGATCAAGGTGTTCACATCAAAGAAAATATCTGGTCTCCTATTCCTCAGGTACATCAAGGACCCAATCATTTGATGATACATCATGGCATCAACTATCTCTGATGAAGCATCATTCAATAGATTCAGGTTTGATTCCATAGGTATGGTTAATGCCTTGCAATCCATCATCCCAAATCTCTTTAGGATCTCTACTACATACTTCCATTTTCCAAGGAAGATTCCATCTGTAGTCTGCCACACCTCCATACCTAGAAAATAATGCATCATACCCAAGTCCTTCATTTCGAACTCAGCAGCAATATTTCTCTTCGTATTAGCAATCAACCCATCCATACCTGTCACAAACAGATCATCTACATATAGTAGAAGCATCACTGGGTTGCCATCTTCAACCTTGTAGTAACGGTTGGAATCTGCTTTACGCTTGGTAAAGCCCAAACTAGATAGAAAGCTGTCAATTCTGCCATACCATGTCCTAGGTGTCTGTTTCAAACCATACAGGGCTTTATTCAATCTACACACATGAGACTCCCTGTCATGAGTCTCAAAACCGAGTGGCTGCTCCACATACACTTCTTCTTCTACTACACCATTCAAGAAAGTAGTCTTGACATCCATTTGGTGTATCTTCCATTTCATCATTGTAGCCAGAGCAAGTACCGATCTGATGGAAGTGTATCTGGCAACAGGTGCAAAGGTTTCTTCATAGTCTATTCCTTCTTTCTGTGAGAAACCACGAGCAACAAATCTTGCTTTATATTTCTCTATGCTACCATCTACAACATACTTGATCTTGTAGATCCATTTGGAAGTTACAACTGAATTCCCTTATTGTCTTGGGACAACATCCCAAACATCATCCTTCCATTCTTTCTGTTCTGTCACTTCTTCATATTTGGAAGGTTCTTTATCAATAAAATCACATAGTAAAGCTACATAACTAGAATAGGATCTGGTCCTCTTTGTTTCTCTGAGATTCTCTTCTGGAACCCCATATCTTTCTGCACCTTGGATAATCTCTCATACCCAATTTGGTTTCCTTTTGTGAGGATTCTTCTCCTGTGGTGGATCTACAGGTCTTTGTGGTTCTTCAAATTCTCAATCTTCTTCTTGAGTTTCCTCGTTCATGATTGTATCATGAATTCCGGGAGCTTCTGCTTCTTCGGGTTCTTCAGCAGGTTTCTTTCTGGATTTGATGTAGGTTGAATCTTCATCAAATGTTACATCCCTACTGATGTAAATCTTCTTGAACCCTAGGAAGTATATTCTGTAATCCTTCGAGCTTTCAAAGTATCCCACAAATATACCCTTCTTTCCTGAAGGATCTAATTTTGTTCTCTTCTCTTTTGGAATGTGTATGTACATAAGACATCCCAATATTCTGAGATGGCTGACTTCTGGTTTCTTGTTGGAGAAGACTTCTTCAGGAGTCTTGTTCTTGAGTACTCTGTGTGGAGTACGGTTCTGTACATACACTACTGTTTTGGATGCTTCTGCCCAAAGATGCATAGGAAGATCTTGATCATGAAGCATAGCTCTTGCAGCTTCCATGATGGTTCTATTCTTCCTTTCTGCAATTCTGTTCTGTTGTGGATTATAAGGGGTGGACAACTCCCTCTTAATCCCTGAGTCTTTACATAGTTCTTTGAACTCATTTGAAGTGAATTCTTCACCATTATCTGATCAAAAAGTCTTAATCTTCTTTTTAGTGTGGTTCTCGATCAAGGCTTTGAATTCCTTGAACTTGCTGAACACTTCATCTTTATTCTTCATGAAGTAAATCCATGTCTTCCTAGAAAGGTCATCAATAAAAGAAACATAGTACACATACCCGCTTAGTGATCTTGATGACATTGGTCCGCATACATCGGAGTGGATGATTTCCAAGATTCCTTTTGCTTTTCTCTCTCTACTTGGAAATGTCTTCTTTGTGTTCTTTCCTTTGGCACAACCTTTGCAGACCCCTTCATGTTTTGCTTGTATTTCTGGAAGACCTTCAACAGTTTTGCTTGTAAGTCGTAGTGCTCTGTAATGCACATGTGCAAGCATTCTATGCCAAAGTTCATTTGGTTCTACTGTGTCATGAACCAAAGCTTGATCTAGTTGGCCCTTCAACTTGTATAGACCTCCTTCTTGTTCTCCAATCACTATTGCATCGTCAAAAGTATTTCCCTTTTTCTACATAAGAACTTGGCCATTTACAAAAGCAACCCTCATTCATTTTGCATCCAATGCAGATATGGAGAGGAGGTTCTTCTTTAGTCCTGGAACAAATAATACATTCTTCATCTTTAAAGACTTTCCAGAATCTAGTTTATAGGAGGATTCACCACTACCTTTTAATGGATACTGGTAGTCATCCCCAAGTTTCACCTTGTGAGGTGACTCATGTTCAGATAGCTTCACAAATGATACTTTGAATCCCGTCATGTGCTTGGAAGCACCACTGCCTATGATCTAATCATTGCTTCCATGTGAAACAGTTCCCGTTAGAGCGGAGATCAATACATATTCTTCCTCACTTGAAGAATCAACACTTTCTTGTCTACTTCTCTTTGTAGAAGGTTCATCATACTCTGCAGCATGAGCATGATGTCTTCTGTTATTTCCCTTCTTCTTTAGGTTTCTTCTGTTAGGGCAGAATTTGGATATGTGGCCTTTCTCATCACATGTGTAACATCTAATAGTAGTCATATCTTTTCTAGAGTGTGAGATCTTACCTTTGGAGTGATGATGGCTCCTTCTGGTTTTCTTGGAGTGAATTGTGAGAGCTTGATCTTCACTTCCCATATTCTCTTCTTGAGTTGCTATCTGATCTTCTTCTGGAGATCATTCTTCCCACAGTCTGCTGAACTTGACTAACTTCTTTCTGGCACAGATCCCTTGAATGAAAGAGTCCCATGATCTAGGGAGACCATTCAAGGTGGTCATCACAATCTCTGCATTTTCCACTTCTTCATCTACTGCTTCCAGCTGCTCCTTGATATGAAAAACCATTTTAAAGTAAGACTAAATAGTCTCAGCATTTTGGATCTTCACATTCTTCAATTGGTTTCTCAGAGTCATCTTCCTGTTTATGTTCTTCCCTTCAAACAATTTGGTTAGGGCATCAAACATAGCTTTAGGTGTCTTGAGGGAGGACACCTGTGGTATGAGGTGATCCTTGATAGAATCAACAATGATTCTCTTTGCCATAACCAACTTCTTCTTATGCAAGGCCTTAGCCTCATCTCCCTATGGAACTGGAACCTTCTCATTGATATAGGAGTCCAACTCATTTTCTTCCAGGACCAAGGAGATCCTATACTTCCAAGCTCAAAAGTTATCAGATCCCTCAAGCTTTTCATCAAGCTTGGTATGGTGAGACATCTTAAACTAAGAACCTCAAATGGAAATACAAAATATTTAGATCTTACCAGGTCAAGATGTCGGATCTAGATTTGGAGTTGAAATCTTGTAGTGCTGGTTCAGTAGCAAATTAGGGTTTTGCTTTTTTGAAGTTCTGTCCAACCAAATGTTTTGAATTTGATCCCTAACTTCGATTTTGGGGAGGAGATCAATCCAGGCCTGGGCTCACTAAAAAATTCCTCTTCTGTGAAAAGCCCTAATTTTCGGCAGTAGTGTCAGGTCCAAAACTGAAAAACCTCAGAATTGGATTTTGCTTCGACAGAAAGATGCTCCCTAAGGAGGAGAGTTATTCCACCTTAATTTTGTTGAAAATCCATGGAGGAAGGTCCACAAACTAGGAAGCCCTAGTTTCCGCAGCTGCACAGTGTCTTCTTCTCAAGTTAGCTCTGATTCCATGTTAGAATTTCATCATTAAGCTAGCATTATATTAGGATCTTTAATTGAGAGAATAACAAGCACAACAATCAAACACAAGAGACAATGAACATAGTGTTTATCCTCAGGGAAACCATAAATGGTGAAAACCCCGCAACTTTCTCAGAGATAGAATCAACACCAAAAGCAGAACCCAAAATAGTAAGTGATCTCCCTACAGCAGTAACCTTCTTTCTATCTAGCCCCAGTGTCTTCTCCTTCCTCAACTATGCGCTACACTCGAGTGTGTATGAGTTGTGTAATAAATGGAGAGTCCAGATCTCTATTTATACTAATCCCGACATGATTAAAATCCTACTAGGGCCGACCTCACTAGGAGAGTCTAATAACCCTAGTGCCCTACTGCGGGGAATTTAACCCTTAGACAATAGGAGGGTTACCCACAATGACTTGACATGACTTGTTTACATTATAGATCTTCCTGATAGGAACATCGGGGCATGACATAACTCAAGTAAATCCCAGAATAAACATCGGGTTACAATATATAATAAATATAAGTGAAATACATTTCGAAGTTACATATACATCGACACTATTAACCATCCCCACTTGAACTTCCAACCTCCTCCTATGCCCTTGACCCTTCCCCACCCCCTCTCAACTATTAACCATCCCCACCTTAACTTCGAACATCCTCCTAGGCCCTTGATCCTTCCACGCCCCCTCTCAACTATTAACCATGCATTTGATGTATTGCATATAGTGCTAGATTTTTTTCTCTACATAACATGCATGCATTATAGAACTACATAACGCACATGAGTTTTGTAGTTATATAACGCGCACATGCTTTCCAATTCTATAACGACGGGAAATGTAATTTGAATTTAAATATGCCAATTCACTTGCTTGCATGTCACCAATAGTCCTATGTGTATGGTTTGGAGTTTTCTTCGGTAATACCAAACTTGTGCTAGGTATATGATAAATCATAACTAATTGGGAATTTCTTCCAATTTCTAAAGAATTCATTGTTTACACACTCGTTACAGTATGCTACACACAATAATTTTTTACGAAATCTTAAACATAAATAGCATTTTTCTGCAGATTCTAAATATGTAATATTTACTAAAACATATATTTTCCTCTTTTTTTTTCAATTTCTATTGTGCCCTAACTCCTCAACTCAAAAAACATGTTGTCATTGTTTTTTCCATAAATTTTTCATATTTTAATCATTTTAAAAAGAAATTATATGGTGCACTAGAAGACACTGACCTCTACATTCTATAAAAAAACTATTTCATGATTATTTCATTAAGACCTTCAAAGGATGCACCCACAAAAGACGTACCATTTTCGAGGAATGATCACTTAGATAATTAAAAAAAAAACATTGATTTTATTTTTGAAAAATAGCGTTGCACTAGCGCTATATGTTCTCTACATGCCTGCAAATTTGTGTACCTCGAAACCATCATTTAGGCCCTCAAAGGTTGCGCCCACAAAAACCTATACCTTATCATTTGCCTAAAAAATAAAAATTGACTGTTATAAAAAATATAACTAGACATAGTTATAAAAAATTTCAATACATAAAACTATATTCGGAAACGTGATTCAATTTCATACATTTAATCTTTTTTACTCAAAGCATAAGTATCTCAAAAAATACAATTAAGTTGAGGGATGGCTGATTTTTCAGTTTTCTATTGCATCTAGCGTGCCAAAAGTGACCCTCATTAGCTTTCACTCACCCTAAGGTTAAGGAAATTAGACAAATAATTTTTTGATTTCATGTAGGAATATGAATGGTACTTCAAATATCTCATAAGCCGATTAACCTATAATATCTAGGTTGTGCATCACAAAGTTTGATTTATAGGAGTATTATTACCACATATAAAGAGCCTCATTTTTATAGAAAAATTTGGACATTGGATGAGAGGAATTGGGGTTCGCAATGTGCATTGAGTCAGTAGGTGGACTATCTAAAGGAATTGCACTAGTACAAGTGCAATTCCAAACTAATAAATAACCTTACAAAAACAAATTTAAGAAGTAGAAAATGAGAGAAAATTTGGTGATCCAAGTTGGTTTAAGAAAAAAATGAAATAATGCACATATAACAAAGTGTACACAAACACATACACTCACATTTCAAAGAACAAAGTGATAGAATAAACTTAAATCTATAACTTGATGAAATAGAATAAACTGTAAAATGAAAAATACAAATAGCAATAATGGTAGTTGATCTTTGAGAAAAGATGTGGTGGCTACACTCATTCATAAGAATTTTAATTACAATGAGACCAAAAGAGAATTTTAACACAAAGCATCAATGAAAAAACCCTAAACATAAAAAACCCCAACCTTGGAATATGACACAAAAAAATGTTTGTGGGCCCCATTTTGGTTAGTTAGTACATCAACTTATCGAGGGTGTAAATTTTGCATACAATATTTTTTTGGGGCTCTTGGTATCCCATCAGAAAGGTCTAGATGAGAAGTACACATTCTAGTTATGCCTTTGGTCTTCTTTTGGGCACTTTCGTTCCAAATAAAGCGTCATTTAGGGCCTCAAAATGGACCTGGAAGACCAGGACCTGAAAAAATCGTAAAAAAACTGTCAGGATGGAAAACCGTGTTTAGAGCCAATGGACTAGGTGGGTGGCCACCACTGATGTCCATATAGATCATTCATTCCCCTTAGGAATCAATTTTCCCCATTGCATCAAGTTCCCTCATCATATGGGGAAATTTCTATTAAATTTGACTCTTGGTGAGCCACTTTCGTTGGTGAAAAAGTTGCCATGCTTTAGTGACACAATAGAGTTAAATATGTTGTTGACGACAACCCTTCACTTATGTATCCATGATCTGATAAACATTATCCTGCTCCAAGAAATCAGGGTTGAGTTCTGTAGGTTCCAACTATTGAATGTGGTTGTCATTGATGTCAAAGAAGTTCAGTAATGACAAAGGACATGATGATAGGGAAAACGTAGTGAATGGTAAAAGAATAAACAAAACAATAACAAAGGAAGTGATGACATGGCATGCATGATGATGTGGCATGTGTGGTGAGGTTGCAAATTCATATGATGGTGATCTAGTGCTCTCATGAAGTCATTGTTACAATTTGACACCATTCTGTAGAAGTGTGACAATTTGTTGAAACTCTGGAAATTGACTGAGTATTAGAAAACTAGTCTAAGTTTTTCTTGTAAAATTCCCACTGTATCTCATTGATTAATGATAAACATTATTTGAGAGTGTGAGGATATATCTTGTCGACTTGTGTACATGACCATGATCTCAGTTTGCTTAAAAAGTGCTTGAAGAAAAAGTTATAGGTATGCCAAAATGAGGTTTTAGGTTGTTTTAGGAAATCTGCTGAAACTCTTGTTGAAACTCTAAAAATTGACTAAGTACTGGAAAATCAGTCTAAGTTACCCTGGGAAAATGCCCACCAAATTTCATTGGTTAATGAAAAAATTTATCTGTGAATTTCAGGCTTTATATCGTCAACCTGTTCATCTGACCATGGTTTCAGGTTTCCTAAAAAGTGCTTAAAGAAAAAGTTACAGGTCTACAAAAATGAGGTTTCATACTATTTTGGAAAATTTTCTAAAAATATTGCTGAAACATTGAAAATTGAAAAATTGGTACAAGTTTCCCTAGTAAAATGGTCACAATATTTTTAAGGATACTGATAAAACTTATATGAGACCATAATGTTTTAGCTTGTTGATGTGTTTGTCTGACCATGGTCTCATTTCCCATAAAAAGTGCTTGAAGAAAAATTTACAGGTCTTCCAAAATGAGGTTTTAGACTACTTTGGAAAATTTGTTGAAACTCTTGCCGAAACACTGAAAAATTGACTAAGTATTGGAAAATTGGTCTACGTTGCCCTAGTAAAATGCTCACCATATTTTGTAGGATACTGATAAAAATTATATGAGACCATCAATGTTTATCTTGTTGATGTGTGCATCTAACCATGGTCTCATTTCCCCTAAAAGGTGCTTGAATACAAAGTTATAGGTCAGCCAAAATAGGGTTTCAGGTTGTTTTGCACCAGTTTAGTAAAATTGCCTAAGTGGCCTCAGGGAAATGGACACCATAATTTTTATTTTATGGATTAATTTTTTATGAGGGTATATTCATCTAAAATGTTGATTTGTGCATCTAACCTTATGATCATTTTTTCCAAGCAGTCTATGTGTGTGAAAATATTAGTCCGCCAAAAGTTCCTTCTAGCTTGATTTGCATTGTTTCAGTAAAATGCCCACCAAGGAGAGAGGATGAGGTTTCAGAGGATGAAATTGGCATGGATGGAATCCAAATTTTGTTCCTCATATTATGGATGCTTCATATTCCAAGTTTGATGAAAATAAAAATCCACCTTAGTAGACATAGGGATTGACAAAAATGTCAGTTAAAACCAGTTTTAAAAGGCCATTTGCAAATGCCCGCCAAATGTTGTATTTGTGTCAATAAATCCATCTAGTGATATGAACCTGTTCCTCGATAACCTTTTATGCCTATCCATGGCCTCATAATTCTCTCTGGTGGTCACACGTGCGAAATATAAGCCTGCCAAGTTGAGAAAAAGTATGTTTGCATGTCTGAGTGTTAAACACAGGAAGTTTGAGAGGCCATTTTGAAATTCCCGCCAGATGTTGTATGTGTGCCAATAAATTCATTCAATGGCACGAATATGTTATGTGGTCAAATTTCCATCTATTTCCCCATTTGGTGATGACACGTATTAGATATAAACCTTCTAAATTGAGAAAAAATACGGAAGACAAGATAATTCAGGGATTTCCAGAGAACTCCTTCATGCATAATAAAATGAAGAAACCTGTAACTGAAATGAAAATCAGAGGATGGAGGAGGTTGAATGTTTTATCTATGTTAAAGGGATTATTTAGTAATTAATCTGAAGAATGCAAACATTAATATTTGAAGAGTTATTATTAACACAAAAAAGGTAGTATTGTATAAATTATAAAAATAAATTCTGAGAAACATGTTTATTATTAAAACACAATTTAAAATGATGAAGCAGAGATATCATTCATTAAATAGAGAATATTATTGTTAATAATAAAATACATGACTATATAAAAATAGAGTTAATTAATGAAACGACATGATAATGAAAAGGTGTGTTTAGTGAAAGGGTATGATCTTCAAATGAAAAGACACAAGTTTCCAAGAATGAAGAGATGTGATGAGATGAGTGTTAAAGGTATTTATAAACAAAGTTTCGAAAGGAAGAAGGTGTCTCTAAAGTACAGATCAATGTAAGAGAAAGAGAAGACAGAGACCAATGAAGTGAAGGATAATCAGTAACAAAATTCAAGAAAAATATCAAATTAGGGAGGTAGGGTGGTGCTAGGGCAGGTTTCAAGCCTGCAAGGGGGTTGTAACCTCCTTCCAGTGGTGGCTAGAAAATAGGGTGTTGTAGCATCCTTTTCTGTTGGAGCTGTAACGTCCCCGACCCTCCGACCAACGAAGAAGACGCTACTAACACCAATCAAACGAGAAAACAACCCCATGAACACGAACATGGATAAATGCTAATATTAACAAGCTTAACATAATACATACTAAGATGCATATAGAATACAAGGATACATATTTACTCAAAATTCAGCGGAAGCAAACATATGCATTCCCGCATTCAACATGTTCATCATAATTCATGAGACAGTAGATATAATTGCAGAGATGAAATAGTCAGGAGTACTTATCTTTTAATGAAGAACTTTCCTTGCAACTAGCTACGTTGCTGCAATGTTCCTCCCAACCATAGGCCATTGTGCTCATCAATCTCTTAGCAACACTGCCACCCTCGAGCTAGGCATGATTCCTCAAGGAATAAGGGTCAATGCAGGCTTACACATAGCCAAGGTACACAAATCAGCCAAACCCACATAGTAGGGTTTACCAGGTCGTCAAGGAGCTAGGAAAGGGTAAATGCTAAGTTGGTGGCCTCAAACACCAGTTTTCTCAAGCATACCCAGCCTCTAATCCCACTCTCAACAGTACGAATACCAACCACTGCATAGCACAGCAAAACAACCCATTCACAGCTCTATGAAGAAGGCAAAGACAACTAGGTGATGATCCCAACCAAAGGTGAAACACAGCTCAAGCCCAAAAGACAACTCAGAGTTGTTCTTGGCCCTAGCGTGGCCAAAACAACTCAGCAGCAGCCCAAAATCAGGATACATCAATAGCCTAAACTCACAATGAAAACTATGGCAACCTTACACAGTCTCAAAACAGGGGTAGAAGCAGAACTCCCAACATAGACATGGGAGGACTCAACCAACGGATGTGGAAGTCAACGACCATCCAACATCTAAAATCCCACAGCACACAGCTCCTCAATGCAAACGCTGAAGAAAGTTACACAAACAAGAATGGGGAAAGAACTGATTCTCCATCAATCTGTGCGTGAGGGGAAAGGATGCAGCCAATAAATATGGAAAAGAATAGTCCATCAGCAAGAAAAGAAACCCACAGTGATTCTTCACAATCCTGCCATGGTGGAGGAAAAAACGCCGACTTCATGCATGAGGAAGATTAACCGGCCCCCTCCTGCGCATCCTTGCGTGAGAGTGAACCCCCCAATGGAGAGAAAAATGGCCTCCTCCTGAGAATGGTAGTGGTGGTTTTCTTGCCAACGTGAGGTCAACCCGCTGGTGGAGTGTCAATGTGGGCAAGGACTAACAGTCCTGCCACACTCCACTCCCAGCCATAACTGCCTCAACCACTCAACAAAACATTAAAGTGATTGGATGAGATAAGGGAAGATGGGAAAATCAAACAGGGTGGTAACACATGGATTCCCCCCCCCATAGTCCAAGGTTTGACATCCCCCACCCTTATCCTTTGGAATCATGCCCTTTTCATTTTAACGTTGCACCATCGTAGCTGGATGTAGGTTTATTTTAATTGATGTGTGTATTTACATGATGCCAAACTATAATGTGCCGGATAGCACGATATACCATCGACAACTATCCCTATTGCCAAAACATACACAACCAAATCGATGGTGGGGATTTTTCCTTTAGCTTCTCACCACGATTAATTACATTATATACATCATGCAACCAGGGTTAAAACCAGGGTGTTACATTCCCCTCCCCCTTGGAATAACACCGTCCTCGGTGTTCCCAGTACATAGGAGTACATATACAATTTACACATCCAAAATTTCAAAATTTTGCAGATCTGTCCCACGTTCAATTATTTACTTTGAACATTTCAGACCAAGCCCCTCAGATTCCATGAACTTCTCGTCCTGGTTCTCAGCTTTCAGCTTATCTTGAAGTCTAGGAACTTTGCGGCTTTTTCCCTCTTCATGCTCCCTCATTGGGCAGTCTCGGTGTAGATGATGTCCTCCACATTCCCAGCATTTCATTGGCTACTTCATCTTTACCTGCTCAATTTCCTTTGAGTCTTCATGCCTAGATCATTTCTTAATGGGTCGCTTGGATGAATGTCCCATCGCTTATCCACCTTCCTTTCCTTTTTCGATTGCTCCCAGAAGGATTTTCACCTCTCTTTGCAAACCGATAGAGTCTTGCAAAATCTAGTGGTTCATTTCATTCTGCCTTTTCTGTATCTTGAGCATCTCTCCAAGACTTTCTTGGGTCTTGGAAATCATTTGAAGGAGACTTCCAACCAAGTCCAACAACTTTTGATCTGCTGCCATGATCAACGTGCATCATCAGGTTTCACTTTTCTCACCTGTGAAATGCACCATTGAAATTCTGTCAGACCAAGCATAATATAAACATTAAAATCAGTCAGTTAACTACCCAATTGGCATGACAGTCCAAGTCTCATCAAGGAGACTTTCATATTTTTCATTCCTTCCCAACAGGCACACGAGCTCATTCATGTCCATTCTTGGGCAGGGAATTAACTATTCCAGCATTCGCAATTTACTTTAAGCAAATACACACATTCCATTTTTAGTCATACATGCATTCAACAATCTTTTGTTTTCACAATGCATAAATATATATGTATATATAATCAAAATTTAAGAGAGAGCAACAAGATTTTTTCCCCTCTTTGTTTTGTTCCATCTTGGAACCCACACCATCGCTGTGGTTTTTCATGCTCTTATCCTCTTTCACTTCACTGTGAATGCTGGACCAATCCCTCTTGGTCCTAACACTTAGTGTCTTTGGTCTATTCCAGACCTCTAACCATGAAGCCTCCCACTTGGTTTCCTCGGCTGCTAGGAAATTCACAGTCTCACTAGCACCCTTTTTCATTACCGCTCATTCCGAGCTCTCCAAGACAGTCACATGTCCACATGCACCCCTAGGATGCTCTCATAGTGCTCTCTCCCAGCGATACCTATATCCAGATAGTGAATAGATTCACATGTTTAGTTTATTCTCATCGGTTTTATCTCTATAACAAGAGCTTAAACCATCATAACCAAATCATATACACATGTACATTCATAAGCAAAATAATCCAATACTTATCAGTATTGTGCGTTTCCTCGTTGGCCCATAGGATCCTGCTTCGCTTTGCAAGCCTTGGGATCACCTATGGACTTGGATGTTAGGTCAGCACACAAGCTGCTCTACAACATCAAATAATTAGTGTCCAGCCAGTACACCCTCATGTCGATTGGGCTTGGAACTTTACCACGACCATTTCTAGGTCTAGGATCTACTATGGATCCCCAGGCATATAATAGCCCAACATACACTTATATCAACAATAATACATACAATTATATCAACAATACACTTATATCATCAATAATGCACACTTATATCAACAATAACCCTTACTCCGCAATCCCTCACAACAACCGTTTCCCTTTACTCTTTAGGGAGCAACACCCAACTTCATCTATTTAGCCTGTCAACACAAGCAATATAAGAAAACTCTTCAGCGTTATTGCTCTAAAACTATAATCATATTTCATACCATTCACTATCAAGTATTGAGAAACCAGGAGTGCGTCCACTCCCTAGGGTGTAGTCAATACTGAAAACCCTTTCATGACTCGACATTGGGAAAGTGTGCACCCTTTTCCAGTGTGTGCCATGTAGGCCCTATTCATACTCAAGCAATCTGTCTTCATGGAAATAAAATCAAAACATGTTTTGCATATGGAATTTTAATAATTTGACATGCATATTCTTAGCAAGGGTCACAGGACACTTATCCATTTGCCGACGCAGTATTCCTTCATTAAGGAGGAATGGGGATCCCTTATCTAAGTTGACAGTCCCTTAGTTAGCCATCCCAACTCCTTTTTACATTTCATATTCACACATGTCTTACCGACATAATCTATACCATCTCATTCATGTTGCTTACCAAACATGTAGTGCAAATGAGACATTTCCAAAATGTCCAATGGAGTTTCACCCGAAACTCATTTCCAAGGTAAGGGAAAACCTTCCCATGAAGTTTGGCTCCTGCAGGCCATCACACATGATCTTCCTGCAGTGTGTACCCCTAGCACATTCATCAAATAGCCAAACAATCAATCATTATCTGAAAATACAATCCAATTTTATTTTTCCATAACCAAGCAAGTGACATTAGTAATCAATTCATTAGGAAATTGCAATTCTGTCTACTACAGAAATTAGTTTGCTTGGCAATGAGGTGATCCTCAATTGTGGGTTTCTTGTAAGCAGCACCACTATTCCCATTATAATTTTATGCTTACTAGCATAATATGAATACCCACTTACAATGCGTCCTCCTGACACAATCTTATGCAAGCCAATAGTGATTAGTAGCTGTCAACAGCTTCTTAAATCCGAAATTCACAATTCAATTTTAACAACCCATTATGCATACCAACTATTTTCACAACCATGAGGCTCTTCTCATAAGGTTTGGCTCTTTCACATGGTAGATTCCAGCATTTGTCATGGTCTTACTCTCATTGCCATGCTCTAAATAATCTACCTGAAACCTGAGCTTCAATCAACCAAACACTTGGTAAGTCTGGATGCATATAACCTTTTCATTGTTACAACCATCACTTGAAACATTTCCAGAATTTATAAATTCAAATACTTCCAGTTATTAATCACATCAATATTACCAAAACTCATTTACTTCACACAATCATTATCATACTAACATTTGTAAGGTATAGTCACATCATTCATGCAATTAAATGAAATGTTTAGATACTCCTTACTTCACAAGCATATCATTTGTACCACCTTACTCTTCCATAGATAATTTCTAGCAGCCAACTGATCATGACTATCCTCTTTATGCACTTACTATCCTGCATTCATAACATCCTTTGAAATGGTTCATGAATTGTCATCAATTCATCATTTCAGCTATCAGTTATTCATAATATCATGCGCACTCATCTCAATGCATTCATGCAATGCATCACAACATTTGCACCTATACATATGCAATCAGTCACTCACTCCCTTTGTATGCATCCATTCAATGCATGACTACAAGATTCATAACATATGTTTAATGCGTATCCATTCAAGGCTACCTTGCATTTATTCAGGAATACTATGCATTCAACACACCATGCATGGCCTAACCATGAATACTTCATATAGGATGCATTACTATAATCAAGATCATCAGTACTTACTTTCCTTGGGCTACTAAGCTCAATCAATATATACATGCATGACACCTTTCTATATGAACGTAGTATAACATTCAAATATACACATGGTATGAGGTCTCTTACCTTTACCACTCCTTGAAATTTGTCATAATTAAACCATTACCTACAGGGATCCTACTTACACCCTCGACATTACTAGTGTAGTCGGTATCTTGTAGAGGATTGTAGAATTTTCTCACCAACTTTTGATTATGGACTGGTTGCCTTATCCCTTCCTCCAGAGGGTTGCTAGTCACATTTGTCAGCATTAACAACATATTCAGCCAGGCCCATGTTGTCATTTGTTTTTCCACTAATGCCAACACCAATGCAATAACTATCATTAGTGGTTCATTATAGATGTATAATCCTCAATATCCTATGTATGCAAAGCATATCCTCATGCATTTCATGCATAAAACTTATAAAATGTAGTTATAATCAGCAAGATAGGGTTTAAGGAAACTTCCTTTTGCAAGTCCCACATCCTCGCATGGAACTCCTCTTCCACAGAACAACTGGTTTGACTTCATGGTCTTGCTACCTCTAGGTATGTGATTCCCCAGATTTGTCCATTTGACAACAGCGACTGTCATTAGCACTTTGCTGCTCCATACTCGGATCCTGGTGACTTTCCCTTGTTCCCTACTAGATAAGCTTTCCAACGCCTATCCACATGCTTCATTCTGACCTTGGGTGTGAAAACTACACCATTTCAAATATATTTTGGTCAGGAATGTTAACTTCAACCACCTAGGATTTTTCTTCTCATTTTCAGCCCTAAATCTACTGAAAGACTACTGAGAATTTCACTAAAGACCCCTAAAATCTCTGAAAAATCCCACTTGAACCCCCAAAACTTTCCTTCATCGAATCGGGCCTCTTCCCAACTAAAATTTCGACACTTCGGTGATCCAAACAACAATTTTCCTCCGGCACTCATCGACGACCTTAACAACTAACATTTTCTGTCATGTCCCCTTAAATTGACCATTAAAAGTGTTGACCATGCTAAGTTCCTAGGGCCTCAACTTGTTATTAATTATTCCACCTAGGATAAATTTTTACTAATAATTGTTCTAAGGCATGTATTTAATTTAATTTCAGCAATTTATTTATTATGCACAATAATGATGTGGAATTAAGGCTGCCATGTCAAGAGGGTGCATTGGGGAAAGCTAGTAAACTTTCCTTGGTAAAAATAAGAAAGTCCATAACAAAAGCAAGCAAGAGAAAAAAGGGAAGTTTCCTAAAAGCAGAAAAAGCAGAAAGAGGTAAAAGTAGGAAAGTTTTTTAAGGAAAGTAAGAGTTTCCTTATGAGCCAGGAAAAGCAGAAAGTTGTCATAACTCAAAAGAGGCATCTTTTTACTAAGGGAGGGTGTAGTTTCTAAATGTGAAGGATGATTTGGAATTAGAAACAATTCCACATGGCCCTACTTGCCTAATTTCCCAAAGGGGGCGCTTTTGTGGCTAGGGTTAGGTCACCCATGGGGTTGACTTGCTCTCACATGTCACCATTGGCCTCAACTTACTAAGCAGGTCATCCATAAGTCTATAAAGATAAATTCAAACCCATTGCTTCAGTTTGGTTGATTATTTGATTGCTGAATGCTTATGTGAGCATTACTTCTGAGTGTTGTGCCTCAGACTACTGGGAGATGAGCCCCAGCCTTCCATTCCCCTCTTCTTCCATCCCCTTATCTTCTATTGCAGGTATGGAGTGCTAAATTTCATCCATTGAAGTATGATCAGAGTTACTTTCAGACTCCAACACGTTCAGGTCAAGATACAGTGAAGTCCATGCTTCACCTATGCTCACAGCCTCTTTTGCCGGTCATGTTCTGGGCCTCCTGCCCCTTTATTTTGAAATCCTCTTTGTAATGGTCAGTCAATAATGTTATTTCTGTTATGTATTGTCAATATATTCTGAACATTACATTTATCAGGTTGAGATATCTCATACCTTGAAGGATATTATCTCAGTTCCATTAAAAGACTCTATTTTATCAGTGTATGGGGGAATTGAGTGAATATGTGTGTTGTAATGAATATGTCATAATGGGGAAGGGATTAAAATAAATATTCATGTTTATATAGTTCATAATTACCTCTTTTATAAATCTCAGGTTTCACAGAATTGAATTTAAGATGATTTATTAGCCCTTTTAAGATCCTAGCTAGATTACTAGTTTTTAATAACTAGTTTTACTGAAATTGATGCAAAATAGGTTCTGTAAACTCAAATTGAGCTCTGTCAGTTCCTGTAGGTCAATAATAGGCATAAATTCCCATATCAATCTCCAGAACCATTTTTTTTTGGGGTCATACCACCCTTTTTCATCCTCATCTGCGCTGGGTTCTCCTTGGCCAAAACTGCCAAAAATCCCAAATTCACCCGAAACTTATTAGAAATTTCCAGAAAATAAATGAACTATATAAATCATTTATTTATGTTATATTAATTTTTTAATAAACCTCTGCAATTTTCCAAAATCCCCTGGTTGAAACAGACCGAACTACTCTCCTTAGTTGCACGGTTTGGCTGCCCAGAAGCGTGGTAGTACGTTTTCACAGTGCCTATTCTGAACCCTAAATGGCACCAAATATAAATGTGTTAGGGGAGAGGAAATTCAATGTCTGATTTTCTTTGGTTGCTTCCCGCTGCTCACTCCTTTTGTCTGCAAAATTTCCCAGAATAAACCCCTTATTTTCCCAGTCAGAGAAGTCATTGTGTAAACTATTTCAAGTTCAGAAATTTTAATACAATTAACAGAATTGGAGAGTTTTCAGGTCTGTACACCAGACTTGGAACATTACAGTGGTATCAGAGCACTTTCCTTGGCTCATCCTGTGGAAAGTAACTCTCAGTGGAAAAGTAGCTCAGTAATATCTTCAAGTTGCAGTTGTGGAATTAGTTCCATTCATGGGAGATTTAGAATTTGAGTTGTATGAAGAAGAGCATTAAAAAATGGATGATCAAGAAGATTTAATAATTTTGATGCAAATAACATTGAAAGGGATGAAATATGTATCCCAAAGCATCATTCAGACAAATCAAGAGACTATAGAATTCCTTGCCAATTAGTTGGCAAGCAAACATGAAAAAGGGAGTAGGAGTGTCTCTCAGCATGAAGGAAATAAATACAGAGAGTCTATGTTTTCAAAAACATTAGCACATGTAGGTTCTTTGAATACCAATAATCCATCAAGAAAGGAACTAATTTGTTCCACTTCTCAAAGTAAAGGAATAGAAAAGAGGACCAAAAGTGAAGAGTTATTAGAGTCATCTGCACATGATTTCTTTGAGAAATTATTTGGGTTTTCCCGAAAGAGAGATCAGAATATTTGCAGCATCCATGAGGGTGATGAATCACCAAATCCTCCATAATAAGGAGATGAAGAAGATCCATGCACAACTAAAGATCCAATAGTCCAACATCTAGTTGGTGGTAATGTGGAAGGTGAGATGAATCCAAATTTCTTTGTGGCTGATTTCAAGATAAGTGCAGAAGATATGGGGCAGATTGATGATGGTGAGACATATTTTGGATCTGATCCAAAAGATAAACATGATTCAGATTTACAGTCACCCCTTGAGCCTCACAAGGAAGCACAAAATGAGTACATATCAGTAGGGTGTGAAGCAGAGAAATGGGTGGGTGAACAAGCCATCATAATTCCACCACATAAGGAGGAGAAAATCACACATGGTGAGTTAGTAAATTATGATTTTTATGTGACATTGTGTAAGTATGATATGGCAGCCACTTCCAGTGAAGAGTTCAGAATGGTTGAGCCCCCTAGTGACGAGGTTCAAAATTCTGGTGTAAAAAATGAATGTAGTATGAAGGATGAAACTTTGAGAGAATATCTTTTTGGTGCACCAAGGATGAATGAGTAGTTAAATTGCAGCCCAAATTATGTTGTTGAGGACTTAGAATATGAATATATTGCAGAAACAACATATGGATCAGATTTCAAAACCTCAAGTGCGCTGGATGAAATGGATCCAGAGATGGAAAATGAAGAGGAGGAACATCTACAAGAAACTCATCTTCTTGCAGGGTCATTGAAGATGGATGAACAAAAGATCCAAGAGGCCCTGAAAATTATCCATGACACTCATGCTTCAGTGTTAAATATGTGTTGGGAAGCTGCTTTAATGGAAGACCAATATTCCTTTGAAGCCATGGAGAATATCCAGAAAGCAATGTCCACAATCAAAGGTAATTTCTGACAATTGCTTTCAGATAAAAATGACATGTTTGAGCTTGTTGAGTTATTGCGGGAAGCATCACTGCATAATGAAGAAAGTAATTGCATATATGAAGAAGAGAACTACAAGCTGAAAGGTGAATTGTTGGCCACCCAAGATTCTTTGAGATACACTCAAAGTGCCCTCTTAGAATCACAAATGAAGATAGAACAATTCCAACAAGAGTGGAAAGAATTGACTGAATCCTCAATCTTTCCTGAGAGTCATCCCTTTTGGGTAAATGGCATGGAGGAACCTCATGATTGGGTGGACCATGAGGAACATTCTATTCAGTATGTGCTTAAAGATTGTGTAGAATAGTTTTATGAGAACCAAGCACTTGATTTCTTTCGAAGGAAACTTGAGTTGTTCCTTGAAGACAGACACTCTCCCATGGAAGAGTGGGATGAGAGCACCCAATTTGAGCCATCCACTAATGAAAAAGTTGCAGCCATAATTATTATTATTGAAGTTTTCAAACATGCAAAGAAGGTTCACAGTTTTTTCCCACATGTCATAGATTCAGAAACACCAGTGGAGAATGAACAGTGGGTGAAGAAATTTTTCTGGTTTGTGTCACATGCACAACAGGGGGATCATGATTTGTCCCCATGGGAAATAGATCCTATTGTAGAAGATATGGATCATTATAGACCATATAAATCAGCAATAAATATCTCTAATTCATCCACTAGATGGTTGGATAGAGGAATCAAAGAAGAGGAAAATAGGGAAGGTAAAAATTTTATGTCTTGTTGCAAAAAATTTGTTTTTAATATTGCTGATTTTTCTATGATTTACAAGCAGCAGAAAGGGCATGTGTGTGCAGCCACTTTTGAAAAGAAGGCATCAAATCTACACATACAGTCAATGTGTGGGTCAATTGATGGATTTTTGCACCCTTGGATCAATGGCAGAGAGTTGAGCCATTGGATGAAGAGGGGAGCACCTGTTGAGTTCCATAGAGACATATTTGGAATAAAGACCTTGGGAGGGAAACTTTTTTATTTCTGCAATAATTCTTTTGTTGTGACTGACATTGTCTTGACATGTGAACAGAAACAAAGACTTATTTTGCAGCTATTATATACCTCTCGTATACATGCACATGAGGTGCATTCCGATTTTCATGTGCTTGAGAAGTTTGAGGTCAAGCAATATGAAGATCAAGCACTTGCATGGTTCGTAAGAGATTATGAGTTGCCTCTAGGAAAATGTTGTACAATTTTGGAGGAGGCGCATGATCACACTGTCACTCAGAAAACTAATGGAGGAATTTGTGGATCCATTATCTTGATTGATGAGCATTGTAGGGATTTGGCTCACAATTCTTCATCCCACACTTCTATTTCAGCCACATCATGTGGGGATGAAACTTGGGTGAAAGGATTTTTCTTATTGATGCCACATGAGGAGCAGGAGGCTCCCACATATTCCATTGATGACTTAATGGTTAAACCATGTGGTATGAAAATTTCACCATTACCTTTCTATGTGTACATGAAACATCAGAGGCATCTATTTGATGTCTTCATCATGCATGGCTATGAATGGAAGTTCCACTTGAGTCAGTTTGGTGGAACAAGTAGCATAATGTTGAGGTCTTGCACCAGAACAAAGATAGCAGATGAGGAATTCCATGTTTGGTGGGAGAGTTTAAAAAATGTTCAGCTTGGCATGGGGAGAGATGAGCTCCTAGTATGGTGGTATGATTTTCATAACCTCATTTTCATCCTCTACAATGATAAAATTTTGTTGTTTTTATTGATGGGTGGAAGGAGGCAGATAAAACCATGGGATCCAGGCATTCTTAGGAATGACAAAGTTCAAAAGGTGGCAGAAAAATTTGGGTCCTTGTAGAGGAGGCCGTGGGATCCAGGAATTATACTCAGTTACTTTAACTGGGTTGGCAATTTTGCTAAAGGAAGTGGCATCAAAGAAATGACTATGATCAGAGTGGTGCAGCAGAAACATGGTGGACAAATTTGCAGCACTCTGTGGTGCTTCTGCTTGAGGACAAGCCGATTTGGGAGGGGAGGACTGTGATGTCCCCTTAAATTGACCATTAAAAGTGTTGACCATGCTAAGTTCCTAGGGGCTCAACTTGTTATTAATTATTCCTCCTAGGATAAATTTTTACTAATAATTGTTCTAAAGCATGTATTTAATTTTATTTCAGCAATTTATTTATTATGCACAATAATGATGTGGAATTAAGGCTGCCATGTCAAGAGGGTGCATTGGGGAAAGCTAGTAAACTTTCCTTGGTAAAAATAAGAAAGTCCATGACAAAAGCAAGCAAGAGAATAAAGGGAAGTTTCCTAAAAGTAGAAAAAGAAGAAAGAGGTAAAAGAAGGAAATTTTTTTAAGGAAAGTAAGAGTTTCCTTATGATCCAGGAAAAGCAGAAAGTTGTCATAACTCAAAAGCGGCATCTTTTTACTAAGGGAGGGTGCAGTTTCTAAATGTGAAGGATGATTTGGAATTAGAAACAATTCCACATGGTCCTACTTGCCTAATTTCCCAAAGGGGGCGCTTTTGTGGCTAGGGTTAGGTCACCCATGGGGTTGACTTTCTCTCACATGTCACGATTGGCCTCAACTTACTAAGCAGGTCATCCATAAGTATATAAAAGATAAATTCAAACCCATTGCTTCAGTTTGGTTGATTATTTGATTGCTGAATGCTTATGTGAGCATTACTTCTGAGTGTTGTGCCTCAGACTACTGGGAGATGAGCCCCAGCCTTCCATTCCCCTCTCCTTCCATCCCCTTCTCTTATATTGTAGGTATGGAGCACTAAATTTCATCCATTGAAGTATGATCAGAGTTACTTTCAGCCTCCAACACGTTCAAGTCAAGATACAATGAAGTCCATGCTTCACCTATGCTCACAGCCTCTTTTGCCGGTCATGTTCTGGGCCTCCTGCCCCTTTATTTTGAAAGCCTCTTTGTAATGGTCAGTCAATAATGTTATTTCTGTTATGTATTGTCAATATATTCTAAACATTACATTTATCAGGTCGAGATATCTCAGACCTTGAAGGATATTATCTCAGCTCCATTAAAAGACTCTATTTTATTAGTGTATGGGGGAATTGAGTGAATATGTGTGTTGTAATGAATATGTCATAATGGGGAAGGGATTCAAATAAATATTCATGTTCAGAGAGTTCATAATTACCTCTATTATAAATCTCAGGTTTCACAGAATTGAATTTAATATGATTTATTAGCCTTTTTAAGACCCTAGCTAGATTACTAGTTTTTAATAACTAGTTTTACTGAAATTGATGCAAAATAGGTTCTGTAAACTCAAAATGAGCTTTGTCAGTTTTTGTAGGTCAGTAACAGGAATAAATTCCCATATAAATCTCCAGAACCATTTTTTTTTGGGGTCATACCACCCTTTTGCATCCTCATCCGCAAGGATCCTCCTTGGCCAAAACTACCAAAAATCCCAAATTCACCCGAAACTTATTAGAAATTTCCATAAAATCAATGAACTACATAAATCCTTTATTTATGTTATATTAATGCTGTAATAAACCTCTGCAATTTTCCAAAATCCCTTGGTTGAAACAGACCGAACTACTCTCCTTAGTTGCACGGTTTGGCTGCCCAGAAGCGTGGTAGTATGTTTCTGCAGTGCAGATTCTGAACCCTAAATGGAACTAGATATAAATGTTTTAGGGGAGAGGAAATTCAATGTTTGATTTTTTTTGGTTGCTTCCCGCTGCTCACTCCTTTTGTCTGCAAAATTTCCCAGAATAAACCCCTTATTTTCCCAGTCAGAGAAGTCATTGTGTAAACTATTTCAAGTTCAGAAATTTTAATACAATTAATAGAATTGGAGAGTTTTCAGGTTTGTACACCAGACTTGGAACATTACATTTTCCGCTACATTGGATCTTTGGTTTTCTAGGCTTCCAAATCACTATTGGCGATGGCAGTGTATCGGAGATTGAAACCACTAACCTTTACCGCATCGGCAATCAGAACCACAATTATTCAGGTGGACTTCTTTAGGTAGCCACAACTATGGGCAACAAACTGACTATGGGTTCCGCAGACCATACAACCCGTCGCCAGTCTCATCAACTGATTTTCGGCGTTCAAATCCACTAGTATTCCTCGTCACACCGGCAATTCAAACAACAAATCCTTTATGTTGCATCGGTGACCAGAACCACTATCCATCGGGTGGATAGTTCCTTAGGCATCCACAACAACGGACTCACAATTGAGTAAACGTTTTTGACTTCTATCGGTGCTCAAGACCACTAGTCTCCCGACGTATCGGTGGTTTGTTCATCTATGCTTCTGTACTTTATTGGCAATGCCAAAGGCTATCCCTTGGTGGTCAAACAACTAATGTTTTCCGCCGTTTTGGATCCCCATCCGTCTAAGCTTCCAAGTCCTTTATCAGCATTGCAAAATCCATCATTGGTGATCGAGTCCTCCATCTGTCGAATGACTAGTTCTCTAAGATTTCGAAACCTCGGCGGTCTAATCTTCACCACTCATCTGCGGTCCACTCAACTAAAAATTTCTGACGTTTCAGGCCGATCCTCCTCTGGCTTCTGACATATCGGTAGACCTATCCTCTAATTTTCTCCGACATGTCGATGGTCCAATCCTCTAAAGTTTTCTGATGTTTTCTATACTCAGAAAAATTTTCAAAAAATTCTCTTCTTCCTTCTGCCACTGCATCGGTTGCTTGATCGTCTAAATTTTTTCGACGCTTCCAGATCTCCAGAAAAACTTCTCCCTTCATCCACCGCCACATCGATAACTCAATCAACTAACCTTCACCAATGTTTCGATGATCTTCTGGAGATCTCCACCGAAACTGCGGCTCTGCCTTCAACTAATTTTCGTCGAAACCTTCTCTTCTCTTCCACCGCTGCATCGGCAACCTCATCCTCTAATTATTGATGATCCCATCTTCTATTCTTCTTTGATACTCGCTGCCACATTGGCTGCTCAAACAACTAAATTTTGCCGACGATTTCCATACTTAGAGGAATTTTCAATATTTTCCCCTTTCTACTTTCTTCCGCCAACGTATTTCCACCCTCAACATCTATTTTCTGCCAACGTCTCAATGACCTTCGAGAGATCCCTGCTGCAACTGTGGCTCTTCCTTCCACCAGGGATGATTTTAAGGAACCGTACTTATTTAAAAGTGAATAAATGTTGGCGAATATTACCAATTCTTAAAATGATAACTATAAAATGATTGGCGATATTTTTCAAAAAATATTTTAGTTTCCAAGGATTTTATATCGTTTATATAATAATTTGGCGATTTTTAGGGTGAAAAAATCTTACCCCATCAAAATTGGGCGAAACAGGGCTTCAAAAAATGCAAAATGGCGAATCTTTTTTGGGAGAAAAACATGGAAAAATAGCCCACTGGGCTAAAATTCGCCCCTAAAATTATCCATGCCTTCCACTATCCTCCACCAACTACCGATGAATACTTAGAATATTTTTCTGCAATTTTTTCCTCCGCCATGATATCATCAGCAGTTCCCCCAGCTATACTTCGCTGACGTTTCAGTGGTCTCCTAGTGATCTCCGCCAACATTTCGGCTGGTCAATCCACTAAATTTCACCGATTTTCCTAAATCCTCCACTACTTATTGGCGCCTCGAACAACTAAGTTTTGTTGACATATCGGCGGCCTTTGGCTGATTCCCTCCGCAATTGCGGCTCTGGCTTCCACTGTTTTCTACCGAAGGCATCGGAAGTCCTTCCATCTAAATGTGTCGATGTTTCAGGAATCTTCATCATCTTTCTTCTACCGCTGTTGTGATGCCTTCATGCTTTTCCATCCACTTCGTCGGCTCAGACTTCCTCTATCTCTCGCTGCCGCCGGGGTCTGTATCGGAGGAGCTTCCAACTAAGTTCTCCGACGATTCGACGATCTCAACACTTAGAAAAATTTTCCAAAGGATTTCCTCTTTGTCGGCTTATTTCACCCGATGGCATCGGCTCTCAACACCTCTTTGTTTCCACCATTGGGGCTCCCTTCCGGTGAGCCTCCCCTTTCTTCTGCCACCTCCACTGTATCGAAATACTTCTCGTGAAGCTTCTTTCCACTACGGCTCTGTCTCTAGGTTTTGTCCATTGTGCATCAGACGGACTTCTGCCTAGCTTATCCGATGATTTTCGGACTTAGAAATTTTTTTGGAATTTTCTCCTATTTTCTTTTGTGCAGTAGGCACCCTGCCTTTGTTAACTAATTCTTCATGGCCCTCTGATGCTTTGTCATTGCATCTTTATGGCCCATTCAGGCCCATGTTGCATCCTTTGCTCTGATACCACTCTGTAACGTCCCCGACCCTCCGACCGGTGAAGAAGATGCTACTAGCACCAATCAAACGGGCAAACAACCCCATGAACATGAACAGGGATAAATGCTAATATTAAAAATATTAACATAATACATACTAATATGCATATAACATACAAGGATACATAGTTACTCAACATTCAGCGGAAGCAAACATATGCATTCCAGCATTCAACATGTTCATCATAATTCATGAGACAATAGATATAATTGTAGAGATGAAATAGTCAGGAGTACTTATCTTTTAATGAAGAACTCGCCCCGCAACCAGCTACGTCGCTACAACGTTCCTCCCAACCATAGGCCAGCATGCTCATCAATCTCTCAGCAACACCGCCACCCCCGAGCTGGGCATGATTCCTCAAGGAATACGGGTCAATGTAGGCTTACACATAGCCAAGGTACACAAATCAGCCAAACCCACACAGTAGGGTTTACGAGGTCATCACATAGCTAGGAAAGGATAAATACTAAGCCGATGGCCTCAAACACCAGTTTTCTCAAGCATACCCAGCCTCTAATCCCACTCTCAATAGTCCAAAGACCAACCATTGCATACCACAGCAAAACAACCCATTCACAGCTCTGTGAAGAAGGCAAAGACAACCAGGTGATGATCCCAACCAAAGGTGAAACACAACTCAAGCCCGCAAGACAACTCAAAGTTGTTCTTGGCCCCAGCGTGTCCAAAACAAATCAGTAGCAACCCAAAACCAAGGTACATCAATAGCCCAAACTCACAATGAAAACTATGGCAACCTTACACAGTTTCAAAACAGGGGAAAAAGTAGAAATCCTAGCATAGACATGGGAGGACTCAACCAACGAATGCGGAAGTCAACGACCATCCAACATCTAAAAGTCCACAGCACACAGCTCCTCAACGCACAAAGCGAAGAAAGTTACACAAACAAGAATGGGGAAAGAACCGATTCTCCATCAATCTATGTGTGAGGGGAAAGGACGCGGCCAACAAATATTGAAAACAACAGTCGATCAGCAACAAAAGAAACCCACAACAATTCTTCATAGTCCAGCCATGGTGGAGGCAAAAACGCCGACTCCATGCGTGAGGAATATTAACCGGCCCCCTCCTGCATGTCCCTGCATGAGAGTGAACCCACCAATGGAGAGGAAAATGGCCTCCTCCCGAGAATGGCGGTGGTGGTTTTCTTGCCAACGTGAGGTCAACCCGCTGGTGGAGTGTGCGTGTGGGAAAGGACTCACAGTCCTGCCACACTCCACTCCCAGTGATAACTGCCTCAACTACTCAACAAAACGTTAAATTTATTGGATGAGGCAAGGGAAGATGGGAAAATCAAACAGGGTGGTAACACATGGATTCGGCCCCCCCCGCATAGTCCAAGGTTTGACATCCCCCACCCTTATCCTTTGGAATCATGCCCTTTTCATTTTAACATTGCACCATCGTAGCTGGATGTAGGTTTAGTTTAATTGATGTGTGTATTTACATGATACCAAAATATAATGTGTCGGATAGCATGATATACCATCAGCAACTATCCCTATTGCCGAAACATACACAACCAAATCGATGGTGGGGCTTTTGCCTTTAGCTCCTCACCACGATTAATTACATTATATACATCATGCAAATGGGGTCAAAACTAGGGTGTTATAGGAGTGGGAAGAAAAAAGGGTGTTGTAGCATCTTTGTCTGTTGGAGCAAGCAGAAACCAGGGTGTTGTGGCATCCTTCAGTTGTAGCTGAAAAAATCGGGGATTGGTGTTCGAAAGAGCCAGAACGGGGAAATGGACATAGACATAAGAGAAATGTAGTGTAATTGTATATTTTATAAAATGTAGAGGCTGATTTACAAAATGGATGCCCTGGTAATTTATACCGTAAGTGGGGAAGAGAGGTGACTTTTCAAGTCACCTCTTAGTTTATTTACATTAATTAACCTAGCTTATAATTAAATTTGGTTTTTGTTACATTGCCTTTCCCTTAAGGAAGCTTTGTCCTCAAATATTATTTGATGACAATGACTATGCAAACTATCGTAATGTCTCTAATGTGGACATCTATATGGGTTGTTACAGGCAGGTTTTGTCCTTGGTTCTATTTCGATTATTTGTTTAGTTTTTTTTTTTGTTGGGAGCACCATAGGTAACTCTTGAAACACCTTGCGATGTTTTCGAATTAGCTCTTGTGTCTCTGGTTGTTTGTCCATATCTCCTTCACTTGTTAGAATATCCATTTCTCGACATTGAGGTATGTACATTGGTGTGTCTTTCCAACGTATCCTTTCCATCTAATGTGATGTAACCAGTTGTATTGGAGATGGTTGGAACCCATATAATTTGTGTGTTTTCCCGAACGCATGGAATTCAATAAAATGTTCTTGGTGATTTGCATAGTATGTACCCAAGGATTGTAACCATTGTATTCCTAATACTACGTCGATTCCTCCTAGTGGTACCACAAAGAAATCTGATTCTAAGTTATATTCTTGCATTTGTAACTTAACCTTGTGACATTTTCCCACATTGTCAATCTTCTTGCCATCTGCTACCATAACTTTCATGTTAGGTATTGGACGGATAAATAGGTTAAATACTTTAGCAAGGTTGACGTTAACGAATTTATGGGTGCTGCTAGAGTCAATGAGAACTCTGACGTTATTATTTTTTATATGTCCTTTAATCTTCAATGTTTGTGGTTGGGAGATTATGGTAATAGTGGCTAATGAGATTTGTGGGGAGTCATCCTCAATTCCTGGGTGGTAGTCTTGTTGGCTATTCACATTGTTCTCAATTGGTTCATTGACTTCTAACTTTGCTTCACAAGCATATAATTTCTTTTGTAAGCATATTTGCTTAGGATCCCATTTGTCTCCACAGAACCTACATTTGCCTTCTTTTATTCTCTAGGCCTCTAAACTGGGCTTTGTTCCTTTCCTAAGTTGAGGCGGTGTATACCTTGGATTTCCTATGTATCCTGATTAGAGGGGTTTCTTTTTGGACTCATCTTGGTTGACATTTGTATGAATGGATTTGCTTTCAATAATCCTAGCTTTACGTCGTGCTTCCTCCATGGTAGAGATGTTGGGTAACTCTAGTTCATCATGAATGTGTTTTTTTATACCATGTATGTTGGTATGTAGTCATTGGTCATCGATTAATTCTGGGACTCGAGTTGACAGTGCTTCCCAATCACAGGTGTACTCATCAACACTGTTTTTTTGTTGTAACCTTGTGATTTTGGCAAAGAAGTCTTTTTCTTCAACGCCTTGGAATATTTTGATGAGGTCGTTCCTGAAGCTAACCCAGTTGTAAGAACATATTCTTGTAGTATTCTTCCACCATAAGTACCAATTGTAAGCGTTGCCTTCTATATGCATGGAAGCATATTTAATTTTCTCGCCATCATAATGGATGTTGTGGATGTCTAGGTATTCCTCGGCTTTGTTAATCCATGCTATGCATTGTCGTTCGTCCCCGTCGTATTTGGGTAACTTGACTTTCACCCGTATTTGGCATCCTTGTGTATATGCGTTAGAGGATGACATATAGAATAGAGGATCTGACTGCTCCGGAGTTCTAGGAGAGTTTGGTTGCAGGTCATTCAATATTTGTAATCTGTCCAAGATGGCGGTTAAAACTGCCTGAGTTTTCTTTTGGTCTTCCTATAGAGTGAGGAAACTATTCTCAATTCATGACATAAATTGTGTCCAATTTGATGTCAAATTGTCACTCGTTTGTTTGATATTTGCGAGGAGTTCCTCGTAGTTCTTGTTAATTTTCTCATTGATTTGATCGAACTGAGCATCCATTGATCTAGTGATTGCTAGAATTTTCTTAGTGCTGAATGTGGATTTATTTTTATTCAATGTACGATGCCAGCTCGCCACGATTTATATATATATATATTTTTAATTTTATTTTTTTATATATTTATAATAATACTAATTATTATTATGATATAGTTTTTTTTGTTTTTATTTTTTTAAATAATAATAATATTAATAAACAATAATATTAATAAATATTATTAATATTAAGGTATATTAAATAATAAATATTATTAATAAACAAAGTATATTAAATAATATTTATTATAAGAGCGGATCGTGGATGAATGTGGAAGATGGAGGCGGCGATTGGGAGGTAGAACGGCGATGATAATGGAGCAGTGAAGGTGATACAGTTTGGGACGTGGAGGAAATGGGATGGTAAAGAGGGAGTACGGTGGGAGAAGGAACTGGCAGAGAGGGGTGGAAGGAGGGTGGATGGTGGAGAATGGCGTAGGGTGGCTAAGAGGAGATGTAGATGGAGCAGAAGCAGGAGGAAGCATTGAGTGGAGAGGATGATGGGTGATGGAGGGGCGATGTTTAAGTAGCGGAACATTGACGATTGAAGGGATGATTGGATGTGGAGAGCAGGTGCACAAAATGGTGGAGGGAGCTGGTGCATGTGGAGGAATTAGGTGCGCATGGAGAGAATAGGAGGATGGAGATCGGAGGATGGAGGATGGGGGCTGGAGCAGGTGTGTGGGGGTTGGAGGATGGAGCAGGAGGATGGGGAGCAGTGGGAGTGGTGGAGGAGGATGGAGAGGCTAGAGCAACAAGGCAATGGAAGTGACATGGTGTGGCAGTAGTGTGGCATGCAGTGTGAGCATGGTGAAGGTAAAGAGGAGGTGGGTGCAGTGGAGGTGGGAGTGGTGGTGGGCTGGTGCCGAGAGCCGAGAGGATTTGATACCAATGAAAGATCAAGAATGGGAAAATGGAAAGAGATGTAAGATAAATGTAGTGTAATTGTATATTTTATAAAATGTAGAGGCTGATTTACAAAATAGATGCCTCAGTAATTTATACCGTAAGTGGGGAAGAGAGGTGAATTTTCAAGTCACCTCTTAGTTTATTTACATTAATTAACCTAGCTTATAATTAAATTTGTTTTTTGTTACAGTGTTTCCAACAAGTTTAAGCTTGTAAAACAAATTGTAAATATAATTTTGCATTCATAGAAAGTGCTTGTATTTTTCCCAATTTGGATTCCACGATAAATGTTTTTTTTTGTATCTTGTTGATTACATGTTTTATTGAATAAGTTAAAAGTGGTTTTTATTGTTTAAAGTTGTCAATTCTAATTCACCCCCTCCCCTCTCAGTATTTTCCAATATTCCAACACCAACTACTCTTCCACCTCTGAGGTGTCCAATAGTGGTGGATAATATGGATAAAGGAACTCCACTATAAATATTGGATGCAGAGCAAGGAATGGAGGAATGCTTAATCCAAAAGCATTCTCATATACCACCTTGGTGATGGTGTAGGGTCCATGTCATAGTGGATGAATCTTGTGATGGGGTCTTGTGAGCCACTCTTTCTTAAAATGAAACCAAAATTTGTCACCCCCTTGAAACTTGTGCGAAACCTGGTGTTGGTCATGTCACTGCTTGTACTTGGTTGCCATTGTATTTCTCCAAAATGTTATGGATGAGTTGGTAGATGTGTTGAATCCATTCAAAAAATATGGTGGCCTTATCAGCCTCATTTTGAGAATGGGTGAATTACTCTAGTGTGTATGAAATGGGAAAAGCTATGTATATTGGGGCCAATGCTTGGAACCCCAAGCACACCTAAAAATGGTTGTTCCCAATAAAGTTACGAAGAGATATATTGTAGTTGTGTTGAACATATGGGAAATTATCATCCCATGTGTAGGGATGTTTAGAATTGTACATTCTTATAATATGCCATAAAATCATCTTATTTCCCACCTCTGTTTATCCATTGGTTTGGGGGTGGAAGGAAGTTGATTTGGTGAACTTGGTGTCCATCAGTGTCCATAGGCTGGACTAGAAAGTTCTCGAGAACATGATGTCTCGATATGAAATGATAGTTTGTGGTAGCCTGAAATGAATCCAAATACGTTCAAAGAAGATCTTAGTAGTGACCTTGGTTGTGATACTCTTCTTGCATTCTATCAGAATAACCATCTTAAAGAAGCGATCAATGACCATGAATACACATTCATTACCATGCTTGGTTGAAGGTAGTCCTAAAATGTAATCCATAGAGATGGATTCTCAGGGCCTATGGGGAGTAAGAAAATGTGTGTACAACCCATGCTTCTTAATGGTGGGTTTGGTGATGGCACAAGCAGTGCATGATCAAATATACTTGCTGACATCCTTTCAGAGCTTTGGCTAGTAAAAATAATTTTGCGGCACTACAATTATCTTTTATATTCCAAAGTTTCCTATCACCTGATTGTAATGAGATTCCCAAATCAACTTCACATGATTGCTTGAGGAACACAGAGATGGCCTAGATTGCATAAAATTACATATTAAAGATGAAAGTCGATACCCAGTGTGTCTACGCATAGTGTTCAATAGGAAGTAGAAAACTCAGGATCATTGTCATATAATCGAGATCATCCTGAACTCCCATGGCCACAAGAGTTGAGCATCATTGTCAACGCTGCAACTGGAGATCAACTAAGGAAATTGACTCCTTGATTGGTGCTACCAGTTTTATATTTGATGTTCAAGTGGATTTGTTGGAAGTACGTGGACCACTTTTGGTGGTGATCATTCTTTAACTTCCTATTGGAGGGGACCCTATGGGTCCCTAATTTTCATCATGTATAAACATGTTATGTAATTAGAACCTTAACGGATGAGTAGTTGGAGCAGGTGCAACCACACAAACCATATATACCTTGTATAAATACCCATTAACTACATGAATACAATTGGATTTGGACATCCTTTTCCCATATTTTGTGTTGATGGATCTATGTGTATTATTGTATTCTTGAATGTTCTGTATGAATCCTAACCTTCCAACACTTTGGCATTGTTTCCTCCTCCATTTGATCTAGGTGACAACAACAACGAATGGAGGTGGTATGAACTTGTTGGAGGAAGAAATTATGAGGTGCTCATACAAAGAAACATGCCAAAAAGATAAAAGATTATGTGTGTGTTCAAATAATAAATGGATAAATTTTATTTCTCGTGAAGCATCTAGTTGTGTATGATTGTTAATCAATAAAGAGTTATTGCATACTGCATTTTTTTGCTTATGGGTTAATGTTGCTACTATAACATTGTCGAATATGTTTGCATAAAGAATTACAGAACTTGAATTTTGAGATACCTTATACGAAGTATAAAGAAGTTTTTTGCAGAAATATTATGCATATATCGCCTTTGGATGGATGTGTAATCGACTAGGAAAGCATTAGCTTTATATGTGCTCAACAAACATTATTGCATCAAGAGGCACTCTACAGCCTAGTATTAGGGAGATCTTGTAACGTTATGTGGAATCTCTTGTAACGTTTGTCGATATTATGTTGTAAGGTTTGTTACTGACAAAATAATAAAAAATAAAATTTTAATTATCCGCCAAAATAAACGTCAGACATAAAAAAAACCTAATATGGGGGAGATGTTGTAATGTCCCTACCTAATAAAACAAAAAAAAATTTAAAATTTAATTATCCGCCAAAAATATGTTAGTCCAAAAAACAACACAATATGGGGAAGATGTTGTAATGTTCCTACCTAACAAAAAAAATAAAATTGAATTATCCGCAAAATAAATGTTGGCCTTGTCCTAAACAACCCATGGTTTTATTGTACATGGTTTAGGAGGGCTTTGCAAATGGTTTTAATACCATGTGCAAGGCCTCCTAAACAACACATGGTTTTAGGAGGGCCTTGAACATGGTCTTAAAAGCATGTATGGGGGAGATGTTGTAATGTTTGTTCCTAACAAAATTAAAAAAATAAAGAATATTATATGTCGGCCATAAACAATAGTAAATATTAATAATACAAATATTATATGTTGGCCTTAAATAAAAAGATGTGTCTTTTGGTTTGAATCAAATCAATAGGTCCTTGAGTGTAATACTTAATAAGAGGTTTGCACCTCAATATATTTGATCCCTCTTGGTGCTTGATAGAGACTTGAATTTGGATATATAATGGTATAAACCTCAAAAGACAATAAACCAATAGTTAAATCAATTGGTCAACTATATCTCTTCTATGTTCGTTGAAATGATTTGGAGAAATTCCAGTTGACCGGTGGTTTCATCGACTATCCATAATAATATGTTGCACATAGAAGATGTTATATTTTTGTTGGATCAAAGAGTAAATCATATACTATAGACTAGAAGTGATCTCCATTGGTAAAAGATAAAGGGATTGGTTGCTTGATCACAAGGATGTCATTCTCAGTGTAATCAGAATGAATTATTGTGATCGATTGAATGTTGCTTGACATCCTTATGAGAAATATACAATAGAAGATATTTTTCCATCGCCAACAAATTGAATGTACATCAACCTTTCTATAAGGTCGTAATATGAGAGCAATCATCTCGTCACCTAATGTGGAAACCCTAATTAGATATTGGTCTAGTTCATCTGTGTATACGTTGGCATATTATTATGTATGCATTGGTTGACGACCTATTGAGACATTATTACACTATCATTCAACTTGAGTAAAGCTTCACCATGTACAGACCAACCTCGACCACGTGTTAAACAACACTTTTCTACATCGACTTGGAGATTGATGTGTGCAAGTATATCAGTGATCCCCTCTTCCATTGTATGTGAATTCGATCTCAATCCAACTCTTGTACATCAATTCAAGTTATTTTTTCAGTCAAGTCCACAACAGGCAAACATGACCAGCAGAGCAATGACAAGATCATGCACATGAGCAGGTAACATAATGAAAATTGTAGGCATAATTAATCCTCAACAGATGAAGACGTCATTCAAGGAAAATACATCAAACAAACACACAGAAAGATCTTAATGAAAATATGATGAAACAAGAACAGCTGAATGTGTGCCCCTTGGTGCAAAATTGCATAACATCCCCTGGGTTGTGACCTTGGAAGCTAGAAGGTGGAGAAATGGTATAAAAAGTTGAACCACCAAAATAACTATGCGTGAGTCGAGGGAAAGTCAACTACATGAGAAAGGGTGAGGGTTTAGACCAAGAAAACTCCTATAGGTGAGGGTAGTCAACCACCTTAAAGAGAGTGTGAGACTTTGATAGACCACTACTAGATTGAAGACGGAGGTTGAAGAGGAACAAGTCACGGTAGAGCCTTGTATATGTGTGTATTTTTATCCAGTTGGAATATATTGCGGCTGAGTTACCTATGGTTATACTAAAACATTGGTTAAAATGTTTTGCATGTCAGTATGTGTTGTTTGTCATTTTATTGGAAGGACTGTATTATGAAAGGTTGTTACTAACTTGATTGAATTTGGCTTGTAGGTAAAAACGATATGTCCTAACCTACAAGAAAAATGACATGTATTGAATGAAGAAGAATTATGATGGTTGATCTTGAAAGAGAACGGAATGTTGTGAAGCAAGAATCTTCTAGTAGCAGATCAGGAGGTTCCTATGTATTAGGAAGAAGTCAAAATGGAAGCCCTAATCCTATTCTAATAGATGTTAATAATATTGAAGATAATTAAATTATCTTATTTACATTCATGTGTCAAGAAGAGCTTCAGATATAGATGAGCTTGAAGTCTCCATGATGGAGGACCTAGATTATGATTCTCACATTCACATGGTGAGAGGGAGTTGCTAGTCTCAATAGCTCCTGAAGAACCAATGTAACTGGTTAATGTACCTCCTATAAAAAGGGAGACCTGCATGATGCTCATAATTCAAAAGGAAGCTCGGAACCGTATTTAAGAATATTGTTATGATTTTTATGATTAGTGGTGTGGCAATCAATAGACAAATATTTTCCTTAGTTAAGGAAACTGTGCAGTAAAAGAGGCTGAAGAGTTTCAGGACAATGGACTACAAATCCATGACCACACATATGAAGATAAATATTGAATTTTATAATTCTTATTTTGTATTTGGAGGATCTCAAGTCGATTGAGATGTATTTGGTTAGTCATAGGTCCCATGATCCATTATATGCTTTGTAGTTTGTACATAGACATGTAAAAAGCATGTGTTGTGTACCTACTTTTGATACAAGTGTATGTGGACTCAAATATGTCTTGTTCAGTGAAATAGCATTTCAAATATATATGAAATCTTACTAGTACAGTGATCGAGGAAGATCACATGTGTTTCTTTAGATAGATCATGTTGAAAAGAAATAAAGATTTTTAAGGTTTCTAGTCAGTTATATTCAAGACATGGTACATATCCACAGATGATCAGCATTGCCATCATTCTTACTAACCCTTTATCTGGGAAAAATCTTGGTATAGTACACAAAAACCCCTCCAATTGAAGAGGGAGTATTGATGTGTCTTCATAGGCAACAACAGATAAAATTCCCATCAATTAAGTCATGGTATATGATTGAGGCAACCAAGGTTTGTGATACTTTGTGGAGAGAATCCACATTAGAAGAGACAAGGTCAAAATCTTAGAGACTATTGATACTCAAGAAGATTTATAGTATGTACTGTCAGAGAACAGTTATAGCTCTCAGAGAGGTAGTTTGGGTGTTCTAGTATAAAGAGAAGAATCACTCAGAAAGTGATAATGCCTTCTAGAACATCACAGAGAATGGAAAGCTTATAGAGAACTTCTCCAAATAGAAGAAGATTCAAGAAGTCAACAAATGTTGAAGAGTGAAAGAAAATATGAGACTTTCTTTCTGCATGTTATTACACATTTTTTGCATAATGTTGTATATGATGGATTTAAAATACATCTTTTCTATTCTAGAGAAACTTTATTCTAGGTTGGATCTAGATGATGCTACTATGTGTAAGTATCTATTTAGTGTTTAATATTCCTATTCTGATTACAGATCAGAATATTAATCAATTCTACAAATTTTATATTAAAATTTATGAAGTACAAAATCTACCATTTGGTGCATTGACCGAGTAGGGAAATCAAGGTTTCAGGTAGGGAAATTTTGCAGAGGTAGAGTGGGAAGAGGATATCAATAAAGAGGGAGTGAATATTTGGAAATCCATTCCCCTAACACATTTATATCTGGGACCATTGATATTTTGGAGTCCATGCCGTGGAAACTCACTTTCATGCTGCTGGGTCACCAAACCGTGAAACTAGGGAATATCAATTGATATTCCAACCAGTGGATTAGGAAAGTTTCATAGATTATATTCAGTCATAAAATAATTTTATTAAATTTTGATAACATTTTGTAACAGCTCGTAATAGTTTTGGATCAATTTGGGAAAAATAGGTAGTTTTGGCCTAGAGAGACCCTGCGTAGTGGAAGGTTCCAAAGGGAAATAGGGTGATAATGAAAATGGGTTATGGATTTATGTATGATAATTTGGTCCTGTCAGTGACCCACTAAAACTTACATATTGAATTTTTGGTTTACAGAACTCTGTTTATGCAAGAAATGGAAAAACTAGCTTTCTAGGAAGGGTATGAATTTAAGCACATAAATTATTGAAAATTGCTTTCTGTACTGATATTAAATATGAAATATATAAATAAAACTCCATTTAACATGTATAAACCACTCAATTACTCCCACAACTTCATATAATCTTGATTGCACTGAAATTCATCAAAATCCCCCCCATATGCTGGCAAAACAAGCTTTTAATGTGCAATAAGGAAGGTAATATTTAATGACTGATTTATTTCAACTTGAGGAAATGAAATAAAATATTTATAATTTGTTCATATATCATAATTCATATGAAAACTAACCAATACAAAGGTGACTCCAAAATGATGGGCAGGAGGCCCGAATCCTCACTAGAAGAGGGTTGTGAGCATAGGTGAAACAGGGGCTTCAATGGATCTTGACCTGTAGGCAATGGAGGCTGAAATATACTTCTGGAATGAACTTCACTAGCTGACCTTAGCACTCTACAATAGATAGAAAAAGTAATGGAAGAGAAAGGAGGAGGGGTTTGGGGACCATCACCCAATGGTCTAAGACACAACACTCAGAGAGTATGCTCACATAACATAACCACAATATCAAAACATCCAACTGAATAATGGAGTTGGAATACTTCCTTTATATAATTAATGTTGACCTGTTGAGCAAGTTACTTAGCTTGGTGACCTGTGAGAATAGGTCACCCATGAGTGGTCATACTTTCTTTTCTTTGCTTTGCTTTTCCTTTCCTTATTTTTCCTCTTTTTCTAACTTTCCCTCTTTTCTGAACTATCCTACTTTTCATACTTTCCTGCTTTTCCTATTTTATCCTACTTTCTGAATTTATGTTGTTTTTCCTGAAATATTCCTTTTTTCTCATTTTTGGCAACATTTTTGGATTCTAGTGCTTACTTGACTTGTCAAGTTTATTTCCACATAATTTAATTGCATAATTAATAACAGGATGAAATTAAATTAAATACATGACTCAAAATAATTATTAGCAATATTTTTCCTAGGAAGAATAATTAATATCAATTTGAGCCCCTAGGAATTGTATCATGGTCAACACTTTTAATGTCCCAAAATATGGGGACATGACAGTCCTCTCCTCTCAAATATGCTTGTCCTCAAGCAGAAGCACTCTAGAGTGCTACAATTTTGTTCATCGTGTAAGATAACTAAAGCATGAATCCATTGTTCAAAAAATTGACTTGCTCCATCAAGTCAGCCTATAAAGTTTCTCCAAAACAAGAAATGTCAAGGTCCCATTGCTTGCATTGCACCCCCTTTAGTGAGAATTCCTTCCCACACAACTTATCAGACAAATTTATGCCCGGATCCCATTTCCTCAACTGTAAGTATCCAAACATTAGAATCCACCAAATTTATCATCACAGGAAATGACATTCAAGCTATGGAAATCATACCACTGCACTGAAAACTGGAAATTCTCAATGCAAAGTTGAAAATATATCATATTTCCCCACCCAACATAAAGTTCCTTATGTGCTTGATGCACATCAGCATTGAATCTCACAATGATGTTGCTGCAAATACATAGGTGTGATTTCCATTTCCAACCCCAATGAGTTTAGGAATCATCCAACCAACAAGGATGCCCAAACTGCTCACAATAAGATGATGCATAATAATTATCTCCAAAAATGCAAGCAGGAAAAACAAATAAGTGTCCCCTCATCCCACCTGATAAGGTACTGACACTCCTACTAAAAGGTCCATCTGAACACTTCCAATGGATCAAATCTCTGCCACTGTTCAAAGAATGCAAGAATCTATCCAACTGTGTGCAATATATTTTCCTCAACAACTTCTCTTGGCAATTTGCTTGCTTATATGCCTTCCACTGATCATGTGCAGAAATTTTTCTGCAAGAAGACTCCATGTATGACATGTAATCTTCCACCCAATCCACATGTAGTTGAATGGAATCAAGTGAAAGCCATATGTGCCTATGTGTCTGATGGGATGGTGATGGTGCATTCCACAAGTCATTGTGAACACCTAGAAAACCCTCCAACTCTTCGTGTTGCACCAACAAGGAAAATTCCTTCTCCCAATTTTCATTCTCACTTGAAGAGGCTGAAATAGAAGTGTGGGTAGAAATTTGGATTAGAACCATACAATACTCATCCACCCAACTCATGGCTTCCCAATCTTCATCCTTATTTGACTTCCCATGGGGAAGAGATTCTTTTTAGGAAACAATTCCAGTTTTTTTTCTGGAAAAGGCCAAGTGTTTGGTTCTCATCAAACTTGTCTATACAGTCCTCAAGCACAAAAAAATTAGAATGAACCTCAGATGCATGTGTATGGAAGGTACCCAATGGCTGAAATTTAAATCCTTGTGGATTCCCACATGTCAAGACAATGTTAGTCACAACAAAAAATTTATTGCAGAAATTAAATTCTTCATCTCCCACATTCTTCACTCCAAAGGTGTCTCTATCCACCCAATCAATGGATGAATAAGGAATTTTATTTGCTGATCCATAAGGAATTATCAGCCCTATTTTTGGTAGATAATAACACTTCATCCTTCCTCTCAACCTCAATGTCTCGACCTCAATGAGTTCTTGGCCAAAATTGTCTTCCTCATACCTTTTCACAAGCACCTACAAATCTGATCCTTCCTCATGGATGTCCTCCACATGAGGTTCCTCCATTAAACCCAAAACATTTCCTTCCATGCAACATGAAAGGGGCGACACCTTCAAATCCCTTTGAAGTTGACATATCTGCAACTTTGACTCTTGAAGGAATCTTTGTGTGCTCTTCAATAAGTCATTGGTGATCTCCAATTTATTAGTGAGCCTTTCAGATTCTTCTTCCTCCTTCTTGAGTGCATTATGGTACATCTCAGCCACCATGAAGAGATGATGTCTATAAAATAGTAAGTTCACATAGCTCTCCTTCATCTTGGCCATGCCTTCTTTCAGTGCTATGCATTCCTCCATAAAGGCTTCTCCTTCCATCTCTCCACCAGAAGCCTTCTAACAACATCTTGCCACCAAGGCATTGATGTCAACAAAGTTTTTCATAGCTTCCATAAGATTATTTCTGTACTCCTTTAGTGACCTACTCAAATTATTTGGCTCACCAATAATATCCTCCACTAAGGTCTCTTCTTCCAATAATTGACATACATGACCATTTTGTCTGTGGCATGGATCCACAACACAAAACTCATTCTCGGCATACAAATCAGCCTTTGAATTTTCTGCAAAATCATTTCCATGATGTGGAGTGGAGGGTATCTCTGAAGGTTGGAATGACATGTGATAAGGAAATAATTTAGAGAGAATCTCATGCCCTGTCATTTCAGCTTTATCATGCTACAAAGGAGTCCAAAATTCTGAACTGTGTCCATCCCTTTGCATCATATTTTTCTCCAAAATTCCTAATTCACCTCCAGCTGGTGGGGGCTTGCCTTCCACTTCATTAGGAAATTCAAATGATGAATTCATATATGATATTTATTGTTCTTTTAGATATGATACAAAATATTCCTTCACTATCTTATCATCATTGACAATATCACCCTTCTTTTCACTGATTGTGTGATCACCAACAGGGAAAATAGGAGTGAATTTATCTCCCTCACAATTGGCCTTCCTTTTGTAGTCCTTAGATGCAAGTGAAGAATTTTTATATTTACATGGATCATATGGCTGCAAGTGTACATGGATAATACAAAAATAAGAACTTTTATTATCCATGTTATTAACATTACCATCTTCCTGTATGGATACTATGGTGGCCTGCTCTTCCACCAAAATTTATGCTTCACACCCAAGTTGTGTGGCCTTGTTTTCATCTTCATTATGTGGCTCAGAAGGTGACAGTAAATATGATTTGTGTACCTCTTTTGGATCTGATACAAAATATTTCTCATCACCCATACATGATCCAAAACCTTGAGCAATGATCCGGAGATCACCCACCAAGGAACTTGAAGTGCATTTCTCTTCAACTTCTTCTCTTATGCAACAACCTTGTGTTGATTTGCACTTCACTTCTTGGATCTTTGTCTCCACTTCGTTTCTCTTCTTTAAGGAAATTGAAGCTTCTTCATCTTTAGTGGTACTCATATCACAATATTTAGAAGCTATTTTTGAGGAAAATCCAAACAAACTTTTAAATCTTGAACATGTCGATGGCTTGGAGGAATATTCACCTTTGGTTCCGTCTTATTCTTCTTTTCTTAGAGAGTTGGAACAACTTGGTTCCTCTCTGGATAGCTTGCTACTCTTGAAAGAATTCTCATAATAATGCTTGGGCCAGAATCCATACTTGAAATAAATATAATCTCCAAAATAAAGGTTTGCACAAATATTCCTACCCAACGCTAGATAGTCCTCATAGCAGTGAGACATGTTCTCACATGCTTCAATAATCTCTATCAAGTTTTTCTTAACCATTGGAGAATAATATCTGATATATTCCCCATATGATGTCCAATAGTTTTCATCCTATTCATGTCTTAGTATTCCTCCATCAACATAGAGGATTTCTTCTTCTTCATATCTTTTGCAGTATTCTTCATACTGCTCATCATAGTCATCCTCATAGTATGACATGGTTGCAATTTTCTTCAGTGAGAGATTTATTTCCACAGGATGATCCAAGGAAGGAGATTTGATACCACTATAATATCCCTGTTCTGACTACAGATCATAATATTAATCAATTCTGCAAATTTTATATTAAAATTTTTGAATTACAAAATCTACCATTCGGTGCACTGACATAATAGGGAAATTAAGGTTTCAGGTAGGGAAATTTTGCAGAGGCAGAGTGGGAAGAGGAGATAAATCAAGAATGATTGAATATTTTTAAACACATTCCCCTAACACATTTATATCTCGGACCATTGAGATTTCGTAGTCCGCACCGCGAAAACTTACTTTCATGCTGTTGGGTCACCAAACTGTGAAACTAGGGAATATCAATCCATATTCTGACCAGTGGCTTAGGAAATTTTCAGAAATGATATTTAGTCATAAAATAAGGTTCTGAAATTTTTATAACACTTTGGAACAGCTTGTAATAGTTTTGGATCAATTTGGGAAAAATAGGCAGTTTTGGCCTAGAGAGACCCTGCGTAGTGGAAGGATCCAAAAGGAAGTACGGTCATAATGAAAATGGGATTTGGATTTATGTATGGGAATTTGGGACTTTCAATGACCCACTGAAACTTACATATCAAATTTTTGGTTTACAGAACTCTGTTTATGCAAGAAATGGAAAAACTAGTTATTTAAAACTAGCTTTCTAGCAAGGGTATGAATTTAAGCACATAAATTATTGCAGATTGCTTTCTGTACTGATATTAAATATGAAAGAGATAAATAAAAATCCATTTAACATGTATAACCCACTCAATCACTCCCATGACTTCATATAATCTTGATTGCACTGAAATTCATCAAAATCCTCCCCCCATATGCTGGCAAAACAAGCTTTTAATGTGCAATAAGGAAGGTAATATTTAATGAATGATATATTTAGAATTGAGGAAATGAAATAAAATATTTATAATATGTTCATATATCATAATTCATATTAAAACTAACCAATACAAAGGTGACTCAAAAATGATGGGCAGGAGGCCCGAATCCTCACTGGAAGAGGGCTGTGAACATAGGTGAAGCAAGGGATTCACTGGAGTTCCACCTATAGGTGATGGAGGCTGCAGTATAATTCTATAATGAGCTTCACTAGCTGACATTAGCACTCCATAGACCTGCGATAGATAGAAAAGGGAATGGAAGAGAAAGGAGGAGGGGTTTGGGGATCATCACCCAATGGTCTGAGGCACAACACTCAGAGAGTATACTCACATAGAAAAACCACAATATCAAAACATCCAACTCAATGATGGGGTTGGGATACTTCTTTTATATAATTAATGTTGACCTGTTGAGCAAGTTACTTGGCTTGGTGACCTATGAGAATAGGTCACCCATGAGTGGACATACTTTCCTTTCTTTTCTTTGCTTTGTCTTTCCTTATTTTTCCTCTTTTTTGACTCTCCCTCTTTTCTGAACTTTCCTACTTTTTAGACTTTCCTTCTTTTCCTTTTTTATCCTACTTTCTGGATTTATGCCGCTTTTCCTGAAATATTCCTCTTTTCTCATTTTTGGCAACATTTTTGGACTCTAGTGCTTACTTGACTTGGCAATTTTATTTCCACATAATTTAATTGCATAATTAATAAAAGGATAAAATTAAATTAAATACATGACTCAAAATAATTATTAGCAATATTTTTCCTAGGAAGAATAATTAATATCAATTTGAACCCCTAGGAATTTTATCATGGTCAACACTTTTAATGTCCCAAAATTTGGGGACATGACAGTCTTTGAGCATACCTATTGCATTTTATGCTTGATACTAAGAATATGTTTGAGTACCTTTTGAGGTACATTAGAATATGATCCTTATTACATGGAAGACCTATTATATGATTATGTTATCGAGATATTGTTTTAGCCTGAGATAAGTGTTGTAATTTGTGGCTAGTGCTACAAAAGCTAAGTGTATTGTGGCTAGTACTATAGAAGAAAGATGTATGTATGAGAGTACCTTAGAAGCAAAATGTGTTTTGCGGATAGTACTACATATTGAGGAGTAGTGTAGCTTGGTAAAATACCTATTAGGGTGAAATACTTGAGCCTACAGTGATTAGGTTTCAAGCATTCTGGAAAACCCTATATGCATGTTATGATAAAACACATTTGAGATGAAGTTTTACTTCATTGAAGTCATGGTTATGCAAAATGAATTCCAGTACATAGATACTAACAAGAATATTACAATTTTGTGACAAGCTTCTATCTATGACAAATTAACTCTGACACTTTCGAGATAAGCTTGGTGTGGCAGGAAATTCCTGGTATGGTAGAGAATGTCTCCCTTGCTGAGAGGGAGTGTTATATGTATAGCATCAGAAGTCATCCTCCATGAGACTCATTGTGTCAATTCTAGAACTTATGTTCTATTAATTCCACTAACTTATTGAGTTAATTTAAAGAGCTTGTGGTGTATAAAACTAGGACCTTGATCAACTCCTATTCGTGAGGGATGCTTGTGTTGGGATATTATGGTTAAGATCATGACCTTGTGGTAAGGTCTGAGATTTTTGTTGTATCAAGTCCAGAACTTATATTATATTAAGTTCACATGACTTGTGTTGTATTAATTCTCAAGGATATATTATATGATGTATGGATAGCCATGGTCAATCGGTGCTACATGTCTCCTTTAGGGATTAGCTACCCCTAGAGTGATTTACTTTAGCATGTGACTATATGACCTAGGGTAATAAACATGATCATAGGTTCGAAGCAATTATTATGAGTATGATATGATATAGAATTAATGAAAACACATATGGAGCATGCAGAGAAAATTAATATGAGCAAAGAGATAGAGAGAGAATTCGAATTTCCCATGTATGCCACCAAGTGTACTCGAATTAATAAGACATGAGTTGAGTCTTAGTTGTGATAAAACAAGTTCAGTTACTTAAGGAATCAACTCCTTAATTTATTCAAGTGGTTGTTGAATATGACACTAATGGAGAAGCACTAGTTACATTCAGTTTTGTTCAGTTATATTCAGTTATGTTCAGTTACATCTAGTTCCATTCAGTTCAGTTCTATTCAATTACATTCAGTTCCATTCAGTTCATTCAGTTAACATTTCAGTTAGAGACACTTAAACTCAGTTAATTAAAGGAGGGTGCATATCTTCTTTGTGGAATATAACTATGGAGTGCTAACTTGGCTCCAAGTCAATGATGGAGCATGGTTGAAGATAAAACAATGTTCTCAGTGTTAACAACTTACTGAAGCATGAAGATATTCACTACCTTCCTTGTATGACCTAATTTGGCTTGTAATTAAAGTGCTACACACTTGGTGATACCAACACAGTGTTCCATTTTATCTCCCCTCTTTTGTGATCTCAAAAAAAGAAATATGTTATTGTGTTGTAATCACTCTCCATTGATTATCAATCATAATCTAATACTATTTACTGGGTTTTTTGTCCTCCGAATCAATGGAGGGTTTTACCAAGGTATATCATGTGTTCTATGGTTTGATTTATTTATGTCTTTGGATTATTGATGAGATCTATATGCACTATCATTATGGATTAATGTTTTAAAGTTAAACTTTCTTCATATTTTCTCAAACACTAACATTGGAGGGGACCTTTCAATCCCATAATTTTCATCATGTAGAAAGATGCTATGTAATTGTAACTTTAAAGGATGATTAGTTGGAACGGGTGCAACCGCTCCAACCATATCTACCTTGTATAAATAACCATTAACTACATGAATACAACTAGATATGGATGTCCTTTTTCCATATTATGTGTTGATGGATCTATGTGAATAGTATTCTTTGCTTGAATGTTATGTCGAACCATAGCCTTCCAACACTTTCCTTGTATTTACATGAATTGTAAGGGCTTCTAATAAGTATGGATGCCCATCTCATTTACTAGAATTTAATGTTTCTATTAGTGGCAATCTTGGATGATGGAATACATTTCTTTGTCATAAGTGGGGTATTTGTAGACTGCATATGAGAGAGTCTGAATGTGGTATGCAATTGGATGGCCATGTTGAGTGAGGACTAAGCCAATAACATAGTTTAAAGCATATGTATCAATCTCAAAGGGTTGTGGTAGATCTAGTAAAGTGAGCATTGGTGTTGAACATAAGTCATGCTTTAGATCCCCAAATGCTTTATTTTGGGGATTATCCAAAACAAACTTGGATTTGGACCTGCCCTTGGTCACTTGGTTGAGGGGCCAAGTGATATATAAGAACCCCAATACAAACCTATGATAGAAGGTTGTGAGGCCCAAGAGACTATGGATCTTGGTTATGGTTATTGGGGTCAGACAATCACAAATGGCTTGGATATTGATTGTATCTACATGCACACTAGGCTTATGTAGGATGTACCCCAGATATTGGATTATCTGCACGTCAAAAGAGAATTTCTCTTTATTAGCATATAATTTATCTTACTGAGGGGTATTGAGGACTTATTGAATATGATGCAAATGCTCATACCAGTTCTTGTTGAATATGAGGACGTCGTCCAGATATATGACTACAAAATAATTGATGAATGGTCAAAATATGCCATCCATAATACTCGTGAAAGTTATTAGAGAATTATTCAATCTAAAAGGCATGAACAACCACTCAAAAATACCTTCTTTATACTTGAAGGAAGTATTTTAGACAATAGTTTTCTCAGTTGGGACTTGGTGGTATCCATACTTCAAAGCAGTTTTACTAAAATACTTAGACCCATTGATTTGGTCGAGAATATCATCAATCCATGGAATTGGATATTGATTCTTGACTATGATTTTGTTGAGAGATATGTAATAAATGCAAAGTTTCCATATACCATCTGTCTTATACACTAACATAATTAGGCTCTCGCAGGATTAGGAGCTCAATCGAATGTGCCCTTTTTGGAGTAACACATGAATCTGACGCTTGATTTATTCATTTTATAGAATGGGGTACTAGTACATTGGGTTGTTAGGTAGAGGAGAATAAGGTTCTAAATCAATTGAATGCTTGAACTAGCATTATAGAGGCACCTCAAATGGTGAGGTGAAGAGATCTTAGTATTCTTCCACTAATTTTTCCACCTTCTTTTGTTGTAGGGAAAGATCTTAGGTAGAGGTCATAGATGTTGTAATGATATTCCTTTCTCTTCTAGAGAGAATCATTAAGAGGATGAATTTCCTAGTTTGGGAGATCACCTTCTTGAATTGCTTGTCTGAGATCAAGGAGACTACAGTAGTGGGAATGAGATCTGATATCTTATAGAGTTGTTTTCCCAAAGAAACAATGAAACTACATGGTTGAGACTCATATACAACATGATGTTTTGAGATATATGGTTTTCATAAAATAACATCACAAACTTCGATAGGGGAAATATCATGGAGTACCTTGTATTTGAAGAACTTGATGTTGTAAGGCATGTGACATTATTGATTAACACGGATGTCATGACCCTAGCTTAGCTAACCTTGTAGGGTTATGGGTGTGGTGTTTTCAATAACTTAAAACTTTTCATGACCTCTGTTGATATCAGGTTATTTTGAATCCCACTGTCAGTAGTGAAATTTAATGGAGTACCCTTCACCCACATCTGTGAGTGGAAGAGACACTCACCTTACTCTAATTCTTTGAGCTCACTTGGCTAGACCTTTGTGGTAGCGATAGTGGCACTGGGTTTTGCATCAATAATCCACTTTCCCTTGTCTGTGACTGTGACATTGGGTTCTAAATCAGAATCATAACCAAGGTCTAACTCTAAGGATTTGAGCTCAAACACCAATGATTTCTTTGAGTGACATTCATCAGTGTTTTCCCATGGGATTTTATGGAACTCACTCCACTTCCCATTTTTCTTATTTGTCTTCCCATTACTCTTCTTTACTTGTGGCTTTGGAAGGTTTTCCTAAGGTTGGTTATATTTTCCCTATCCTTTGATTTGTGAGTTGGTGTTTCCCTTGCAATGCTTCTGGTGCGATAAATTTGCACACCTGAAATCCCATTTATTCCTTTGCTTCAATTTTTTATTTATTTTTACAACATAGTGATAAATGGATCCTAGTGATGAGATGTTTAGAAATTCCATTTCAGTTTGGATGTACCTATGTAAACCCCCATAATATTTTAGAACCAGATGCCACTTAGAGTATTTGATACCCGACTTGGTGAACAAGGTGTCAAAGGTATTTGTGAACTTTGACATTGTTTAGTCCCTCTCCCGATGTAGTGTGGTCCATCTCATGTACTAATCACCATAGTTTCCAATAGGCTAGTATTGTTCTTTCATGTAATCCACAAAAGAGGCCCAAGTCAGATTGGACCCAAACAGTTCAGACTCCTCTATGAAGTTTTGGTCATACTAAGTTTCCCAACAAATTTTGACATGGGGAACATCCTTAAGGAGAGAAAAGGTGATTTTTTCCTTATCGAAAAAATTGTGGACAGAGAAATACCCATCTAGAAAATTTAACCATTTTTCCAAAGCATATGCATCTATCTAGCCTTCAAATATAGGAATATCAAAATTAAATTGTACCTTGAAGAGGGTGGCACCTCCAAAGAAACCACTTGACGAAGACATATCTATTGTTGTCAACATCTATCAAAGGATTTGGGAAATGTTATCTATCATCTCATCCCTCTATCACATGAGGGATTCCTCAAGCAACATATTAATCATATCTCATACTCCCTCATATCTCTTTTCATCCATCATGGGAGATTGTCAATGTCAGAGGGGATGGTTTTTAATAAGATCAATTATCTCAAGTCCCAGCTCCATATACCTCGACCTCGTTGGGGACATGCATAGAGAAATGAATAAATAGCAAACCACTCTGATACCATTGATCTATGGTTGTATAAGAATATGTTAGAGCATTAATCTACCTTAGTGCCATGGTATTACACCTAGGAGGCATTTTCATTTGTCTTGTACTTATGTTATGTGATACTACTTATGTTATATTGATCAATATTGGTCTATTAGGTGATTTATGGCTCATTAACTCATAGTTGAGGAGCTCCACTTTGATCATCCTGACAGTTGAGGTGCTCTAGTTTTATCATTTTGTCAACCCAAGCGCCCACATTGATTACAGACCACTCCTTATCCCTTAATTCATGGAATATGTTTGATTAGGGGTGCTAGTGTGTGAATGCGGTTGTTTTGTGGCCTTCTTGTTTTGTGGTCTTCTTGGGCATTTATTGGATCCTAGGGACTCTCCACTCACACATGTGTTCACCCATGCCTACCATGCCTTCATTTATGATCCAACATGCCTCCATACATGTTCACACTTGCATTAGTGATTGCCTGGTATGGTTTGGGAGCCTATTGGTCAACCCAGGGGGGTTTAGGGGTCAAATCCTAGTCTGACACTTGTATGCATCTAGATGGCCTCCAAGGGCTCATGAATTTTCCCCGTTGTATTATAGGTATGTACCATATAGATATACAAGTTGTACACTAATATAAAGATTGGTTATTGGCACCATCTATGTGTGTTATTTTGTTCTCTTTTACTGTTTTCTTGCATATTCTATGAATAAATTATATTGTGAAGGTGTATTTAGCTCCTAGATATCACTATGAATAAATTATCACATGGTATCAGATCTTTGTGGATCTGTAAATCAAAACTAATATTGTTTGAGTTGTTGTTTAGGGAATTTTCCAGAAAATTTGAAAGTTTGCATTGCAAGTACAACAATGTTTCTGTCACACAAGGCGCAAGCACAATGGAAAAGACTTGTATATTGCTGACCCCATTCAACTATTTTGAATGGAAGGCAGAAATGGTGATCCAAATAAGGCCTAAATTCCTGTACAAAGTCACCATGGGGACTGAGACCGAGCCCAACTCTGTTGTGGATAAATTGAAGTACTTTAACATAATGAGACATTTGGTATGCTTTGTCTAAGAACTTTGAGAGATATTCTCTTCCATGTAGATATTATTGGAACACCCAATGAATTTTGGATCAATCTCGAGTCACTATTTGGGAAGACTAATGAGATGAGAGGCCATCAGCTCGAAAATGAGCTAATCTCACTGAGTCATGATCACTACGAGACAATCCAAGACTTCTTCACCAAGTTGAAAGTGCTGGTGCTTCAGATAAAATAGTGTGGCATAGAGAAAAAAATATGATCAGCTTATCTTGTCTATCCTTTCTAAGCTAGGTCCTGAGTATTCTGTGTTTGTTTCAACATTCCACTCAAGCAAGCTCACATCTAGAAATTGGAGGATTCCTGTGCTAGTAGACTTCATGGATTCATTGACTTGGGAGAAATACAAGTTAGTGAAAATGGGTACCATAAAATCGACCAAGGATCAATCCCTTGTTTCTAGTGTGTCAAATCAATCCAAATGTAAGAAGAAAGTCAAGGATTTGAAGCAACAAATAGAGGAGGAGAATAATCATTCAGATACAAAAAGCTCCAGTTCAACTGATGAGGATTCAAAATACAGGAGGATGAAGAGAAAGAGAGAGATACACACATGTGTTTATTTCAAAGGTTCACATCATGAAATATATTGCTTCACAAATAATATGGACATCATGACCAAGTTCCTTGAGGATAACAACATTGATGTTATAGATTTTGCAAGAAGATGGGAGCGCAAGCAAGAAGATGGTAAGCCTGCGCATGCTTTGTGTGCATGGGAGAAAACCATTTATAATATATCTATTTCTGTTGTCTCTGTTTCTTATTTACATTCTGATATATTATAATCTGAAACCTCCATCCATTCCTTGGAACAAACCCCAAATTGTTCACCAAAGTTTCCTCCAGAAACTAGTCATTTTCTACTAGTTCCCAATATGTCTCTTGAAAGCTCTTTCCCACTTCATTCATATAATTCATATTCTGATTATCAAGGTGATATACAGTATGATATATAGCCTATGACATTCATATACTCATTTCCCCATCCATTTTATTCCCAAAGGACCCGACAACCCTCAAGTTCACTGGTTGGAAAATCTCAAAATTGCCTAGTTTACAATGCTATGCCACTTGTTTATGTTTATTTTTTGTCTTGGATGTCATTAATTGGTTGAAAATACATGGAATTTAACTTCATGGGACTGATTTTCCATGTTTCTAGACTTGATCTCTCCACCCATGGTTCATTTTTCAAATATCCAGACCCTCCATATTCGCTCAACTGTCAGTGTGATCTAGTTGCTCACTCTTCTCCCACTATGGACCCATTCTCTCATGGAGACACCATACCTATGATATTTTATATTGTATATGACATATATTATTATATATAAGAGACTCATGAGCTTTTTTATAGAGTTATGGATGTGGTTCATCAAATTGGGAAGAAGATTCATGATTTTATTCATGATATGGTAGCTACACATGAGGCATATTTTGTTGAATATTTTGATGTTATTTGGGAAAGAGTTTGCAGAGATATCTCTTCCATGATTGATTATGATTCTATACCAGAGTATGATTACAGAAAAATAAATTATTATGATGGTCCTCCATCAGCAAATAATGACCATCAAAGGGATTCTCCACATGATCTTTTTCTACAACACATTGATGCATTGATGCATGATATTTGCATCCACAACATATTCACCAATTCCATCACCAGGAAGTTGTTATTTAAGCTCATTCAAGTGAAAAATAGGACCTTTTGAAGACATTTATGATCATATATGTCATTTCCATTCTTGAGGGAGGATTTTCCCCATGTTGTTTTGCCTCTTTCCTCATTTTACATGGACAAATAAAAAAATTGTTGTAAGAGGTGACTTGAGCCTTAGTTTCCAAGGCCTTAATAAACATTTGGTATAAGCTGTGCTAATTTAGGCTTAAGGGGGGGTGTTATAGAATTAATATACCTTAGTACTATGGTCTTACACCTAGGAGTAATTTTCATTTGTCTTGTACTTATGTTATATGATCGTACTTAGGTTATACTGATCAATATTGGTCTATTAAATGATTTCTGGCTCATTAACTCACAATTGAGGCATTCCACTTTGATCATACTAACAGTTGAAGTGATCTAGTTTGATCATTATGTCAACCTAGACTCCCTCATTTATTGCAAACCATTCCTTATCCCTTAATTCATGGAATATGTTTGACTAGGGGTGCTAGTGTGTGAATGTGGTTGTTTTATTGTCTTCTTGGGTATTTATTAGCTCCTAGAGACTCTCCCACTCAAACATGTGTTCAACCATGCCTAGAATGCCTTCATTTATGATCCATCATGCCTCCATACATGTTCACACTTGCATTTGTAACTGTTTGGTATGGTTTGGGAGTCTATTGGTCAAGCTAGGGGGGTTTAGGGGTCAAATCCTATCCTGACACTTGTAGGCATCCAGATGGCCTCCAATGGCTCATTAATTTTCCCCATTTTATTATACGTATGTACCATACATATATACAAGTTGTAAACTAATAGAGATATCAGTTATTGGCCCCATATACGTGTGTTATTTTGTTCTCTTTTACTGTTTTCTTGCATATTCTGTGAATAGCTTAGATTATGAAGATTTCCTTAGCTCCTATATCTCACTATGAAGCAATTCTCATAGAATGAAATGAAATAATTTGTTTAGAACATAATACATAGATATATATTGAAAATAACATAGTGTTACAAATAAATCTCTATAACTTAATGAAATAAAACAAGCTGTAAAATGTAGAATACAAAATAGCTAGAATAGTGGTAGTTTATCTTCGAGAAGAGATGTGGAGGCCATACTCATCCATAAGATGTTGGGTTACAATGAGGATAAAAGGGCATTTTAACATAAATCATCAATGAGAAAACCATAAACACAAAAAAACCTTACCTTGGAAGATAAAACACAAAATGGTTAGTTAAAATATTGTAACTTCAAAGAGTATTCTAAATGTATTTTATTGATGTAGCCTATTGGAGATGTTTTATTCTTTCATCGGGATGTTACTATTGTATTTGGTCATCATATAGTCATGAGGCCATGCCTCTGTTGTAAGTCGGATCAATAGAACCCACTTGAATATAATATAATATTGTTGTGTCTTCCTAGGTGAAGTCAGACCGATAAGTTTGTCAGGCCTGACATGATTAGGGAAAGGTCAAGTGAAAGAAAGAGTATAAATAGAGGAGGTGTGTTCCTCATTTGACACATATACTCACTTGTGTATAACGCATATGAGAGTGAGAGAGAGACATACTGACAAGGAGAAGGAGCACTTATTTGGGATTTTAACTTTGTACTTTTGATACATCTATATAGAGGAGGTTTTGTTGGGTTTTCTTCCCCTTGAGGGTTTCCCAAGATAAATCTATGTCTATCTTGTGATTTTTTTTCTTTCAGTGATCATGCATATGCTATTGTTGTGAAATTGAATTGAATAGTACTAATGATATATAGCTAAGCATATGGAATCTTAACATGGTATCCGAGATAGCCTAAATAGAACAACCTTCACAAGGTGAAACTCTCTCTCCTCTCCCTCCAACAAGAAATTAGGGTTTCTTTCAAAGTTGGAATTTTGAATATCTACTTGCATAGAAATTTGTGCCTCCCTAGAGCACATCTTATGAACCCTGGACCAAAGTTTTTTATTGGGTATATCTTTAGGAAATTCAAACCCTAGTTTGTCCTTAAACCAAAAAACTACAAAAAACCAGAGGACCAAAAAACTACATAAACTGAAATCTTGTAAGACAATTTGAAGGGTGAAGATTCCGAATCCCTATAAACTAAGTGTACCAATCAAATCACCTCATTTGGGTGCATATCCTGGTAAGGTCATTTTTTCATTTTGAGAAATTTGATTTTTTAGTGACCTCCTAGATAAGATGGCCCCAAGCACTAAGCTTGAGGACAAGTTAGAAGGAGAATAAAACTTATGAGCATGGAAATATAGGATCAGTATCATTCTTAGAGAGAATTATCTTGAAAAATACATCAAAGAAGAAGTTGCAGAACCAAAAGAATATGAGGTCAAGGAGAAGCATAACAAGGACCCGATTAGGGCCATGAGGATCATTGTTGATTCTATCAAAGATCACTTGATTCCTCAAGGGTCATCCAAAGAGACCCCAAAGGAAATGTATGATTCCCTATCCAGAATGTATGAAGGAATAAACATCAATAGAAAGATGAATTTGAGAGCTCAATTGAAAATTACCAAGATGAGCAAAGGAGAATCTTTCCAAGACTACTTCACAAGGGTCTCCCAGTTTAAGGAGAAACTAGAAGTGATTGGAGACTCCCTTGATGAATATGAACTAGTTATGAATGCTCTAAATGGTCTCACTAGACCTTGGGATTCATTCATACAGACTATGTGTGCTAGAAAAGAAATATTGAAGTTTGACATTGTATGGGAAGAATGCATCCAAGAGGAGGCTAGAGTAGCCAATAGAGAAATTCTACTAAAATAAGATGATCAAGACCTAGCCACCCATACCAAAAGATGAATAATTCAACCTAAATTCAAGAAGGAAATCCATAAGGAGTCTAAACATCCCAAGAGGTTCCATAGGAAAATAAAAAACATGGCAAAGGAAACACTACTCCCAGTTTCAGTGTTACAATTGTCACAAGATAGGTCACATTGTCAGAATTTTCCATTGAATAAAGAAGAGTACAAGAAGAATAAGAAAAAAAGACATCATGCACATCTAGCTAAAGACAAAGAAGAGGAAGATGGACCTTGAAGAAAACAAGCAAAAGAAGAAGATGTAAGAGAGTATGTATTATTCTCTGCACTCTCCGGGTCTGTGACACTTGGAGAAGATACATGGCTTATTGATAGTGGTGCTTCAAAGGACATGACAAGACAAAATAAAAATCTGTCAAAAATTGAAGAGAAGAACTCTCCTCAGAAAGTATCAATAGGAGATGACTATCAATATCCTATCAAAGGTATTGGTGAAGCAAGCTACAAGCTTTATTCTAGAACCCCCATGAATATGAAGGAATTCTTATATGTACCAAGTTTGAAAAATAACTTAATTTCTATATCCTCATTAGATAATAAAGGATATAGGGTTGCATTTATAAATGGAAAAGTACTTATGTGGTCCAAAGGAAAATCAATTTAATATGCAGTTGTCATTGATGAATAAGAAGGATGATTATATAAAATCAAGGGACATTCAGAAACAAACCTTATTCATGAGACCACTATCCCATGTGAACTATGGCATTGGAGGCTTTCTCACATCAACTACAAGGCACTACCCTATGTGAGAAAAGTAGTAATAGGATTACCAGATTTGAATATCGATCATGAAGGCACTTGCAAAGGATGTGCAAAGGAAGGAATGTCAAGAATCCATTTCCGAAGAGAGAAACAAAGACTAAATAATGGTGTTGTGGAAATAAAGAATAGGACCATTATGGAAGCAGTGAAGACAATGATACATGATCAAGATATTCCTAGGAATCTATGGGCTGAAGTAGCAAGAACAACAGTTTATGTACATAATAGATTATACCATAGTGCACTTGGATTTAAAACTATTGAAGAAATGTTCATAGGAAATAAGCCTAAATTAATTCATCTCAAAATATTTGGATGTCTAGTATATGTTCACATTCCAAAATAAAAGAGAACCAAGTTGGATCATTTTGGAAAGAAGGGAATATTTGTTGGATACTGTGAAGTATACAAATCCTTTATAATATACATCCCAAGATTCCATCTTATGGATATTAGTAGGGATGTGACATTTGATGAAGAATCAGCTCTCAAGAGATCCAAAAAGTGCCAACATGAAGAAGTGAATGAAGAATATATACCTCGTAGTAATGTATAAGTTGCACCCTCCCATGAAAATGAAACATCAGAGGACCATGGTATGATAGGAGCTCAAGAACCTCCTACTATTAGTATATCACGGAAGAGAAATCATGCTTGGGTAAGTGAAATCATAGAAGAAGCAGAGAAGTATGGAGCTCTAGAAGGCTCCACAAGAGTAAGAAAGAGATCAAAGTCATTCTCCAGTGATGTAGCTTTGATGTGTGACCTTGTAGATCAAGAACCTACCAGTTATGAAGAAGTTGTACAAAACAAAGAATGGGTAGAAGAAATGATAAAAGAATACCAATCAATAATGAAGAATGATGTTTGGGATAATGTTCCCAAACGAGAAGGAAAGAGTGTGGTATCTTCCAACTAGATATACAAGATAAAGCATCCAGTTGATAGAATTATTCAGAAATGTAAGGCAAGATTTGTGGATACAAGATTCTCTCAGAAAGAGATAATTGATTATGAAGAGACATTTGCACCAGTACCAAGATACACTTTCATTAGAACCATCATGGCACTTGCATCCATGATGAAGTGAAATTTACACCAGATGGATGTGAAGACTGCCTTCCTGAATGTTGTTATTGAGGAAGAAGTTTACATAGAACAACCACAAGGATTTGAAGTCAAAGACAAACAAAATCACTTATTTAAGTTGAATAAGGCTCTGTATGGATTGAAGCAATATCCTAGAGCTTGGTATGGAAGGATATATAGATTCTTGACATTCTTGGGATTTACCAACAGTAAATCTGACCCTAACCTTTACTTTAAGGTTATGGATGACGAACCTATCATACTATTACTATATGTGGATGATCTATTCCTAACAGGAAATGAGAAAATATTGTAGAATGCAAGAAGAAGCTCACTGAAGAATTCGAGATGAAATATCTTGGATTTATGCACTATTTTCTAGGCCTAGAAGTATGGCATAGGACAGAAGGAATCTTTCTCAACTAGGGAAAGTATGTTGTGGAAATATTAAAAAGATTTGATATGATGGAGTGTGTTGTAAAGGAAAGTATCCTATGGCTAGGGTTTAAGAGGCCATCAACATACTGGGGTTGAAAGGTGGATGCAAATGGTTCAGCAAGAATATATAAGCAAGTTTCAGAGATAAGAATGGTCCAAACCTGATTAACTGAAGGCTGGTCCAAGCTTTCTCTTCAATCCTCTTCTTGCTCCTCTCCCTCCAAGAGACCTGCAAAACAAATTATACCTTCCTCAAACCATTATGACCACATATAAAACAATGATAATAAAATAAACATGAACTAATGATCTGAATAACATCATCATATGATCATAAACAGAAATCCAATCACACATTGAACAATGATGTGGGGATGAAGAAGGACATCACATCTTTATTAATCTTGAAAAAAAGTACAAGTATACCTTCTCTTCAAGTTCAGCACCTCACAAAACCTTGATCTGGTTCTGCTGCTTCTCTTCTCCAAAGAACTCGGCCTCCAAGCTCTGCAACACAAGGGGATAACCACCGGGGCAAAGATGTGGGCAAAGAGAACTCCAAATCCTCCAGCAGAACAATGCAAATATTCAAGTCCCCTCTCATGGACCTCCCTACCTCTATTTATATGCTTAAAGAAGAGTTAGGGGCGAAGACAAAGTAGTTACAACTGAAGAAGTCAGTTGCATAACTACCCAAACTACCCGAAATTCAAAAGGCATGTTTTTGACATTTTTAAGAGGCATACGCAGGTTGCTGAATAACACAGTCGCGTACATGAAAAGTAAATGTGGGTTTCTAGTACAAAAAGTCATGTATAAAAGCACACATGGGTTGTATAACTGACAAGTCGCATGTCATATGCGGGTTTCCTTAAGGGCAAGTCGCATATAGACAAAAAAAACTAATTTTTAGGGTATTTCTAGGCATTTTCAGACATTGGTGTCTTCTGGAAAGTTTTAGCTAACAGAAATATATTTCCAACAGTGTAGAGATGAGGTCAAATGGAGTTACAAAAATCAAGATAAAGGTCCTCCAAGTTAGGTGTTTTTTCAGTGACTTTCAGTGACTTTCATGAAGTGTCGTCATGGAAATGTCGACATGCGACGGAATCATGGGAAAGTGGTCATAGGAAGAGATGTGTCATTTTGAGCTATAAAAGATGCCCCCTAATGTGTGAGGTTAGAGGGGAAGATGATAGCCGAAATACATTATAAAGGAAACAGCTGAGTATGGAGAGAGCAGAGAATCCAAGATCGAAAGGCTCGAATGAAGGTACCTGTAAGAGAGATAAATGTCAGAAAAAATGATCTCTAGAACATACAAGTCCATATACAAAACATCGCCATAAATATATAGGCAGATCCAACATATGTATAACTGATGAAACTATCATGGTCGCTCAATATGCAAAAAGGCGTCATATCAAATCTAAAGGAGTCATGGCCACAAATGAACAAGGTGGATCCATGCTCAACAATCGATCAGTCACAAAAATACAAGGTGGATCTATGTCTCAGAAAAATGTCATATAAAATATAACAAGGTCTTGTTCAACTCGGGCAATAGAAAAATGACGATACTACTGTCGGCCCAAGGTCTTCAATCCAAACTTCCCAAAAAAGCTACAAATCCTAACCATGCGAATAAAGGGAGTTGAAGTTGAACATGGAGGAAACCGTTTGATTACCGGTCAATGATGAGAACCGTTAACAAACACGAGGGAAACCACCATTAATGAAAATGGTCCCCAAGGTACCTAGTACATTCTAACAAGTGTGATTACAAGGACTTGAAGTTGAACACTTGAATAATCCATCGAGTATGAGACATTAAGGTATCCCCACTACCCAATAGCGAGGAAAATTTCCACTGATGACAACAATCCCCAAGGTACTGTCATAAAACTCTAAATCTTGTTCCCAGAGCAAGAGGTGTTGCAGTCAATAGGAAGAGATCCATTGGAAGGAAGGCATTAAGGCATCCTTCATCATCCAACATGAGGTAAATCAAAGACTAATTGGATCTGGAATTGGTACTGAATTTCACGATAAGAAACGCCGAAGACATGATGTAATGAACTGATACTAGGGAATGGCTGACACAAAAGGTCAAGGCAACTGCAGAATGGCCGATAAAGGTTTAATCCTTGAACAGTGAGCACGACACAAAAGTGACTTAGGAAGCTTTTGACACAAAAAGGACCAACGAAACAAATCTACAATGTAGGAGACATTGACAGATTCCCCATATAATTGGAAAAGAAACCAATTGGAGGAGTAAGAAACTCTGAATCGGGATAAGGTCAAAATACTAGGACCCAACTGTTTGATAGACTCAAAACTGGTGCTTTATTCAAGGAAACAAGACTTGCTGCCATGATGTAAAATACAATGTGAATGAACTTCCCTTCCCCTCTTTCTTGTAAAGGTTTAACAAGTCTAAGAAAGCAAACTCGAGACCATATTCATTTTTGGCAAGCTCGAAGAAAAGAAAGAAGAATGCTTGATAAAGCACTGATTCGTGGATTTTACGAGCCCGAACTAGTACATGCTCGACAGTGTTTTCATAGTTTATAGAGTCTGAAAACTCCAAAGAAGACTCCAGGGGGGTGCTTTTTCATACAATTTATTCTCCTAAGGCCGAAAAACTATAAAACATACCAAAGAAGAACTCTCTTAACTTCCAAAGAAGAAAAGGTGCACCTTTTTCGTAATTAGTCAGGAAGGTCCGAAAAAGGTTAAATTACCACCTACCCAACGCTCCTTCAAAAGCAGCATATAGCCTGAGTTTTACGAGTGTGAAGGAAGGCAAGATCACTCGGAAAGATCCATTTGATTACAAGAAATGGGGCTTATAACAATAAACTCGATGCTTTGTTCTTTAAGGTTTAACGAGCATGACAAAGACATAAAGTACACTTGGAATCTTTTTCATGTTTTGGTCCAGAGCACGAAAAAGAGAAAAGTAAGCTCATATCGAGGGTTCCTTTTCTGTAAGTTTAGTCCCTCAGGTCCAGAAAAGTGATAAACCTATGCCTAAGAATACTCTTCTCAATTCCAAAGAGAAGAGAGTGGAGTGTTCCTTTCTTGTATTATTCCACATGGTCCGAGAAAGAGATAACCTACCACCAATGTGGATGCCCATTCACATATTCTTAACGAGCCTGAATGGACAAGTTTACTCGGCAATCAATTCTATTTTGAGGAGTCAGACTTGGGCCTAAAGAAACTCAAAATATTTCCCGTGAAGTTTTAACGAGTCCGTAAAAGTCAACTCGCGGCTTCCTTGCTATTTTTAACGAGCTCGAAGGAGAGCAGAAAGAATGCTCTAAATGCGAGGAGATGAGTGTCATAGACAGGAGAAACTAGTTCCAAGCGCAAAGAACAAACCTATTCATAATGCAAGGGAAGTGAACAAGATAAGGACACTCGGGGAATGTCTCCTCAAGATAAAAGGTGTCAAGTTGCAAAGGAAAAATGATACAATGCTTAGCGATGATGAGAACAAAGATGAGGGCTTATACAATGAACTAAAAGCGTGGAAGCTGGCATCAAGCTCATAAGCACGAGCAGGGCACATGAAAATGCAATTACATCTTGAAACACAAGGCGAGGCTAGTAAAACGTTGTGAATCCAAATACAAATCCTGTCTCCAAGAAACAACAACATGAGGATCATATTCAGAAAAAACGATCTGATGCAAGTCACTTTGGCAGAAACACATGTGACTTTGCTATCTTCTATAAAAGGTAAAGTCAAGGTAGAATAAACTGAAGAAGATTCTATAGAACCAAGGCTTGAGGGTTTATAATCAGTAAGATCAACCTCAGAAGGAGAGCAAAAATAAACAAGGGAGATAGAGTCTATAGGAACAAACTCAATATCACAAGAGTTGAAAAATTCAAAAGAAAAATCAAACTCATCAGGATCACTGATTTGCTGATCAAAGGGAGAGTTTGAAGACTCAACAAGACCAAAAGAAGGAGACTGATCAATAGAAAGATCAAGCTTATTAAGCAATTCAAGGTTAGACTTAGTCACAACTGAACCAACATCCAACAGAAGATCAAATTGTATCAAAGACTCTAAGAAGACTTTGTCCAAAGGAAGGAGATCATCCGAGATAGGACACATGTCTAAAATTTAAAATGGATCGACAGAGTGGAGATTAGGCCCCACTATCTATATAGGATGACTGAACCGGTCAACTACTAGGACCAAGTCTTGAGAAGGTAAGCATGAAGATAGAGGCTGCTTCTTAGTAGCAATTGAACACAAAGGAAATGAGGCCACATAGATCACCTGTGGCAGGGTAGTGTCTATAGAAACACTGGGAACCAATAAAGGAAAGACTTGGTCTCTAGTCGGGTCAGGAGAAGGATCAAGAAAATCCAACTGATCGATAGTGACAATTTCTTCACCATGATTAAAGTACATCACATGAAAAAATGTTGACACCACAGCTTGCATGGCATAGACATAATCATGTCCAAGGGGTCTTCTATCACCATGAAGTCAACTAAGACGGTCTTCCCACCCAAAGTAATAAGTGTTTGAGCAAGAATTCCCAAGGCTATACAATTTCTTCTATCAAACGCCAGTAACTGAATAGCAGTCGACACAAGGCTAGGAGATCCCATGCCTCACCAAGCACAAGCAGAAAAAATACTAACTGAGGCTCCTTCATCAACAATACAACGAGCAATCGTATAGGGTTCAACTTTGACCTTTATCTAGAAAGGTGCATCAGAAGGAAGGCGCGGCTTGTTGTAATCTCACAGATCACATAAGGTTACCAATAATACATACTAAAATACACAGAATACTCACAGATACAAGAGACAAGAACTGATAAGATGAACAGATTATATTATTCTCAATAGATCATACAAAGCCAAGAACTGAACTACGTTCTTGAGTGGCTCAACAGCATAATATACAGGTTACAAACAGTTACAATCATAACTACCTGTCGGTTCACCGAACCGACACGACTATTAGTTAACAGACTAACTACTGTGTTTACTCAGCCGACCGACGTAGTCGGTCTCTCGACTTAGTCGGCTGATCGACTAAGTCGGTCTTCGTTCAAGTCGACTTATGTCGACTTGCTCCTTCTACATCTCCCCCACAAACAAAACATTTCTTAGTCCCGAAGAAAAAGGGAGGTAAAAAAAATTAGATTAGAAGTACAAAAAAAATAGTCTGCAAAGGGAGACTGCTACTGAGGTGGGCTGTGCAGGCGAATAGTTGGTCTCTTCTGCACACAGACTTCGACTATTGCTGGTGCTGTGATGGCAAGCTGATGTTGAAAGTCTATCCAGGTCTGCAAGGCTTTCTGAATGTCGATAGTAAGGGTAGTAAGATTTGATAGTACCGACATTTTCTCTGCCATGGCCATCTCGGCAATATTTTCCATGTTGGGGCCCAGCAGCTGATTGTGTTCTTCCGCGGTCTCAAGGAGTCTCTTCATCTGTGGACAGATGTTGTCGACTTTCTCCAAGTTGGGAAGGGCATGCTGAACCCACTGGTGTGCCTCACGTTCCAACTGCTGCAGCTTAGTGTTTTCCATCACTATTTGTTCCTCGACTGACTGCCTCAGTTCTGTCTCAGTCGAATTCCTTCTTTCCAAGGCCTGAATGCCTTGTCTGGTCTGCCTCGTCCGACTATAAAGCTGACCATAATGAGTAGGCCAATCTTGGAGTACTTCCTCAGTTACAATGGACTCCTCCATGTGGTCTTGTAGAAGTTTGTGAGCCTCCGAGAATGTGGTGTTTTGAGTCAGGAACAGTCAGACAGTTTCTTCTTTTCGCCCGGCCTTAGTCTCGTGGAGGTGGGTCTGTATGGTCGACACCAAACCTTCAAACAGATGATATGCTCTGTCCAGCGGTCTGTCGGTAGCAGTGTCGACAGGTCCTGGAGCAACGGTCTGTACAAGAGACCTGCATTTGTCGAGAAACTCGACTTCTTGAGTCTCCTTATTCGCTAGCTGTTTCCTTAGTCGGGTCGTCCTTCTCTTCGACTCTTTTGCTAGGGTATTGAGTAGCTGGCCAACCTCTGAGTCGGTCAACA